>CM038704.1:38470161-38932661 GCA_021613375.1 Megaleporinus macrocephalus | reverse complement strand
CAAACAGTTTGTGGACTATATATGTTGCAGAGAGCCATTTGAGAACCAGCTACCGCAGTATCGAGAACAGTCTTAGTATATACACTGGACGTCTAAGAAACGATTAGCAATGTGACTTTTCAAGTGACTACTACTGAAAGAAAAACAGGTAAACAGGTGCTGTCCTGCTGCTGTGTTGATGAAGCTCTACGGGATGTTTTCGCTTCAAGTGCTCGTGTATAGCAGCTGTACTGTTGTGATCATCTCCACTGTGCAGAGCTGACAGAGCACCACACTGTTGTGTTTCTGTGTAAAACACTCCCACAACTTTAGATGCATGCGAGCGATTGTTTGTAGCTCGAGCTTGCGCTCCGGATAAATCCATGCTTTCAGTAGTCCATCTTTGCGACGTATCAACACACATTATGCTAATCAACATAACTGTCGACGCATCGCCCCAACTGTAGTTGAGTGTTCATGGTTTATTAAAGATCCCTTGAAAAGCCATATGTTCCTGAGTGTGTAGTTTTTCTTAAAGTGTCTCTAGGGCTACACTTCTAATTCCTAATGTATTGTGAAATAACTGTTATTAACTGTCTTTTCATTACTCTGAAAATTTTTCTCAGACATTCTAAGTGGAATTTTCACAAGCAGCATTTTTGGAGGGAGCTTCTGTGAAAGGCGTCTTTCTCCGCATCTCATTACACTGCTAATTGGCTTGTAGCAAGCTAATAAGTGTGAGATGAATGGAAGAAAAGTGCCTCCTGTTTATTTCGCCTTTTTTGAGAGAACGCATTAAAGTGACATGTGAGGGTGTGGGTGCATATGTGGTTACTTGGAAAGATCAAATCAAGCTTTGGTGCGAGCTTTGCCCTTGAGCACCCGCTTTTGAGAAAAGCATGGCTCTTGTGGAGCAGAGGAAGAAACGCCAGTGCTCTGCTAGGGAATATCACTGATATGCATGCTTGTAAGGCTGGATGGTATACTACTAAATCGTGGTTAATAATTGATTATTATGTCTGATGAAGCAGCCATTATCAATGCAATAAATAAATAAATAAAATAAATAAAGAATAAAACTAAAGCACATAAACTGGAGATTAAGAACATTATGAATGCCTTTTATCAGGGCATCAGGAGTGAGGACAGTGGGTTGATGGTGAGGACTGAGGAGGGTAAGGTGATGTGGCAGAGTAATATCATTGAGGTGGTGGTGTGGAGTATTGATGGTGTGCAGTGGGGACAGTGGAGTGGTGGTGTGGAGTGAGGACAGTGGAGTGGTGGTGTGGAGTGAGGACAGTGGAGTGGTGGTGTGGAGTGAGAACAGTGGAATGGTGGTGCAGACTGAGGAAGGTGAGGGGATGGTGCGGAGTAAGGACAGTATGGTGGTGGTGTGGAGTGAGGACAGTGGGGTGGTGGTGTGGAGTGAGGACAGTGGAGTGGTGGTGTGGAGTGAGGACAGTTGAGTGGTGGTGCAGATTATGTATGGTGAGGTGATGGGGCAGGATAAAGTCAGTGAGGTGGTGGTGTGGAGTGTGGAGCGTATTGAGTGAGGACGGTGGGGCAGGGCTTTGGAATGAGGATGGTGGGGTGGTGGTTCGGAGTGAGGACAGTGAGGTGGTGGTGTGAAGTGAGAATGGTGAGGTGGTAGTGTGGACTGAGGATGGTGGAGTCGTGGTGTGGAGTAAGGACATTGGGGTGGTGGTGTAAAGTAAGGATGTTGGGGTGGTGGTGTGGAGTGAGAAAGGTGAGGGGATAGTGCGGAGTAAGGACAGTGGGGTGGTGGTGTGGAGTGAGGAACGTGGGGGGATGGTGCGGACTGAGGAAGGTGAGGGGATGGTGCGGAGTAAGGACAGTGGGGTGGTGGAGTGAAGTGAGGATTGGAGGGGTAGTGGTGTGGAGTGAGGACAGGGTGGAACGGATTTAGAACGGTGGATTGGTGGTGTGGAGTGAGAAAGGTGAGGGGATGGTGCGGAGTGAGGACAGTGGGGTGGTGGTGTGAAGTGAGAACGGTGAGGTGGTGGTGCGGCCTTAGGATGGTGGAGTCGTGGTGTGGAGTAAGGACGGTGGGGTTGTGGTGCGGACTGAGGAAGGTGAGGGGATGGTGTGGAGTGAGGACACTGGGGTGGTGTGGAGTGAGGACGGTGGGGTGGTGGTGTGGAGTGAGAAAGGTGAGGGGATGGTGTGGAGTGAGGACAGTGGGGTGGTGGTGTGGAGTGAGGACGGTGGGGTGGTGGTGTGGAGTGAGAAAGGTGAGGGGATGGTGTGGAGTGAGGACAGTGGGGTGGTGGTGTGGAGTGAGGACGGTGGGGTGGTGGTGTGGAGTGAGAAAGGTGAGGGGATGGTGTGGAGTGAGGACAGTGGGGTGGTGGTGTGGAGTGAGGACGGTGGGGTGGTGGTGTGGAGTGAGAAAGGTGAGGGGATGGTGTGGAGTGAGGACAGTGGGGTGGTGGTGTGGAGTGAGGACACTGGGGTGGTCGTATGGAGTGAGGATCGGAGGGGTAGTGGTGTGGAGTGAGGACACTGGGGTGGTCGTGTGGAATGAGAATCGGAGGGGTAGTGATGTGGAGCAAGCATTAATGGTGGTGGTGTGGAGTGAGGACAGGGTGGAGCAGATTTATGACGGTGGAGTGGGGGTGTGGAGTGAGGATGGTGGGGAAGTTGTGTGGAGTGAGGATCAATAAGGGTGCCAGCGTTGATAAGATACCAGTCTTCCTATTGCAACTACTTCTATAACTACTTCTCTTTAACTACATCTTAAAAGAAATTTATTTTAATACTGAACAACGAAACTACTGAAAATGTTGATATTGTATTTAGACATCTGAGATTTTTTTAAATTAAATTATTCATTGAAATTCATTTGCAGTAAAATATTCATAAAGAAGAAAACATTACTGTACTCCATACTACATATTCAGTTGTGAAAATTTGTCACCATGGTTACACAAGGCTATCTAATCTATTCTCACAGTGTGATCAGCCACATGCACATAAAATTCATTGATAAAAAAGATACACTTTTTGATACACTATAGAGGAGACTCTCCTACGATGTCTTTCCCGATGTCATCTTGTCCGATTCTACCTGCTAGCTGCTTCTCCCCACGCTACTGAACACAAGCTTCCTGACATGAAGCTCCACCACATCTTTTCAAACTGCTGCTTATACAACATCATTTTACAGCTCAGCACGCTTGGAGGAGAACACTAATTGACAGGTCTGTAACATGGTGCCATAGCGCTTGTCATGAAGTTAGAACTTGTGTTGCAGGCCAGCCTGTTGGTCAAATTCTATACAAAAATTTGTACGGACATTAGCATTTCGATTGTGAAAGTAGAAAATTATTGCAATCATTTTAAATATAGTCAGCCTCTAAATTACCATGTGTGCAAGACTGAGCTACTTTGGTTTAGTTTAATAAAATACCATAATAACGCCATGTTTCTTATAAGAATTGAAACATTTCAGTTTATTCTATGTACAATGTGATAAAAATAATACTGTAACAAATATGATACCAATCCATGCATGCTTGTGTATGGACTATTCTACAGAATTAGTTCAGCTTGTGATTAGACTAATACAAACATAAAAAATCAGGTTGTATATATTTACAAAAAAATATTATTTATATGTAAGATATTGATAGCGATTGTAATAAATTAAAAATAAACAAAATCATCATACATAGGGTACTTTCTACCATTCCAAACCCTTTAAACGTACACTCATTACAAATCATTAGTATTATATCTTTTCAGGGTTCAACTTTTTGTCTACAGTCGGAGCCTTATTTTAGCCACGTCCCTGCATTTTAGAGCAGGAAGTATGACTCAGTGTGCAACCTCAAGAACTATTACTACCGAAACACATATTTCCAGCAGTTTAGTTAACTCTTTATCGTCCTAGTGAAAAATATGATGATTTTATGTGCATGCAACTGTTTAAAGCTGTGTTTTATGTACTAGTCATGTGTTGGCTAGCCGCTTCGAGTTCCAAACAAAAAGAGCTAAAATTGTCACTTCCGAAACAAGTGTCAGTAGTACTGTGATTGTTTTGGTAGTGACAAAATGCAATGCTTAATCTTTTATTTTAATGAACCTAATTATGGTATAGAGTCACTTAAAGCAAAAGGTGTATAGTTTAATGTCAGAATCAGTTGAAATTCCGGATTGAGTTTTAAACTTTTCTCATAAATAGACATTAAACTATTGTAGCAGCACAATCCATATATTTACCTGCTATCCAAAGAAAACCATGCAATTTTTTTTCTACGTCATTTGCATCCAGCAAATTCATTGACTTACAAAAGTTTTGTCCTCTCCTGTAAAATTGCCATTTTAGAGATGCTTGCTTTTCATTGGACAGCGATAATATGCAGTGTGTGCACACTGTGTGCTCATGCTTTCATAAGTTCTGGAATTTCTGTTTGCGTTTGTGCGTAAGTGTGTGTGTACCTCTGCTTATGTCTGAGTGTGTCATGAAACGTCGAAACATATTAAACATTTAGCATCACGGAAGCGCCGCTCCTACACATAAAATCTAAATAATTTAATGAGGAGAATGTTTATATGGACAAATAAGCTCTTTAATGCTGAGCTTTAGTAGGCTGAACCGAAGCATCTCCCCCTGTGATCTTCTCCGGGACACGCTCATATCATCTGGCTATATTAAATCCTGCCCACCTGCTGATAACTTAGGTAAACGTGGGCAGACTTTAATGGCTTTTCTTTATGATATCCTGGACTGACACTATCTGTGGCTCTGCTGTTATTCAGGGAATCAGACACAGACTCTCTGTTTCCTTACCAGACAGTGGAGAGCCCTCCAGTGGGCGGGGCTAATGATGCCAGCAGCCTGGCACCATTTCATTAAAACCAGTGGCTATTACAGACCACCAGTCACTGCTGAATAAATTAGTAACTGAGTTATTGACTATTTTTTTTAACAGTTAATCGAGCAATTAGAGATTTTTTTAAAAGTTTAATATTTTTTTTTAATTAAAGTCATTATTAGGTCACGACCTGCTTAATCTAGCAAGATTAATCCAATTAATAGTTGTAATACATATGTTGTTATTACGCCATACCTTCTCTTAGCAACACTTTGACAACCTGGGATACAATAGTAACAGTCAAGAAACACCTTAGCAACCAGCTCAGATACCATATCGACCACCTAGAAACACCCTAGCAACCACATGAAATACCACAGCAACAACAGAGAAACATCCTATCACAGTTACCACAGTAACCATGTAGCAGCGCCAAAGTAATCCACCTGAAATGCCATAGCTACCACATAGAAACACCCTAGTGCTGTAAATACTTCTTACATATCATGCCTGGCAGCTACAAAGCTTATTTATACAGATGACCGTCATATAGTTTATGGCTCAGCGGAACCTGTCGGTTTATGGCAGGACCCTCAGGAAATCAGCCCCAAGCCCAAGAGATTACGACCTGGTACAGTATCATAAAGGCCAGTTGGACCTGTAGTCAGTTGGACTTAAATAGAGTGAACACAGTTATACACAGTGCTGATTGAGTTAGACCTTTGTCAGACCTTCTCAGAGCATATCTGTACCGCGGTATCTTCAAGAATAAACTATGTACTCTGAACTGGCACTAGCAGCCACCATAGGGTAACATAGCCACAACTCAGTAACAACAGCTTAGACACCATGTAAACCACCTTGAAACACCCTGTTAACTAGCTCAGAAACCATGTCAACCACTTTGTAACACCCTAGCAACCACACAGGATACAATAGCAACCACATAGAAACTCCGTAGCAATCAGCATAGTTGCCACAGCAACCAATTACCAGCGTCATAGCAATAACCTGGGATAACAACCACATAGAAACACACTAGCATCTGCCATAGGTATCAAGCCACTTGTGAACTACCTAGCAACCACATGAAATAGGGACCACCTAGCAATCACCATAGTTACACTGTACTTGTTCTGATTTGCAGATTTGACGTTTATCACAAATTAAGTTACTGAAAGTTGCATTTATTTGATTCATTAATTGATCATATTTAATAATGTGATTAATCTAATGTGTCGATGATGCGCTGTTTATTACTGTAAAAGCAGTAAAACATTTGCATTAACATCATACAAATTGGTGAATCTTCACTGCAGATTCATTTTAATTGAACCCCACAGTCATGGTGTTTGGCTCAAGCCTACAGTGCAAGTACCTCTCAGCAGGGATTGAACCCATGACCTTTTTACACCCACACAAGTCTGACTACTGGGTCCCCACCACCCATGCTCAGCTCACAGGCACTCGTCCAACACGCCTTAACTGTTCCTCGCTATAAGACATGACATGACATGACAGTCTTTATGGAGGTACCAACAGCTCTCCTACACATTATCACAGATATATATATAGCAACGCATATACATTCACGTGCATCTCATTTCAACCTGATCTAAATGAATCCTGAATCATGCTGAGAAAGAGGGTGCATGTCTCGTCTACGCTAGTGAACTGCATGAAGCTGCTGGATTATAATTATTAATTTATAGCGTCTTGCAGAGCGATGCCTGTGTTAGCATGAGAGGAGCTCTCATTACCTAATATGCACAAAAAGAAACGACCAAAATAATCTTAATGTCTCGTTTTGTCATGAATATATTAGACCTCAGTAGACTTGCATATAGACCTTTGCTTTATGGAGTTTTATCAAAATTTCATAGTTATTTAAACATATTGTGAAGTCGAGTCCTTCAGAATGGTTTGACTTGAAATGATTAATTGTAGAGAAACTTTCTT
Organism: Megaleporinus macrocephalus; assembly: GCA_021613375.1. Classification (NCBI taxonomy): domain Eukaryota; kingdom Metazoa; phylum Chordata; class Actinopteri; order Characiformes; family Anostomidae; genus Megaleporinus; species Megaleporinus macrocephalus. Next base: position 38,925,885 of record CM038704.1, on the reverse strand, counting down.
TTTCAATTTTTTTTTACAATGGCGCTAATGGGAAACAGGGGTCACCATGTCTACAATATAAATATAGTCATTTTATTTACTATTCTATCCACCAATAAGCCTACACGTATTTTATAAGCGTACACTTTTTTATATGGAATGCTGATGATGGTAAAATAGTGATGAATCTGGAAAAATAAGTTTTCTTTCTCCATGAATGGATTAAATTAAATGGATTAAAATAAAAAAAATGTAACAATCTTTATCTTCAAACGATCATAAACAGTGTGTTAGACTTCAGGCAGCGTATTCATAATTATTTCATGTAATAACCTTTTTCTGCGAAGGAGCATTTTGAGTTGGACATCTGGTTAAGTTTCTCTGGAATAGAGCATTTAACACTAAACCACTCTAAATGACATTGTTTACAACCAAACCACTAAAATGTGTAGACATTTTGGAAAATTGGTGGAGTTCCCCTTTAACATATTTGTTTTTTAATTTGTTTTTTAAATAATTCATTTTACTGTTATTATTTTCTTATATTTATTTTAAACCTTGAGCACGTACTCCTTTTGTGACATATAATAATATCTGCATTAGAATATGAATAAATAAATAAATAAATAAATAATTAAATAAATAAATAAATAAATAAATAACTAAATCATTGTTGCGTTTAAGCGTCTTACCGCTCCACCAATCAGAGGAGCAAAAGGCTTTTCACGCGTGAGAGGGGTTTCCATAGCAATGCCAGAGCTGCGGTTGCCAGAGCTGCGGTTGCCTGGCAACAGCGTCAACTACGACAAAGTCGAAAAAACAACAGAGCCAAAAAAAAGCTTCACAAAATCCAAAAATAAATTATAAACTTTTTTTTTTACTTTAACAAAGCATTAATTCCCTGCCTGAGTGAAAGAACTAGTATTTCAGACGCCACGTCGTCTTCTCATGTTGGGCAAAAATAACAAGCAAACAGAAAAAAGGCGCGAAAATGCCTTGAAGCTGAGCTTTTCATCCCTCACAAAAAAACCCGGAAAAATAATTTATTTAAGGTTTTTTTGCAGGGCATTCTTTCTCAGCCGGAGGAAAGAAGCAAGTGTTGAAACTGCAATAACTGTAATCTTAGTTTCGCCCTCTTATGTTAGAAAAGATGGTAATAAGGCGCAAAAACCTGACAAGAAATACTGCAATAGTGTTAGCCTGCTATGCTTACTTGGAGCAGGACATACAAGTGCGTAATCTCAGAAAAGAACCACGATTTTATGATTTAATCACATCATCTAATAAGAGAAAAAAAGAAAGTAGCTGACAAAATTGCCAAATTAAATAAAAGAGGAGTTTAAATTAGACTAGTCACTGGTCACGGTTAAAGGGGAATTACAACTATTTTTCCAAAGTTCTATATAATTAAATAGCTGAGGTGTGAACAAAGTCATTCAGAGGGGTTTGGCATAAAATGCTTCATTGTACAGAAACGTAACGAGTCACAACTGTTCACAGTGGTGGTGATGGGAACCAGATGTCCACCAAGACTCTCTTTCAAAGTTACTGCTTTAATAGTCAGATTTGTGCTGCTTAGTATTTAACACCTTGCTTTATGACAGTTCTGTGATTGAGTTTTGGCTTAAATTTGGTTTTAATCAATATGTTTAATCCATTAATGATGGAGGGGTACATGCAGGATGTTGTAGGCAAAATAATCCCACAACGAAGACATTTTTCCAGACTTTTCACTATTTTACCATCATCAGCATTACATAAAAAGAAGTCTTCCCAAAATAGTAATTTTAACATTATAGTAGTAACATTTGCATCTTTCAACGTAAGGTACTATAAATAGGTTTTATTCTATGTGATTTTGGAGCATTTCTATTAGTCCATTTATTATAAAGCTTTCACAGAACATAAATAGCCTCTGTTGCGTTCAAATAATACTGAAAAAAAATCGACAAAAAATAAAAACTCAGAAGACACGTTTATGTTCACTGGTGGGTTTGAATAGTAAATAAAGTGGTCATTTGTAGACATGGAGACCCCTGGTTCCTATCACCACCACTGTAAAGAAATCTGAGTCTGTAAGTTTCTATATAATGAACCCTTTCTCATCAAACCACTTAACGACTCTGTTCACATCTCACCGACTGAATTATTCAGTTTCATTTAATTGGTGGAGTTCCCCTTAAGGATCACATACAAATCCTCAGAAACTGAAGCTTTGTAAGTAAAAAACACGGTTTCACATTGACTTTGGGACGTTTCTTTGGTCCATTAGTTGTGGAGTTTCGTTATGATGGTTACAGGCTGTTTCCCACAGGTTTCCACTTTAGACAAAAGACCCCCAAACAAAGCGTTTCTAGCCAGTAATAAAGTAGTCTTAAAGTCAGACGTCCACTTTTCGTTACCTTCGATGCAGCAGATTCTCCAAAGCCCAGAGTGAGTGAGGTCTCCTTTGGTCTTTTTGGGCTGCAGCAGGTTGTCTGCCTCGTCCGTGCTGCTGTTGGTGCTGTTGCAGATGTGCGCGCGCGAGTACAGCCAGTAGTCCGTGCCGATGGCCACGGTCATCAGGCTGAAGGCGGTGAACGCGCCCAACGTGGTCAGAACTACCTGGATGCCCCGGTCACACCAAGCCATTGCGCCTCATAGTCACACGCGCGCGCTGGATCCCGGCTGGAGCAGAGTGGGCATGGCAGAGGCGCAAGGATCCGCGTGGCGCGCCGTTCATCCCTCCCTCCACAGCCAGCGGGAGGAGTGTGGTAGAAGTGGGCAGCGTGTGTGCAGGGTGAAGGCAACGATTCCACAGCAACGTGACACCACCCCTAACACTCAATCATCCAATCAAAACAGGCGGTGTGTGTGCGCGTGTATTTGTATGTGTAGATTTTTGGGGGGCTGTGGGGTGGGGCACTTTATATACAAACACTTTCTAGTTCTGTATTTACAGACTGTAGTCCATCTGTTTCTCTCTGTACTTTGTAACCATGTTCTTCAACAGCCAGGACACCCACAGGACCACCACAGAGCAGACATTGTTTGGGTGTTTTAGCATTCTCAGCACCGCAGTGACACTGACATGGTGGTGATGTGTTAGTGTCTGTTGTGCTGACATGAGTAGATCAGACACAGCAGTGCTGTTGGAGTTTTTAAACACTCCTACTTTGTTGGACCACATAGCTTCCACTGAGATTGTCTGTTGCTGTTGCATAGTTAATGTTGGTCATTCTCTAGTCCTTTATTTAGTGGTCACAGGACTCCAAAGGACGCTGTTGGCTTGATGTTTTTGGTTGGTCAAGTTGTTCTAATTACTGCTCTTGTGTCAGTCTTCACAGTAACAGGGGATTTCCACACTAGCGCCACTCATCATGTAACCAACAATGATGTTGGCTCAGTCTGACCCAAAGCTCCAACCAGACTAACCATTATATGACTTGACACAGACTTGCTTGTGACTTGCTTGGTTAAAGTTCAAAATTGAACTGACATAGACATGGCCTTAATGGACTCCTATTTCAACTTGGAAACACCCTTAACCTTCTCATGACTTAGACTGGCCCTTAACTGACTCATGCTGGACCCGTCCATAACTGGCTCAATTGAACATGTAGCTTAAAGGGAACCCCGGCTGGTAACACATGTAAGCCTTAATATGGTGAAATGACTCTAAATTATTAAGACACGTTGTAAAATAAAAAAAATCACAAAAGTAGCAGATTTATGTGATTTTCTGTAAAATCCCCCGGCACGTAGTTCGCCATTGTTGTAACTACAGACTACGGGTGGTGACGTCAAATGGTTAGCCGGCCATCGCTCTTGAGCACAGCTAGCTAACTAGACATGGCTACTGTTCAGCCTTTACACCTTGAGCCAGAACGCAACATTTCTGACATCAGCTGCGACAACACACACCAAGAGTCAAAATGATGAACAGAGAGCCGCGGAGGCGAGAGTGGGACACAGTGCTGGTGTTGTTGTGAAACTGTGTGTTGATGTTGACGGAGAAGGAGAGTGTCTGTTACAAGGAGCTCCGCTTTCTAACAGGAAATATTCACAGTCAGTATAGAGCTAGATAAACTGAACGGGAGTTTCTCTTAGATTTTAAAAGTTGTTTATTAGTGAAGTAGTATGTTGACTACTAAGGTTGTAAACGCAACCGAGGGAGAAGCAGTTGACGCTAACGGTAAAGTTGTTAGCGGGACGCCAGGAGAGAATCCAGCGCATGTTCAGGTTCACATTAATGTTTCTTCGTTCGGTTCTCGCTCCATTTTCTGGGGCTTTTGGACTTCCTGTGTTGGACAACTGTGGCACGGCGTTATGTTTTAGCCTACGCTTAAAACCAACACCATCCATGAAGTCTCTTACCAGTTGTGGTCTACTTAACGACTCAAACACATCAAGACTGAATTAACAAGAGCAGCGCGGCAGGTCTTTCGGAGCTGTGTTCGTCCACATGCTGCTTCACTAACTATTCTCCTTGTTTATGTTTGTGAAAGCTGTTTAGACTAATATCAGTCTTCCTACTGCCTTTCACTGGAAATAACATCCAACAGCAACACAATGTGGCATGGGTTTCTTTAAGCTAGGTTAGCTAACTGTCATTCACTCCTTCCAACTGCAGTGAAGTTTAGCGCGCTGCAACCATTTGACATCATGTACCCAGCAGGCATTGCACGTCAAAAATAATGGCTGCGTCCATATGTTAAATATTTCAAATAAAAGCGTTAATTTATAAATAAACCTGCTACTTTTGTAATTTTTTTTGTCATTACACCATATTAAGGCTTACAAGTGTTACCAGCCAGGGTTCCCTTTAAGTCAGACTTGACACAGTCAATTGAACTCACTCAATTCAAATTCACCTTTAACTGACACATGACTCATGATTCACCGCTGACTTGTCATAGACATGGCCTTAACAGAGTTGCAGCTCAATTCAGACTCATTTTTTGCTGACTCAACCAAACTTGTCCTTTACTGAATCCCCACTTAAATTTAGGCTTATCTTTAACTAGATCTAGTTAACAAGTTAATTAGTTAGTTAATTAATTAATTAATTGGTTTGGCAAATTTCATTTATTATAGAAGTTTTGATTTTATTGATTATATGTATCCATGTTAGTTGGCCACCCGTGTTTTGACTGTGTATAATTTTTTTTTTTCCTACACAAATGGCAGCTTGTGCTTGATTTGCTGTTATTATGGGATTAGGTGGAGCACAGCTGCATTTACCCACACTCACAATGAAGAGCACAGAAATGTGTTTGTGTGTGTGTGTGTGTGTGTGTGTGTGTGTGTGTGTATTGGAGTGGAAGGTGTCCACAGTTACCAAATCACACAAAGCCAGTCATGCACTGCTCACTGGGCTTATACTCATCCAGTGAATCTGGGCATGAAGAACTAAACAAAGTTCTCAACAGGCAGCATCTCAGCACCCACCCGTCCTCTGATGCAAACAGCTTCCCACATTAATCTCGTAATATTTGAATAAGTATGTTTGTTTGCATGTCAACTTGTCTTCTCTCAGTAATATATTCAGTCTGTACTGCATGTCTTATCAGTTCGGTTTCTATTGCCAAACGTGGATTTATAGTCACGATCATCATTAGCCTTCATGAAGCTACGGGATCTAAATCCTTACCTCATAGTCTGCCCAGTCTGAAAGCTTCTGAATGATTGGTGGGGGGCAGTGCGTGCGGAATTCTAATCAGCTTCTCCCTCAGGCTTCTCTCTCCAGCTGTGATGCGCCATAGAGAAAGTCTGTTTGCATAAGCCAGACAGTTAAATATCGGTATCATTATTAGCCAGAGATATTATATGCCGTTGAGTGAGAGAAGTGTGTAGTAGAGTTTGTTGGGCCAGAGGTTGTTGCGCTCTGTCTTTGGCAGCTTAGAGTGATCAGAACAGACAGGACGAGACAGAGCCCGCTGTATATGTGTTTGTGTGTCCCGTCCCTCTCACAGTGGCCTCCTGTTCCTGCAGTCCTCTGGCTTGCTTCCGAGTGAAGACCCACAAACAAGCCTACACATAGAAAACAGTCTTATACAGAGATGTGGAATCATGTCAGTGGCTCAGAGTCGAGTGGCATGTTGACTGACTTGTGACTTCATTTATTCTAAACTTAAGCTGACTCGTCTTTGTCCTTAACTGACTCAGACTCATCCTTAATAGACTTGTGTCGAGTGGCATGTTGACTGATTTGTGACTTGATTTATTCTAGACTTAACCTGACTCTTTGTCCTTAACTGACTCAGACTCATCCTTAATAGACTTGTGTCGAGTGGCATGTTGACTGATTTGTGACTTGATTTATTCTAGACTTAACCTGACTCTTTGTCCTTAACTGCCTCAGACTCATCCTTAATAGACTTGTGTCGAGTGGCATGTTGACTGATTTGTGACTTGATTTATTCTAGACTTAACCTGACTCTTTGTCCTTAATTGCCTCAGACTCATCCTTAATAGACTTGCGTCGTGTGGCATGTTGACTGACTTGTGACTTGATTTATTCTAGACTTAACCTCACTCTTTGTCCTTAACTGCCTCAGACGCATCCTTAATAGACTTGTGACTTGATTTATTCTAGACTTAACCTCACTCTTTGTCCATAACTGACTCAGACGCATCCTTAATAGACTTGTGACTTGATTTATTCTAGACTTAACCTTACTCTTTGTCCTCAACTGACTGACTCATCCTTAATAGATTTGTGGCTCAAATTAGAATTACACTTAACTGACTCACCCGGAACTGACTCCTTGGACACACCCATAACTGATGTGCGAAATGGTCCAGATTCTCACGAAAATGTCTTGATTGGACACGTAACACTCAAATTAGCCCCCTAACAGGTAACTTCAGTCTTAACTGACTCATGACTCAGACTAACTGACTTGACCTATACTCATCCTTAAATAACTCACACTTGTTCTCACCTGATTCGACATGAACATATGCTTAATGGACTCAACTTAACTCAGATTTGATCCTAACTCGATCTTAACCTGGACTTACCCTTAAACAGCTTGAAACTCGACTCTCAATTTGACTGCACAACAGTTTTAAACAATTGTTTAGCATCTAGTTTCGATAGCAACCCTGACTCAATTCGGCTACCACTTACCCTAAGTTGACTTGACAGGGACATCACCATAACTGACTTCAGTGAGTCAGACTCACTCTTAACTGGCGCAACCAGATGTGCAACTTGAACTGGACTTGCCCTAAACTGACTCATGGTTTGTCCTTAACTGATTTAACTTGGACTCACCTGAAACTGACTGACTGCTCTTTAACTGACTCCTGCCTCAGGTCAGACTAAATCGAACATTCAATTCAGATTTGCTCTTGTCAGACTTACAACTTGACACAGACAAAAAAAACCCAATACTTAAAAATCCTTTACTTCTTCTAGCAAATGAACCTCAAAATCATTTGCTGCCCAAAAGGATTTATGTACATGTCTCTACACACACATATCTCAGGTGCAGTGTTCCTTTGCCGTCCCAAAGCCCGCAAGATGTGTCCGACTCATCTGTGATAATATCAGGAAAACAAGGTTGCCCTCTGGCCACAAGCTTTTCCCTCAATACGTATGGCCATCTCAGCTAACGGCAACTTGAGCAATTACCGTCACAGCTCCAGAGGGACTTTCAAGGTATTAGTCATAAGCACTTGGTGTGTGTGTATGAGAGTGTCCTCATGTCTCCTCTAAGCTTGTACAGGAGAGGAGAATAAGACAAAGCAGGAGCGACTGGAAGGGACAGGACAGAACAGGCTGTGAACAGGAGGAGCTGTTCCCCCCCCCATTCTTGTTCTCACGCTGCTTTTTCATGCTATATGGTTTGGAGGAATAAAATGAGGACAGGAGGGAATGTTTGTGACCGAGATATGTCACCACAGGGCTGTAGTTCTTAAAAAAGGAATTCTACCATTTCCTCAAAAGTGTGAGTTATAAACACTCTAATTTGGAGTGGTTTGTTGTGATTCATTGTTAACTTACTGACTCAGGATTTCTCTACTGTGGTGTTGATAAGATTGTTACAGTGATAAAACCACACAGCATGGCTGCTACTTACAGGTTGTTGTTGGGGTTGTGATGGAATGTAAGGTGGAATTGCAGATCACTTCACCTGTGTTTGCTGGGTAAAACCTCAATATCATCCAAGGTTTAAAAGACTGTTTGGTGTAATGTGCAGAGGAAACTAATATAACTGAACTAAAGTTGTCCATGATCCTGTGAAAGATGCGGGAGCTAAGTTAAGACTTGTAATCCCCCATTGTTCTTGATCCATTGTCGTTATTTCTGCAATGCAGTCTTCTGCACACTAACTCAGAGTGTACTCGTTTCTTTTCTCTTAGGTTTAAGAAATAAATATAAATTCAATCTTTCCACCAAACTGGACAGTGTGGGCAGGTTTTTGGGTTTACAAATATGTTACAGTACATTGTACATTTTTCCACAGGTATCCTGGGTGTAGCTACAGGTACAAGACTTTGTAGGACCAACTGAATGAAGCAATTTTCTACAGCACCACCCTAATGCAGACCAGTGGTGCAGCTTTTGTTAGTGAAGAATATCAAAGACAGAAGCCCACCAACTAATTACTGATCTTTCCCTAAATACTACAAAGCAGGTATTATTTAGACAATGGATCATTCTTAGCTCTGCAGTGACAATGACGTGATAGTGGTTGTGTTGTACTGGTCCAAGTGGATCAGGCGTAGCAGTGCTGCTAGAGTTTTTTAACACCTTATTATCATTGCTGGACTGACTATAGTCCACCGACCAAAAATATTCACATATTGACAGTGTTCTGTGGGCAGCAGCCTGTGACCACTGATAAAGAACTAGAGAAACACAAACTTCTACATCTACAAGCAAGGTAAGTGTGTCTAATAGAGTGGACAGTGAGTGGACATGTTTAAAAACTTAAGCAGCATTGCTGACCTACTCAAATCAGCGCAACACATAGTAACACACCACATTACGAATGATCCACCACACAAATAATACCTGCTCTGTGGTGGTCCTGTGGAGGTCCTGACCATTAAAGAACAGGGCAACAATATATACAGTGAATTAAATGAAGCTGATAAAAAAGACAAGGTGTAGAAACATGGAGGTGTAAAGTGGCTGGTGTATTTATAACATTATAAGAGATAAACATATTCAGAATATGAGAATGAATATTGTGGCTTAATGAAGGAGAATCATTAGAGTAAACATTGCAAAGAATTAGATTTAGGAGTGGAAAGAGGCATCAAGTGAAAAAAGCTCTATAGTGTTCTTTGATCCTGTACAAGATAGCAGCGTCTAGACGAAGCTGTGAGGAGTGTGAGAGAGAGAAAGCGAGCAAGAGCGAGAGACACAGGCACAGAGGGGGGTCACATAAGGAGAGAGACTGATAGAAAGTGTTTCAGAAGAAGAAATATGGAAATTTCCTTGCTCCATTCTAACACACTGCACTGCGATGTTTCCTCTTGTAAACCTGCCTGACCCCTCACATCAGTTTATTATAATGTGCTAAATCAGTTTAATTCAATTTTATTCCTGTATAGTTTTCCAACAGCCTTGGCCTTTATTCATCAACACTTCCAGAATGACTTAGAAACTATTCCACTTATGATTAATGGAGCTGTTGTATGAAAACGAGTGGAGATTTCATGAATTTGATTAATCGTCTTCAGTTGCATGGAAACAAGCTCACTAGTCCATTCTTTACATATCATTAGTCACACCCCATCTACTCTCATTTGCATTGACAATAAAATATGCCCCAATACATAATATTGCTGATATGATTGGTGCTACGAATAATAATGTTTTTTTATCATGCACATTTTAACCATACTCCAGACAAGCATGAGTTTGTTTAGATACATCAACGATTAATGAATAATAAAACTGGTCATAAATTTTGTGTATTCTTATTTTTCTAGCAGATCTAACTATGAGCAGTCTTGATGAGTAAAGGCATATCCAGCTTTAGTCCCTTAGCAAGCATCATTGAGAGAGACAATGGCAGGAAAATCACTCTAAGAAAAACTTGTGAGAAAGAACCACTGCATGAAACTAAACTTTAATATTAAAAACTCCCTAAGAGTACAAGGAAGAACTAAAGATAGAGACAAAGTTTCAGAGAAAAGTGAGAGCTTTAAATCTGAGTTTTAAAGAGAAAACTTTTGAAGACCATGGGAAAAAATACTGAGAGGGATTGAGCTTCAAAAGCAAAATGTCCCATAACCCTTTTGGACTAATGTAAAATGGCGCACATTCCAGTTTGTGCACCTAATTTTAAAAGGTACATGCGTTTCCACCAAAAATAAATTGGTTCAGCTTCAAAGGTTCGTTCCCAGCTGGAACCAAAGACTAGTAGGTCCTGCAGCACTAAACGTGACAACATCCATGGACATGTCAGTTGTTTAGGAAAAAAAAGCCAACAATGGCAATCTTCTTATCACAAATAGTCTTTTAGATAAAAACAAACAAACCGCACAAGTGTTAACCATGCCCTCTGCTGAAGACATATCTTTTGATGTTCCTTGATTCCAATAAAAACTAGTACAAAAGCAGGCTGCTTACCTGAATAGCACCAATGTTCTAAGAAGCCTAAATGAGACTAGTTCAGGAACCTGGCTTTTATTTTTTTGACTGTTGTTCTTCATTTATTTACCACTCAAATGCAGGTCTGTGAAAGCCTGCATGTGTTTGTGTGTGTCACTCTCCCAATCTCCCTTCACAGGTTTTCCCTTTTTTATAATCAGTCATATAAGGTGAGAAGGACCACTGACCAATCACAGACCCAGCTGGTAGAACTGGGAGGGGCTGGGATGTGCATAAGCAGTAAAAAGAGGCTTTCAAGCTGGCTAAAGAAAGAGCACTGCTACCACATGCATGCTGGGTTTTTAGCTTGTTTATGTGAGAAGTGTGCTTTTATTTGAAGTGAAATATCTGGAGGGAGCTGCCTCCAAACTCAGTAATAGGAGTCTTGTTAGAATCAACATCTCGGAAATGCATCTACAAAACCGTGCTTCTTTTTCTTTTTAGATTTTCCTGTTCCACCTTAAATGGTACAGCAGGTACATTATAGCAAACACAAAACAGACTTTGATGGACCCTCCAAATTTGTTTTTGTGTTCTGAAGATGAGGCTAACAGCTAAAATAGATTTGACTTTTTTCAAGTTCATGACAAGACTCACATTTTTGATTATGGCTGAATTACAAGGCAAAGGAAAACTCCAAAACATTACTAGCACGGCAGTGCATTCATACTGTTATTGTTCGGAAGTGTGGAGATGGGAATGTCCACCCAATGTTTTGATCAGGGCTATTTAGGGAATAATACAGAGCTTCTTTATACTGTTCACATCGACCAGTCAAATCACACACATATTATATAATTCTACCTCCTCTGCTAATCCTGCTCGAACAGGCCCTTGGCTTACATGAGCTTGTCTCTTTTGCTGGAGGTGTACTGGTGTTTTACCTGCACAGTTTAAACCTTGTTTAATAAAACACTGCAGCCCTTGTGTTGGGAGTGTGCTTTTGTTGGTTGAATCTTACCAGAACACTCCCAGCTCTGTTTACAAGTGCTCCTTGATTATTTGTGCCACCTGGGGTTTCAAACAGGAAATAGGGCCGTGCCTTTACATTTGCACCCTGTAGGAGTTTACTGTCCCTCGCAAGTTCCCAAGATCAAGCGGCAGGCACTGTAGTTTTGGTTATTTGGCCAGGGAAGTGTAGAGCAGTTAGCTTCTTTGGTGCCATCCACAGTTTGTTTCATCCAGTGCAGTACATGGTTTAGCATAGTATTGGTATTGTAGTTGGTTGGTATTGTGGTTGGTCCATTTACTGACTCCTCATTCCTTTATACTTTCATCACTGATCCCACAGCACCCTTGGCAAAATTTGGGGTTAGAGTTCACTTAACTATATCAACCACTATTAATACATTATTTTATGGCCAGCTAGTTTAGAACACTTTAAGTCGACAAATTTCTAATCATATTTACATACTGGCACATGCCCAGTCATTCAAAATGCAGCTTAGTGTTAAAATTATCTCAAATGGTAGCGAGAGATTGTTTAGTATGATCCTCACTCCACTATTTAGCTTCATCTTTCTGCAAAGATGTTTTCTGGGAACACAGCCCTGTGCTGTGTGAGGCTGCCAAGACTAAATCTGCTGCTCTTTTGACACAGCAAAGTCCTGTAAAGTCCTCAGTTTGCTTAGAGATTTCAACACTTGACAGTGGATGCCACAAAACTAAAGAATGGAAGTGATCACAACAGCAGTGAGTGGGGTTTTGGAGGTGCCTTTTAAAGGATATAAATGCCTCAGTCTAAATGCTCAACTGCATCCATTTGGGGGGCTAGAATTGAATAAAGCAATATTAAGTATGCTTTCTTTTTTACAGCTCGGGTTGTTTGCAGGTATTACAATAAGCTTGATTTTCTGTTTTTATTGTCTATAGTCCATTATTGTGTAAATAGCTTCTCTATTCACATATGGTTACTTGGTGTGATTTAATTGAATCCATTTGAATAATAGTGATTGAATCAGATCATTTTAAGCTCTTGCTGTGAGGTGACAGAGCTAACCACTACAGCACCGTGATTTGACCTTCTGGAGGTGCTTGCTACCTACACTTTGACATCAGATCCCATTGAGGATGTTTTATGTAATGGCCTTGTCCTAATTCATCCTGTGGTGGGTGTGGCAGGAGCAGAAGCTATGGGAAGGAATCAAAGTCCCTGCTGCGATTCCCCAGTGTTTAATCAGGTTTCGGTACAGTATTGCTCCAGCCTGTGATTAAAGACTTGAGCATACCTCTGAACATCTTACCCAGCCAAGCTGTTCCACACTCATTTAGCTACAGATGACACAAAGAGTCCAAGCAAACCAAGCAATAACTTTCGATGTTGAAGGGGGAAGCCGTTGTCAAGATGAGATGTTTCCCACAGTAGTAATAGATCAAGCCTCAATAATGAGGCCTGTGCTATAATAGCCTACATAAGGTTTAAATGATGGGCAGCAGAGATGGCAGACTTGAGATGGGGTCTTTAAAGTTGCAACATGTGTCTGATCTTGTGTCACGTCATGTTACTCGAGATTTGCTGGACTAACTATATGTTTGCTTGGTATTCATGGCTTGAGACTTGCTACAGATGACACTTGTGTTTTTTCTGCATATTCAGAAGTTATATCTTGTTTTTGAAATATGATCGGGTGATTTCTATTGCATTATGTGCAAATCTGGCCACCTATCAGGATGTGGATGCAGACAAACAGATTAGAAAAAGACCCCTTAGCTCTACAGGGCTCATACAGAGCCACCAAACACAACACCCACAGGCTGCAGGGCATCATCAGGTCTGCAGGTCTACCATCGGTGTTAAGTTACCCTCCCTACCGGACCTGCACACGGCCAGAACCAGGAAGCGGGCAGAGAACATCGTCCGTGATCCGTCACAACCTGGACATCACCTGTTCCAGTATCTTCCCTCAGGTTGGCGTTTCAGCCAGTTTAGGATCAAGATCTCCAGACTACAGAGAAACTTCTTCCCACATGCCATCACACTTATGAACAGCTGAACATTGCAACACTATTTTTCGAACACAGTATACTACATACATACATCCATATCCAGATGTTCTCTCTTCTTCTCTGTAGTGCACTTTATTTCTATCTCTGTCTCAGAACACTACCATCGTCTCAACCAGTGTCTCCTCCTTTCTTCATATTAATATCTATTTAATTCAGTCTGCACTGTCCTTTACTGCTGCTCTTAGCACTTTACTTCAAATATACAACTGTGCACATGTTAAGTTTACAGGTGTGTGTGTGTGTGTGTGTGTGTGTGTGCGTGTAGGAGGATGGTTAGGTTGGATGTGTTTGTTACTTCTGTAATATCAGTTATCGTGCACTTTAAGCTACTGTAATACAAATTCCTTGTATGTCTGAGCGTACTTGGGAAATAAAGTCCGATTCTGATCCTGAATCACGGAAGGAACTTTAAAAAAATGGAATCAAGGCTGAGGTTTAAAAACATGACCACCACAATTTACTAGAATGCTTGACAGCTTAAGACTTAAGTCAAGTTGTGTAAGGTTAAGGTTAACTTCCTCTATCACTACAAAACCAACAAAACCAAGGCTGTCTTTTTAGGTAACGTATTAACTGGTTAAATATTTAAAAAAGAACATAGAACATATATCAGATGTTGTAAATGTGACACTTTATTGTTTCCCAATTGAAATTAAAACGACTGGGCCACCTCTAAAATTGTGTAGCATCCCCTCTTCTTTTAGCAACACTCTATAAACGTCTGAGAAATGAAGAGGCCAGTTATTGGAGTTTTGGGAGAAGAATGTTGTCCCATTCTTGTCTGATGTAGGATTCTAGCTTTTAAACAGTCCTGACTCTTTTTTCCTGGATTTATCATTTACATAAATGTAAAAGGTCTGGACTCTTCTTCTGCAAAGCCATGCTGTTGTGATGGATGCAGTATATGATTTAACATCGTCCTGCTGAAATACGCAAGGCCTTCATCGCAAGAAGGTGAGGGCAGAAGAGTGGTTTATCTAAAGCGTGTAATGACGGAAAGGAGAAGTTTGGGCATGGTCCTTCTCCCAAACTTGAATTATTTCATAACTTAATTTAAAGCTGTATCATGCCAAGAAGAAGCCATATGTCAACACGATCCAGACACTCTATCATCTTCTCTGGGCCAAAGCCAATTTTAAATGGACCGAGGAAAATGGACAATGGCGTTATAGGCTAGTACAGAAAGTAATCGTGGACAATGTCTGGATGGAGCATATGTTGTTATAAACCCTATGTACTGTTCAGCATTTACAGTGCCTTTCCGCTTTCCACTTTCCACGTCATAGGCATTAATGCAACCCTATACCATCAGAGATGCAGGACCTTAGAACTGTACGCTTATAGCAAGCAAGATGGTCCCTTTCCTCTTGAATCCGCAGGACACATTGTCCATGATTTCCAAAAAGAATTTTAAAAACTTGATATATCTGGCCACAGAACAGCTCTCCATTTTCCTCAGTCCATTTAAAATTGGCTTTGGCCCAGAGAAGATGATAGCATTTCTGGATCGTGTTGACATATGGCTTCTTCTTGGCATGATACAGCTTTAAATAAGGTTATGAAATAACTTAGGTTTGGGAGAAAGACCACGCCCAAACTTCTCCTTTCCATCATCTCCTTACACGCTCTATATAAACCACTCTTCTGCCCTCACCTTTACAAGGTGAAATTCGCACCCCACCACCTCCCCAGCTCCTGCATCTGTTCCAAAATCGTACTCTCTCTTCACTTGGCAAAGGGGGGGGGGGGGGGGGGTCTGGCTACAAAACCCAGTAGCAGAAGCCACCCAAAACTCTAGCCCCAAGTTTCTCAAAGTTCCCCCTCCTTGCCCTGCCTTAGTGGTCTGCACTTCGCAAACTTTCATTTGTCGATTGCACGGTGAGCTGTGTTTACAGGCTAAACCCCAATGCTGCGATTTCCAGTTCAAAATCATGTCTGTTTTTAATGCGGTACGGTCTGAGGGCCTGAAGATCACGAGCATCCAATATTGACTGTCAGCCTTGTCTTTTTAGATTTCTGGATTTTTCCACATTCTCTAAATATCATCTTTTGATGACATGTACTGTAGAGGGTGGGATATTTAAAGTCTTTGCAGTTGTACATTGATGAACATGATGAATGCTCTTTTTATATCCAGTCATGCCTCCAACTGTTTTTTATTAGTAACAATTACAATTAATTGCATCCTTTTGTTGCCCCTGTCCCACCTTTTTTTAGATGTGTTGCTGCCATTAAGTTGTAAATGAATTAATAATTGTCATGAAATGTTAAATTGTCTAAATTTCAACATCTATTCTATGTTCTATTGTGAATACAATATGGGTCTCTGAGATTTGCAAATCATTGCATTCTGTTTTTATTTACATTTTACACAGCATCCCAATATTTTTGGAGTTGGGGTTGTATATTGTGGTCACAATAATATGTAAGGATTCAGACTCAAGAGGTGTTATACGATCCATTTGCAAGGTTTATTCAATCAGAGCAGTCAACAATAATAAACAAAAACAGTCCAGAGGCTCGCTAGCACAAGGAGTCCAGGAGTTATGAGAGCAGCGGGCTTGGTGCAGGCAGAGATGCAGTCCTGGGAGCAGGCAGGTTGGAAAATAGGACCTTGGATGTAGAGTCGATGGCTCGCTGGATCACCACTGGGCTTAGAGTGTGTTCAAGTGTGTACCCTCCTTGTGCGTTTTGCATTACCCCCTGCCCATGTTCCATATTGAGGTTACCACTGCGCTGGGCATTTTGTGCTGGCTGTTGAAGTGCCTGTTCAAAATGAAAGAGAGCTTTAGTGATGTCAGTGGGAATGCGGCAGTAAGTGGCACTTCAACAATCTCAAAGGTGGATGGCAGACCAAGCACTGCACCTGCCCTGTCCTGGAGGGGCTTAGCCAGTCAAGAGCAAGACGGCAAGTTTATTGACAGCCAGAACAAAATTGCACCCAAATAACTGCGTAAATACATCTATTATCTTCCACTTTATCCCACTAGTCAGGGTCACGGCTTGGCTGGAACCAATTTCAGAGTCCTAGGGCAAAGGTGGTGTACACCGGTGTACACACACTCACACCTACGGGTAATTTAGAGTGACCGATCAACCTAACATGCATGTCTTTGGTCTGTGGGAGGAAACCTGAGTATCCAGAGGAAACCCACTCAAGCATGGGGAGAACATGCAAACTCCACAAAGAAAGGCCCGGACCAGGAATCGAACCCAGATAGCCTTGCTGTGAAGCGACAGTGCTAACTACTACACCACTGAGCCACCTTAACTGTGTAAATCATTTTGGGGGGAAAAAACTAATTTAAAAACACACAAAACTGGAATCAAAGTCAGGGCCAGGCAAAGCAGAATCAAAAACAAGAAGTGTAAAGAGATATAACATGGCTTCTAAATGCAAGTAAGGACTCAACACAACTTCACAAGAAAAGAAGATGATTAAATACAATACAAAATGCCTTCTAATGACAAACAGGTGAGCAAGCAGAACTAGAATTCTGGCGACAGAGACCTCTGGTGGCACAGGGAGAAAGGTCAGCAGCAGAAGTGATGTTGTTGAAGTAATTGTGAATGAGGAGGGTGGGTTTACATTGTGTTGAAGAGCATCCCAACAACCTAAGTATATTAAGCAGGCTGAAATTCCAGGGACATATGGACGTAATACCTTTGCACCAGTCAACTAGACAGTGTAAAATGTGCTTTACTGTGTAAAAACCTTTCAGTTGCCGAACCGAGCCCAGTGCATGGAGAAGGATATGTGTGTCCAACTGCATCTGTCAGCCAGAGCTCCTCACAGACGAAGCAACAGACTGAGGAAGCCGGCCATGTCTATCATATATAAAGTCATGGTGCAGTAGATGGCATAGAGTAGCATGGCCAGGATATTCTTTCATGTGGGTTAAATGTTGACTGTGTTGTTCGGTGGTGGTTAATCAGTAAACATAGTGAAATGTATGGACATGGCAGAAATGGGTCCTCATGGTAGTTTTTCTACTCTATGAAATGTTTATGCACCTTTAAGTATGTGTACTGTTAGCCTACAGTGACTCAAGTGTCTGCACTTTCCTTCCAGCAGAGGGTGATGTTGCGCATGAATACAGAGTGTGTGGAGAGTTGTGATGAGTATAATCTCATTGGACAAAGAAGGTCAGAATTCAGTAATGATTTGGCTGCAGTTTAGATCATAATAAAAGGTTAGAACATTATGTGCTATTCTATATCAGTACCTCATCAAAAAACCATCACATTGTAACACTTTCTGTTTCTACATAGTTCAGCTTCTGATGAAACTGAAGACCCTAGTCATTGGAGCTTGCTGCTTCAAACACATTTTGGAACAGTGAATAATACAGCACACATACACCTCGCTCAGTCTGTCTCTGTCAGGAGATGTTGAAATAGCTGAGCTGAGCCGTCTGCAGACGATTAATAAATAAACAACAGTTTGATCTTTTGCCTTTACACACACATATACAGTACATTCTTTCTCGCTCTGCTCTGCTCACTGTCAGTCTTTAAGATACTTGTTACTCTCTCTCTCTCTCTCTCTCTCTCTTTCTTTTTCTCTCTTGCTTTCTTTCTCTCTCTCTCTCTCTCTCTCTCTCTCTCTCTCTCTCTCTTTCTCTCTTTGTGGATCTGTCAATCCTCCAGCGAATTTGGTTAACACAGACAGGTGTGTAATCACAGGAGACTGGAGGCTCGAACTTTTCAGAATTTTTTCAGAACTCACAGGCAGACGTGGTGTTATGTGAGTGTGAGACTGTTATGTAAAAGCAGGATGAGATCTACACACTTTTGGCTGTTGCTGATTTCAAGAATACCTGACAGAGCAGGTAAGGCATATCTGTGAGTTTTCAAGTTTTATTTCTTCTCTTTGTCAAAGTCTAGAACACTTCTGCATTTTGTGGTAGTAAGATATGATGTATAGTAGGGTTACAGTACTTGCTAGTTAGTAAGGATGCAGGCTAATATACACAGTATAGTAGGGTTATGAGAGTACCTGACGCATTAAACAGGTTTATTGGCTTATGCATGAAGTATATTAGGGTGATAAGCAAGTATGGAAAGACTATGGGCTTGTATGTGAAGTATAGTAGGGTTATGGGCTAGTGCATGAAATATAAAATGGGCATGGGGTAGTTCATAAAATATAGTCAGGTCATGGGCTAGTGCATGAAGTATAGTAGGTTTAAGGGCTGGTCTATAAAGTGTGGTAGAGTTATGGGATAGCTTGAAATATAGTAGGGTTACAAGCAAGAATATATAGTATACACAGTACATAAACATGACTATAACCTACTACATGAAATATAGCTGGGTTATGGGCCAGTGCATGAAGTGTATTCATGTTATGGGCAGTGCATGAAATGTAGTAGGGTTATGGGCTAGTACATGAAGTGTATTCATGTAATGGGCAGTGCATGAAATGTAATAGGGTTTTGGGTTAGTGCATGAGCTGTTGCAGGGCTATAAGCTACTATGTGAAAAATAGTGGGCTTATGGGCAAGTATATGAGGTATAGGATGGGTATGGGCTACTTCATGAAGTGTAGTAGGGTTATGGGCTAGTATGTGAAGCATAGTGGCGTTATAGGCTAGTACATAAAGTATAAACAGTCTATGGACAACAACATAAAATACAGAATGCTTATGGGCTACTATATGCTGTATAATAAGGTTACGGGCTACAGCATGAAGTATAGAATGATTATAGGCAGGTGCATAAAATATAGAATGTGTATGGGCTAGTGCTAATATCTGTACAATAGTTGGGCTATGGATGTATATATAAAGTGTAGTACGGCCATGGGCTAGTACATGAAGTTTAGTAGAGTTATTGGAAAGTTATGTGCTAGTAAATGGATTAAAGTAGGTTGACTAGTATATGATGTATAGTATGTTTATGGGGTAGTACATGAAGGACAGTACTTAGTTACTCAAAACTGCACAAACATTCTTCAAAGAAATAAATAATCATGTTGGTGTTCATGATTTTTTTCATGATTTTTTTTTTTTACTTTTATGGTGTTTTGTAGTGTTTTAGTCAATATCTTGTCTAGCTCAGCTATCTAACATACCATTTCAACACGTGCAGTGGGCATTACCCCCAAGAACAACAATACAATGAATTATTATCAAAATAACATTAAACCTTAAAATAAAGGCTATATATATATTAAACAGACAGCAATATAATAAAATATAGTAAAGTACTCAAACTGGTGGAGTAAGTGATCTATCATATTTGGCTATTGAATATATATATTAAATATAATGAAATGTACCAACCTGGAATGTTTCTAGTATCACACCACTAGAGGGCCCTACAATACCAATTTAACAGTAGCACTGCCGCCACACAGGTGGGTAGATGCAAATACCTTTTTAAACAAACATTCTGCACTTTATTCTAATAGTCATCATTTCATCTAAGGTGTTGGAAAAAGAGCCAGAGTTGCCCCTTTGGAGCCCAAATGGATGGGTTTTAATGGGTCCAGTTTAGCTACAAATGGTGAACTTGTTGGCAAACTTGACTAAGAATACCTAGGAACAAGAAAATGTGATATATGGCGATCTGTGGATTTCAACATATGACATATGTTATTATATTTGGTGTTTTCTTATATTCAACTTAGTCACACATTTACATACATATATATATGACATATGTCTGTGTATAATACATTTATAACACATTTAATTATCACTATAAGGAAGAAACCTTTATTCATATATATTACTCATATATAACTATATACAGTATATATACAATATGTGTTTTCATATGTGTTGCTGATGTGTTACATTAAGATTTTTTTGGTGATAGTGTTTGTATCAGCCATATGTATCAGATGTATATTAGACTATGAACTATATACTATGTATATATGTGTTCACACACCAATCAAATATATGGTCTGTTTCTATTATGTATATATGTCCAGTATTGGATACATGCAATAGGCTGCATTCATTAATATTGAAGAACAAGTTAAATAAAAGAGAAGTCCTATTACTCACAGCAAAAATATTCATATGGTTACGTTTCACATTAAATCATCATAAAAAATTGAAGTAATTTGTTGCTAACTGCAAGAAAAAAAACTCAGTACAGGAGGCCATTGACTGTTTACTTCAATAAACACAGAGTCACTGTTTTATTTCAGCTCTACTGTACAATGCACATGAAGCATGAAAACCACTGTAAAAACACACTGCATTTACATGTTCACTGACTGAACTGTTTAGCTACAGTATTATACATTAACATATGTAAAGCTCACATTCTGTACAGTATATAAGCATCGTGGCACAAGGCAATGCAGCTATTGTGTAGAGTATAATAGTCAAGCTAAGCAGCCTTTCCTACATGGTTGGCTCATCGCCTACAGATTAGAAGAACATCTATAAACAAGTAGAATCTATATAAAAGTCTCTTGGTCTTATTTACATACTGTGAATATGTACAAAAGTAACAGAACAGGAAAAAATAATATTGCAGTAAACATTAAATACAATATGTCTATAAAAGAAGTAACAAGTGTGGTTTGTGGGGAAAAAGGGGATACAGTTGTTTGGCATGTTGCACATTTCTGTTATTTATGGTTCATTAAAACAGAAAACAAAGAATATCCATGAGTATTTTACAAATGTACCATGTATTCACTCACAGAGCAGCAAGGGATCAGTAGCCATACGCACTAAAGTCATAGTTCTGATGCATTGAAGTTCAGGAATGTTTCCATTAATGTGGTAATTGGTCTGTAGTGTGTTGTTATTATTATTATTACTAAATATTTTCTACAGCACCACTGGTCTAGTGGTCTAGAAAAGCATTCAAGCAGGTTGATAGAGGAGAAACTGGCCACTTCAAAAAAGGCAAACCATAAATTTCCATATTTCCTGAAAAATTTACTATGAAGCTACAAATTATACGGTAAACAAATGTCTTCAAATGTCTTTATGCCAATGCAGTTACATGTGGTATTAAAAGTATAGTCTTTATATTTGTATAGTATAGTATAATCTATACATCTGTAATCTGTAAAGTCTAGTATATTCTGTACATCCGTAATCTGTATGGTCTAGTATAGTCTGTATAATCTATCATCTGTATAATATAGTATAATCTGTATATCTGTAATCTTTATAGTATAGTATCATCTGTATGGTCTATCATAGTCTGTGATCTGATTACTGCCCTTATTGTCTATAATTGTAGCAGCTACCTTTTATTTTGTATCATTATCATATAATTACATAATTAGATGTATTCATACACTACCAAGTCTGGTTATTCTAATAACAGCCTTCCATTACAAGAAGAAACAGGTCAGTGTGTTGTAGGTCTGGGTATAATGACAATATATATTGTGACAAATGATGTCACGGTACAACATAATATGCTATTCTGAACACTGAACACAACATGAGTGTCATCAGTACTCACAGAATACTGACTAACTGCATGTTTCATTAAAATGCAAAATAATAAGTTTAACTGGATTTAGTGCAACACAATATGTACAAATCTTGAATATAAAATAGTGTATTAACAGTTTTTGATAGTATTATTTTTAAATGTAGTAATACTGGTTCCTTTTTTTTCTCTTGCTCTGTTTGTAAATTATCTGTTCTTTTGTTATATTTGCTTGTATTTCCAGTAACAACACACTTGTTTGATTGTATACGTGGCAAGTTCGCCTGGTTCTTGCTTGGACAAACATTAACAGTCCTGGAACTAATGACGAGCGGAGGGGATTTTACACTTGTTTGACTCCAATAGTGAAGTTTCATGGCATACATGCTTAATACCTTTAATACCTTAATACTAAAACTGCAATTAAATACATAAACATGACCATAAAAAACCATACTTGCAAACAGCCATACTTACAAACACAAAACTGCACCCAAAAACAGAAAAAGAAGAATCTAAAAACACAAGCCGCCCTTCACAACATGCTAACAAATAAATATGAATGGATAGAAAAGCTCAAAAACTAGTTCCATTAACAATACTAGGAATTTTTTTCCCTCTCCAGCAAAAGTCATGGGACTTTGTTCAGACTGCAGCGAATTGTTTCATTAATTTATGCAGATTTCATTTTGTTTTAAGGAAAACATACTTCATAGACAAGCAGAAAACTGATGGCGGATTTGGTCAAGCTAATACTTTTAAGACAATAAGCAAAAATAGAGCTGTAAAGTGCTGGTGAGTAAATATTCTTACGAGAGGGAGGAGAATGTATTGCACGGCACAAAATAAAATAATCTGCACATTCATAGCCAACAGCTGCGAATAAAGTACCAACGCCATTAATCCTGCTTGTATCTTAGCTGTGCAAACCAACACTATTACCCCAGTTATCAGATAGAACTCCAGTACTGTCTACCTATATAAAATTGGAAAAAAGGAAAGATTCAGAGCTAGATTAATATCACCCTAATAAACATTTCAAGTGGTCTAACGTTGACGGATTACAAACAGGTCATAATAACATGTATATTTAATATTATATAAGTAATAAATTCAAGGCCTGGCAGCATAACACAACCTTTTCTCCCTTTTATGTTAATAAATATTATAATAGCATCTGTAAAATAGTTTATGGATAGATCCTCACCTTTGGGATGATGCTAATTTTGGATATACTACACCATATATGCCGGATTGTATAAATATTTACTTCCAAAAATAACATAAAGATGATGGAGTTCTGATAAAAAAAGTGAACAATGTATCCCGAGGCTCTAGAAAAGCAAAAAGGTTCTAGAAAAAAGGCAGATCTTCTTTTGTTAGCATGTTTGCTACATACAAGCATGGTGGACTAGCAGCTACTGTACACAGGAATGCAGCACGAGGAGCGAGTCGGCATCTCCCGATGAGCCAAACTCAGAAACGACTGCACTATCAGAGGAATTCTGACTAGAGGCACTCATACACATTGAAAACAGGTGATATCCTTTCTCTCCAAACGCTAAAACTCTTCGTTAAAGACGCGCTATCAAGTCTTCAGATTTTAGATTTATGTTCATGTTTATATATTTACAGCCCTGTGCAAGTCTGACAGCATCTGAGGAAGCTATTTATCTGGGCAGTGTTTATTTATTACAAGCTTAGAACAATAAATACAAACGTTAATGTAGAAACTCTGACATAACCATGTTTCTGATGTTATTTGTCTGAAGGCTTTGGTTTAGTAATAGAACTAAACAATGTCTCATGCAGAGACGGAATGATCAGTGTTTCTGTGGGTGATAAATACTGCAGAGCACAATACCGACAAGGGCGTGGAGTGTTACGCTCATATTACGCTCACCTATTTGCATTGAAAAAAACAGCATTCCACAGGGGTCCGCAGCCAAGAGCAGCAAAGTGGCATAGTGACTGTGTTACCAGCACAAATCTAGTTGTGTTCTAGTTAGCTTTCATAACATCTAACATTATGGCATCTGTCATGTTTTTCTGGACATAATTTGTCAACATATGACATCTGCCATTTGACAAATAGACCAATAACCCTGGTGAGAAAGCATCACATTCGATAATGTGGCCATAATGTAGCAGTAACATTCTATGGGGGCTCAAATCCCAGCTCAGGCAGAACAACTGTAAATTTTTGGCTGCCGTAGAAAGAACTTGGCTCTGTTACCATAAATGGAGGAGATGTATACTCATCAATACAGAACCATCTCAGAAGAAATCAGCTCTTGTTAATTAGTGTTATCTATATTAATGTTTGTCAGCATTTATTCTAACATTATATGGTGCTGTTTACTAGCAGAAACACATGAACCAGCCCAGATAAATGGTTTCAGACTATTTCCCTAGCTGGTCTAAGACTTTTGCACAGCACTTTATCTGTGCGGGTGGTTTCAGCAGGGGGAGGATGACATCTGGTCATAGTCGGGGCACTTGAGCAAGGCGGGGTAGTTGGAGCTCATCTGGAGTGAGGCTTCACTGGAGATGTCCGAGGGGCTGCGACCGCGGGCCCAGGCATCTGGGTGCAGGAACTGACCAGAGTAATCGCTGCAGTTGCTGAGGCGTGGCCGATAGAAGCCAGGGTGCGGCCGGTACATCTCCTCCGCTGTGTAGCGCTTCATGAACAGATAGACTGACATCACACCCGCTGCCTGCAGGACAGAGATGATGCCAAAAGAATACCTCAGGAGGTTTGGGGCACACTCAGTTCTCAAGTTTGACCTATGCACACTTCACATAGACATTCTTTCTTACACCTTTGTTAGGTTGGACAATGTCAACAGAACTGGGCAAAGTGGCTTTTCAGCCTAATGAGAAATTGTGGTGGAGAGAGCTCTTTGTTAGAATATCTGGGGTCTCTGAGCTGCTGTGGCCGGGCAGTTTGAGTTGATGAGGCAATGAATTATGTTATTATTCTGTTTGCTTTTGTCAACATGCATGACGAGTACATGGAGAGAATTCTGTAAACCTTGTCCAACCTAACAACTGTTGCTATAAAAATCAAAGAGACAGATCAACTGGTCAATAAATTGTTTATTCTGTTCCATATCACAATATCTAATCGATATTGTTCAATACTGCTGTATTTGATTATGTTCCATACTGTTTGATTCTATTTTACTCTGCTCTTATTCTTATTTTCAATTCATTTCAATTCAATTTCAATTCATCAATTATTCTTATTCTTTTTTTCAATTCTATTCTCATTTGTATTTTCTTTTTTTTCTTTTCTATTATATCCTAGTCTATAAATTTTCACTCTGTTCTTTTGTATCATATTAGATTGTTTTGCATTCTATTTTATTCGATTATATTCTATTTTGCAGTATATTCTACAAGTTAACACACCCCTTCTCTATTGAGGGGATTGATGGGTTTGTATAGTTTTGTAGTCCTATGTTTTTGTATATATTCTTTTTGACTATTGGAGTTCTTTATTCTTCTTTATATACCTTATCTATCTATCTATCTATCTATCTATCTATCTATCTATCTATCTATCTATCTATCTATCTATCTATCTATCTATCTATCTATCTATCTATCTATCTATCTATCTATCTATCTATCTATCTATCTATCTATCTATCTATCTTCTCCAGAGAACACAAATCTGCACAGTTTTATTCACAAGCACTGTGCATTTGCTGATTTTAACATAGTGAATGATAAATTATAGAACGAAGCCTTTACAGTGTGGGTCTGTAACTGCAGCAAACAGAAAAGAACATGAAGACTTGATGGAAATGAAACAAATTATGTTTTGAGCAATAGCAGGAGCTGCTTTACCTCCGTGAGCAGGAAGGAGATGGCTGCGAAGGCAAAGGACCAGCCGTACTTATAACTGAAATAGGCCTCATTCGTCTTAGTTCTGTTCAACATCTCGTCATTGATGCTGGAGATATATAACACCAGACCAACCACCAAAGAAAGACCTGCATCAGAAAGAGAGCAAGAGAGAGAGTGGAAGAGAGTGAGTCAGAACAAGCAAGAGCGAGAAGAAAAAAGAATGAGAAAGAAAGAATGAAAGAGGGAGAATGAGAACACTGTCATTTTCCATTTTTATTTTATATTAATTTCTGTATAAGTGGCACAACAGAAAAGTCTCAGTTTCGTGATGAGTATTATGTATTGTGAATGCCTTCAGATATTTGTGATGCTATGTGATGCCATATTACACACCCTTAAAGAGGCACTTGTTTTTTTTTCAGGTAAAAATGAAAAATGCAATCACAGCCTCATCTGTTATGAGCATGCCTACAGCCTCCTGCACTGGTGCTGCAGGACTCTCTAGAGTGCTTTCCTCTGGATTGCGATTTTCTGGTAAGGCTATAGGAACCCCCCCTTCTGACTAAGTATGTTGAGAGCAGGGCTGACAAATGAGGGTGGGCTGTTAAAATTTTTTTTCTTTTTCCTGCCAAATGTGGTAAGAAGCCAAATAGCCAACATTACTGTAAATAAACCGATTATCAGGTCTATATTATATTATATTATATTATGTTATATTATATTATATTATATTATATTATATTATATTATATTATATTATATTATCAGTGGCTACGCTAGCAGACAGGCTTTCTTTATTGACGTGGGGGGATTCCCAGTAGACGTATTTGCATCATAATACATGTTGTAGTGAGAAGATATTGATGAATGAAAACACAATAAGAATGCAAAATCAGGACTTCTGCCAAATCTATGAGGCTGGGGAAAGCAACACTACAGAATTGAATATAACTTGACAAATAACTGATTGAAGGATAATTTCAACCCAGAATTCTTCAAGAAACTGAAAGTATTAAATTGTATGTGCTTTTAACATACTTTTTATCACTACATCAATACATTTTCAGGACTAAATCTCAGATATCAGTCCCTGTAGACCACTCGTTGAGTATTTCGAAAGTCTTTGGTCACTGGGTTAGTACCTGAGAGGATGAAGAAAATTCCGGAAACAAAGGCCAGGATGGTGCGGTGGGGACGGACGTGTCCAATGTTGTTCAGGACGAAGCCGATGAACATGAAGAAGAGGCTGACCAGCGGGAAAGGAGTGGCCGAGCGGATCATCTCTGCACGTAGACAAAGACAGAGCAGACAAGCGCTGATCAATACCTGATCAAATGTATCGATTGCTCTGGGTTTCCCTCAAGTCATCTACTTATGCAGGGTGCTGATTCAGGCTTCATGAGATTATTACTGAAGTGGAAAATAATTAGAAGCTGTTAAATGAATAATTTAACCACATTATAATTCATTTTCTCACTTCAGCGCAACAATGATTTAACATCTGCAAATTATTCGATTCCATATGAAATGCTAATGCTTTGAGATACACTGCACCCAGAAGTTTCTAAACACCTGCTCAACCAAAGCATCTTGTGAAATGAAGGGAATTAATGAGGATATTTGTTCCATCTTTTCTGCATATCAGCCATTACTCTTCTGGGTACAGTGAATGGTGGAACATTGCAGTGAGGTTTTGATTGCATTAAGCCACAAGAGCATTAGTAAAGTCAGGCACTGATGTTGTAATCATCCCATAAGTTTTGGCTGGAGCTCTGTCGCACTAGAGAACGTAGTTTCACTCCAGAAAACATAGGCTATATACCCCTCTAGGCCATGGCTGGCATTTGGCATGGGTGATCTTAGGCTCATGTGCAGCTATTCCAGATTGTTTCATTATTCTGATCAATGCTTTGCAATGGAGCTTCTGTGAGTTGACATCAATATACAAGCCACTTGAAAAGACATGTTGAATTGATCTTACATCCAGGTCAAGACCTCTACTGCATTGGCTAAGGCTCTTGTCTTTTCAGCATGCTCCAGAACTGTGTCACTTGTTTAACTAGATCTGAGTCCAAAAAAAATTCTAAATACATTCTATAATTTTTCTAGCAATGTGAAAGAGAAGCAGAAATGACTGCAATTGATATGGTAAGTTGCAATTCTTAAACAAATAACACTTAAGCAAAAAAGCAGTTTAGTGTCAGCAGGCTCTAACATTAGCTAGCTCACCTAACCTCTCCAATGATAGCACCCACTGGCAAAAGGTGACCTGGCCTGTTGTGAATACTAAATTGTGGGGGTTTATAGAGAAGTTTCTTGCTATAAACCCAAATCTTCATTGGTTGTCAGGGCTGATGCAATACCTAGCTACCTAAGGCTTTAGCTATCTTTTCCTTAGCTGGGCAGCAAAGAAAAAGGGCAAACGGCCATAGCATGTGGATTCAAGCAAGAAATACCTTATAAAACCCATAGCCTAGATTAAGGGTATGTGCAAAGAGTCAGATTGCCCTTTTTCAACTCTCCGTGGTGCCTCACTTAACAAGGAAGTGTTTGCTTTTGGGATCTGAAGGAGCGTTTGGACCTGGAAACAGCTATTACATCACCAGTGGAATCAGACATAACAAGCAAATTGGGACACAGCACTAGTTTACTGAAATGACATCTTGTAACTACCTTAAAAACCCTCTTCATTTTCCATGACCCTGTGCCGTGTGTCTAAGCAAGTGTATAGAGGGTATCCTTGGGTCCTCAAGCTTATTGAATATCAATGCCCTCTCCAATGTGAGAATATTGGAAATCTTTTGACCTCTGTGGTCATGCTGTGCGAGATGTCATGTGAGGCTTGGCTTGCATTTTATCCTGATACACTATTAGCTGGAAGGAGCCAGTCATTTCTGTAAAATACAAAAGAACAGGATACGCTCCATTGACTTGTTGGGTTTTGTTTTGCATGGACATCATCTCCATTAATGCTTATTATAACTTTAATCTCTTAAATCCTATTTGTGATGACACAATAACACTTTTCTCTTTTATTATGCCAAAACCAATATTAGAATCTTCTTTCTTTATCTTATCCTTAAAGCTTTCTAGCTCTTTGTTAGGAATGTGTAACTGCAAGCTTTAACATTTTTAACCAAATCACTTCACTTAAGAGGGATTTTTCTGGGAATTTCTGCGTGAATAAATTATTAAGAATTACTGGGAATTTCTGCAAGAGAAAATGATTATGACGTAACCCGTGTCATTCCGAGAGGTTGGCTGTTCAGTTGTAGAGAAACTTGCTTAATCAGAATTGTGTACTGTGGAAATCTAAAGAGCCATCTAAAACCAAGCCTAACAGATACCACAGGCTACTACATGTAATGGATACAAATATGTCACTCAATTCCTGAGACATTATTTTACAGTAACTTTGAGAATGTTTTGCCTTCATAGTGGAAATCTAGGCCACTGCCAGGCAAAATAGTCTGCGAAGAAAACTTATTTACCACTATTTCACCATCATCAACATTACATATAAATACTCAGATGACACGTGTAGTTAGAAATATCTGAACATTGCTTGTACACATGTTGACCCTGGTTCCCAACACCACCTGAAAAGACAAATCCCTTCACCTTAAACCACTTCAAAAAACAAAGAAACTTTTTTTCTCTATTTCACTCTCTTTGTTTGCAACTCTCTTTGTTGCAAACTTTGTTTTTCCCTACGGATCCACCGTGTTCTCTTCCTAGACGTTTGTGATGGATATTTGTAAATCTTGTAAACCTAAATACAGATGTCCTGCTTCATAATGGTGCATTTTATAGCAACATCATTCAGTGCTACAGAATTCACCATCAGCATCACCCAGCCCAGCTCAACTCAGCCCTGTATAACACACGCACGTACAGCACGTACTCCACAAACAGCTACAGCCTAGCACTCAGCCTTCTCTAATAACACATAACCAGGACACTGTAAGAGCTGAACACAGAAAGGCTACCCTACTTTATTAAAGCCACTGTCTTATCAAAACCTTGTGACTCAATTTCCACAGTTCTTTGATAATATCATATTTTGCAAACATCAACAGATCAATACAAATGTTCCAAAATGTATCCCAAACCTTGGGACATGCAATATGCAATAAAACAAGGATTTGTTAATTGTTTTAAACAGAAAAGATTTTGAATTTGAGGCAACACCCTTAAAAATAGTTGGAACAGAGGAATGTTTCCCACTGTGTTAGGTCATCTTTTCTTTTAATTACACTAAATATTGGTTTGGGAACAAAAGAGCTCTAATATGAGCGTTTACCAACAGTCTGAAACAAAAAAACTGTAAAATCATTGTTTAAAACCTGCTTTTAATACCAAGAAAGACACTGAAGCTGATGAATGAAGATATAGACAAAGAAATAAATACAAAGGATTACCAGAGAGCTACTTTATACTAACAAACCCTTCATCACTTAATTGAAAAAGAAAATGAAAATCAAACACAACTGGAAAGAAGGCGGTTTTAGGAAGTCTGAGGTTTGATGTTGTTACAGTTCTGACAGTATGAGGTCAGTAATTAGAAGATGTGTCACTTACTTAGAACGCTGACTGTGACGTCCGATGTTAAATGGACATTGGTGGGCATGATGTACTCGATGGTGAAGCAGCGTCCCTTCTCTTTACCTGCAACACAACATTAATCAGATCACACACAGCGAATAGGCCTCGACTTAATGCTCAGAGAAAGCAGTGTGGGTATGATTCACACCGGAGGTAAATTATCTGGAAACAGAAGCATTAAAACGCAAATAACAGCAAAATGATAGAGACATTAGAGATTAGACTGTTCAAGAGAAGAGGAGCACTAAGGGAGAGCATAATAGACAGTGAATGAGTGAAAGAGAAAGAGAGAGAGAATCTGTATGTCTTATTGTATGGCTGCTGCAATATTGTTGTATGTGGTAATAATATATCAAACCATACAGTAGCTTGACTTAAGTTTTCCATTATTTAAATGTTAAAATACTTAACTAGTGTTAAAAGTTAGTTACATCAGACTAGCTAGCTATTTAATATTTAATTCAATAGCATGTTAGCTTACTTAACAACACCTGTACCAACATAAAGTAAAGCATGAAATAAGATTATAGACATATAATTTTCTGTCATATCCGCCAATATATAGTAGAATTTAAAGTATATTCTGGCTTTGTACATATCTGTTTACCACTGCTATGCTTGTGCTAATGTTATATCGCTATGAGACTCCGTCTCTAAGGCCTCTGCTCTGCTAGAAAAAAAACATGGCTGGTCACCAGTAAATCCGATCTATGTTGTATTTTGGATGCTTATAAGCATAGGCGTAAGAACAGGGGGGATGGGGGGGATGTGTGCCACCCAATATCAGAAACATTGAGATTTATCCCACCCAAAAATTAAACTACAGAAAATCAGAAACTGTTTAAAAACTTGTATTTTAAAAGCACGTTTTGGCAGCCTTCGCAATGTGCTGTGCTTGTTGTTAGCAACAGGCTCTGGTTGTTAGGTTGGGGGGTGGGGGGGAGCTCTCGCCTCGCTGGAGCGTCGGGTAGCTCACACCAAATTTAAACGCGAGGTCAGTGATGAAAGGAATGAATAGCAATGATGACCATATATACTTCAATAAAACAGCTTTAGTATAATGTGTTGTTATGGTAACAGACTAAGAGGGTTTGGGTTAGCTTACGTTTATATTAACTTTAGTCAAAAAGCACTCTGAAACGTAAAGTTACATTACTCTCTGGCCACGTCCCAAACTGCAAGCTGCTACTACACTAAACAATATAATAAATAAAACAAATAAATAAATAAATAAATAAATAAAAGGACACTATTGTTAGAAGTGCTTTCAGTAGTGCAGTATGTAATGTTCCAGAGGGTGCTGTTTGGGACACAGCCTTACTGTCTAACATTATTGTTAGTCTTCTCTAGTCAGGAAACCTTAACATACATAAGTTTTCTGACAACAGTACCATGGAATGTGGAGTATCTAGTTTTAGTTTGTAAAGTGAGCTTTAATTGGATTAATCTAATAATAAACAGATGTACAGATAATGTTGTATTTTGTTTATTTATTTGCAATTTACTGTAATTCCACAAATGTTGTTCTACATCACTATACATACAGTGATTTACTACCTTACCTACAGTGGAATTAGATAGGTAATATGTTAGGGGATAGATAGGGTGGGCTTTGATTAGTAAATGTGTTCTCCCAAATGTCAAACCCACTCCTACGCCTTTACTTATAAAACAAGCATCTAACATATTTATACACATTATTGCATTTTTAGGTGAATCTTTTAGTAAATAACTTACGGCCTGTGAATACTGTTAGTGATCTATTCACCTGCAACAATTGCTGCTTTTATTAGGATTTTTTACTCTTCAAGAAGTATTCTCACTGTGATTGCATTGCAATTTCAAAACTGCTCTTTTAACGCTTGCTATCATGTTTGTGCATACACTGTCGCTGTCTACGGAAGAACAAGTATCTTCAAAACTTTACAGGAGAGGCAAAAAACTTGCTTCAAGTCTATGGAATCATAAAAAAAGCAATTTGGAGCATTCTATTGGTCCATTCATGATGAAATGTGCACAAAATATAAAAGGCACCTCTTGTGTTCAAATGATGTACAAAAATAAAAATCGGCAAAAATGGAGAATGGACATGTATTTTTTGGACAGTGATGGTATAAAGTATTCAGAAAGAAATATTAATGATTACAGTATTATGTTTTTGTCAGTCTATAGTCTTAAAGAAATGGACTGCTTTTAAATATAACTCGACAGTATGCAATTAATTTACATCAATGATGGGCGAGCGCTTTAAATATTAAGTAACTAGCTGGCAACTTATTTTTTACACTGTGGTGTAACAACTGATCCTCAGGCCTGTATGGAAAGCCACTATCTTTCATCTAAACACAAATCATGACTCAACGTTATAGCGCAAGATCTCATTCCCTTAGTACACTGATGGCATAAGAAGCTGAGGTGATTCAGAAGTCCTCCAAAGCATGAGCCTTAACGCAAGTGCATAATCTCACAATCTCAGGCTAATAAGATTTTTATTATTAATGAATAATATTCTTAATAGCCTATAAGCTGCACTTTAGTTCCTCCCTCTCATAATCGCAAAACTTACACATTAGTTACTGCAGGAAGTTAGTGACTGAAAAATAATCCTTTAAAGGTTCAAATATATTATTATGTTGCAGTTTCAGTTGGGGACTATATGAGACCACCAAGTTCTCCAAATCTGCGAAGAAAGTGATATATTTGTGATGTATTTTAGGATATTTTTCCAGTGAGTACCCATTATAGCTGCTGCTCAGCTGATAAATAACTGCTCCAAACCTGAGAGAGAATGGCAAAGAGATGAAATGATCCACGGATTTTCAAAAATGGATTTATAATGTTCCCTATCACCATGGCACCCGCAGAAAAAGGATTGATAGGAAAGTGAATCAAATTACACCCTGCCTGCAACTTTCAGAATTTTATAATGTGCATATAAACGATGCAATTTCGTCAGAGAGGAAGAGATTGGGCACATATGAATGTGCATGTAGGAGAAAAATTATTCTAAT
Organism: Megaleporinus macrocephalus; assembly: GCA_021613375.1. NCBI lineage: Eukaryota > Metazoa > Chordata > Actinopteri > Characiformes > Anostomidae > Megaleporinus > Megaleporinus macrocephalus. The sequence goes on along the minus strand of CM038704.1, from coordinate 38,892,414 downwards.
ACATACCACCCGGTAACCAAAGGCAACAGATTCTAAAGTTTAAAATGTTTTCATCTGGCTTCTGAACTTAGTAGCTTTATTAGACTTCATGAGACCCCCATCCCACCTTCTTCTTTCACCCACTGGCTACTTAATTGGAAACTCATATTGCCTTATGGGAAATATTTTTTAATTTTGCTGTGCAAAATTTAAATAAAAACAGAACGCAATGATGTGTAGATCAACCTGAGATTCCATCAAAAATACTACAAAGACCACGTATTAAATGGTAAAACTGCGGAATTTTATTGTTTTATGAAAAATATGTGCCCATTTTGAATTTGATGCCTGCAACACATCACAATAATGTTGGGAGAGCATCAGGTTTAAAACTGTGTCCCATCATCTTTTCTATTAGTATAGTTACTACGTAACTTAGTTTTGAGAGCTGGACCACGTCCCAATTACCTCCACTGACTATATATACACCCCCATTCTCACTCCATTCCCATGTTGAACAACCTCGCACTCGCCCACCTCCCCATCTCCTCCACATATTTCATTCTTATCCCAAAGACCGGAAGGGGGCACTGTTCATGCACAAGCACCAAAGCCACCCAGAACTCTGGCCCAAGCCTTCCGAGTTCGCCCGCTGCCTTTGGCTCATTTCCGAGTGTGGTCTATGCTAGCAAAACAACACTCTGTAAGCATTTGGGAACTGAGGAGATGATAGTTGTGAACCTGAAGGTGAAATATGTTCTACCCTTGGCTGATACAGTATCTCAGCTGCTCAGTAGTTCAGGGTCTCATTGGTCTCATACGTGTGGTTTGTTGTCTTAATGAAAAAAGTCAGACCTTCCCTAAAAAAAACGTAGTCTAGATGAAGCATATGTTGCTCCAAAGCCCGTATATATTAGTCAGTATTAATGGAAGCCACCAATGCCATCATGGATGCTAGATAATTCCTCTACTCTTTAACTGGAGGACCCAGCATTCATGACTTTCAGAAATAATGAAACTTTTTGATTACTCTGACCACAGGACACTTTTCCACTTCACCTCAGCCTTGGCTTTACAACAGTTGGCTGTGTTTCTCAATCTGTTTGTATCTGGTTTCTTCTTTGCATGGTAGAGTAATAAGTTGCATTTGTGGAGCAGTGACAAACTGAGCTCTAGGAAGCGTTCCTGTGTCCCTGCAGTGATATCGTGTCCACGTATATCGTGGCCATGGAAAATATGTTACAGTGTTTCAGGAAATTACCATCCTGCATCAAGAAAAAAACCAAGAAGAAGTTGGAATACCTGGAATTGGGTTAAGGACAGTCTAGCATATTATTAAAACCTGGAAGGACAGCACAGAACCGTCAACTTCAGAAAAATGTGGTCAGAAAAGTATCCTGAACTACTATTTAAATTGATTTAAATTACATTTATTAAAGTTAGATCATTAAAAAGGACAGTAGAAATCAGGACTACTGGTAATAATGAAAGTAACAGCATTCCCACCCAACAAGGCTAAACAGCTATGTAACCATAAGAAGACCACCTGTGAAATGAAAAAGGGGTCAATGTGTTGGGAGCATGAGGATTGGACTCTAGTCTGATGAATGCATGCATAATTTAGCAGCACCACTTCAGCTTACTAATCATTGGTCAGATTCTGACCACATGACTGCTGTTGTCCAGATATTATTTGGGTGATGGACCATTCTCAGCACAGTAACCTCTTTCTGCACAATAAAATGTTGACCTGCTTGCTCACCTATGAAAACCAGTTTCTAAAATTCATCCACAATCCATCAAAATGTATTCCATCAACATAATTGGAGAGAAACATGCATAGTTAACCTGTAGGAGCCCCAAAAATAATAAATAGCATTTTATGGTAAATGTGAAGAAAGGTTAAGCTTTTCTCAGTACAAAGACTTGTTGTGGTAACATGTTGCCAATGCAATCGTAGGGATGGAGGCTTGCATTCTTTTAGAGCAACCCAACGACCAAAACAAGACGCTTTCATATAGAGCCAGATGTTGATTTGTTCTGGCAGGCTGAGCTCCCTGAGTCAGACGCTCAAGGTTTCTGGGTCATTCTCTCAACACCGTTGTGGCCAATAGGTCTGCTGCAATAGGGCCACTCAATACTCCACTTAGTCAGGCCCGTTTAGCCTTAAATGGACATGAGCCAAGCCAAAATTCAGTTATATAACCCATTAAGAGGTGGGAAAGCATGCATGGGCTTCCTTTAACCTCCAATTAAACAGCTATTACTGCTGATACTTTCCAGCTCCAGAATTTGGGTTTTGTTAAGCTCTCCAAACATTTTCCAAAACCAGCGTTCTCTCTGTACAGAAGCACTGCACTGTCAACACTGTACAGCGCTGTATGAAAAAATGAACCCTTTAACATTTTTTGAATTTCTACATAAACATGATGTAAAATAAGACCAGATCTTCATTTAACAATAGATAAAGACAACCAAATAAGTAATCTAAATAAGTATGTAAATCTTTGCTTTCAGGAACTGGAGTGATTCCCTTTGAGCAGCAATGACTTCAACTAAACTGTTGATCAACACTGAGCACTGGCTTACAGAGCTGCTCTAATTCTGTTATGTTGGCAGGCTTTCTTGTATGAATGCCATGCCTTTCGTTCTGATTCAGCATTCTTGTTAGCTTAGGGTCTGCAATTCCAAAATGCAACATTTATTAACCATTAATTGCAGACAAACTGGTGTTAGGGGCTGCTGTCTTTCTGCAGGACCCTTCCTCTTTTCAGTTCACGGATGGATATCCAAACATTGTCCTGTACAATCTCTTGATGCAATCCAGAATTCATAGCGCCATTAAATGATGGCAAGTTGGCAGCAAAACAGCCCCAAACCATGATACTGCCACCACCATGTTTCACAGTTAGGATGAGGTTCTTATGCCTTTTTGGTTTTGCCAAACATAACACCACTCATGTATGTAATTCTAGATCTATTTTTGCCTTATATGTCTGTATAACATTGTTTTAGTAGTCTTCTCACTTTCCCTACTTACTATTATTGTTCAGTGTTTGCCTGATGGTAGACTAATGGACACTGACTGTCGAAACTCATCAGAAATAGGGTTGGAACCTTTTGCAGCCAAATAAGCACTGGAAAATAACTTTATGAAGTCCTTAGAAATCTCATTTAACAGCATGCATTAATAAATGTGTGCGGTAAAGACTAGGCATTGATGGTTATACACAAAAAAGCCTTGTTGCTTTCTTTAATATAATTGCACTGTATCTGAAATGTCCTCTGGGTTTTCAAAAACATCACTGTGAACAAGCAGGCAGGAAAAATATGAACCAATAGCATCATGTTTCACCTCCCACTCCCACCACACCCACCTATAGAGGACAGAATATGTTCAGCTAACTCCCTTATACTGTGGTTCACTCATACATATGTCATGGTGTAGAAGGCCAGTGTGTTCTGATTTCCTTTTCACTGTGATTAATATTATTATAAATGATTCAGTAACTATTTTATTATTTCCATTATATGAATACAGCATGATGCGTGGGCCAATAGCAGCTGTCAAACGTCTTGTCACTTAAATTAGGTGTTTTTTTCAGTGATGCACCAAAAAACTGCTGTCATCTTTTTAAGTGGTATGAAACTCGTAATGAAGAAGTTACTTCATAGGAAACGAGGAGAAACTCACATTTTCACTGTTAATCTAAAGCTTGAGCTGTTTAAATGCATCCGTGCTAATCAGCGTAGAACAGCAAACAAGGAAAAAGTGTTTTTAATCACAATACTTTCTCATTTTATTTTCATTTCATTTACCAAATACAGTTATTTTCATTACCAAATAAAACTACATTTTGACACATTATTGTTGGCCTTTTATCTATTTTGGACATTTTTGACATTTCAGTCCATCCTATTTTTTTTTCTATGATTATTTTGAAGTTGTTGGGTTTCATTTCAACAGGGACAATACAAATCTAGGATATGTATTTCTATACTTGAGGTTGGTTCCTCATTATACAGAGCCTCAAAAAGGTTTTAAGCTGTTATTGTAATAGAGAGAGAGAGAGAGAGAGAGAGCGGGAGAAGGAGAGAGAGAGGGGTAGGGGTTAGAGAGAGGGAGAGAAAGAGAGAGAGAGAGATACCTGGCTCCCCGGTGGGTAACACTCTCTCAGGTGGTGGAGAATCTAGAAGAATAGACAGGAATCAAAGTCAGTGTCCACCTGCTGCACCGCCATATCTCAGACACCCTTTAAAAAAAGTCTAGGACTACAAATCCCATCAGATTTGATGAGAGATGTCAAAGGCTTGTCCGTCAGGATGTGCAGGATCTGTCATGCATGCAGGTTTGGGGGAGGAGACAAAATTGGTGATGATGTGTGTTCAAGCTGCATTAGCTGGAGCCACGTCTTGCATAGACCACTGAGGTCATTTAGCATTCTGCCCATATGAGGAGATTTTCTTTATTGGAAAAATGAAAAACCACCGATATGTATTTCAGAGATCTACTGTAAGTCAAGGCACTGTAAGGATCAGGGGCTGCACAAAGATATTGAAGATATCTGGGCAATATGATCTCATATAAACAACTAGTGCATAATAACTAGATAGGAATACATAGCTGGTGGAATACAGCAGCCCAGTATTTTGTTGTCTTACTTTATTTATAAATTTAACACCACAGTCATTCTTCAGGGACAAACTGGGTAAAATCACCAAAGTATAAACATTTCTAAAATATAGTGTACTAAGATGGTATGCCACTGTATGTAGAAGTGACAAATATTGCACTCGTGTCAATTTATTAAAATTATTAACAAATTGCCTAAAGTTTTATGAGAAACACCACTGATAAAATCTTTCTGCTGCACAAAAGATCTGTGAAACTAATTCACCTTCCAAGTCAAGATTTATTTATTTTTTGTATGTATAGATTTACATTTAACAGATTTAATAGACTAATTGAATGTAAAAATATTAAAGTAAAAAATACTATTTATAGATTAAAATGTAACATATTTAATAGATTTAATGTCAAAAAACTTAAACAAAAAACATAGTTATAAATTGGACAGATAATAGTATGAGGCCACAAACTAGAATTACTATATACCTATTACTTAAATTTTAAGTCTTTATGAGCTGCTCTGTTTGTTCACCTAGTTCATTAACTTTCCTGTTCTGGGCTCACTTTTATACTTTTATACGGCACTGCTGTAATACACTGCCACAAAAAATATACAAAAAAACGCAGCTGTTACCTCATTCAAATGTAAACAGTATACTCTCTATATATAATTTCTTAGAATAGATTAAGGCCTAATATTTTGATTATGAAATATGATTTTAGCTCAGTAGTCTGATTTCTCAGTGTATGTACACCCTTACTCTGATTTAATTCAGACTTATCTGATATCAGAAATAACCAGCATTTAAAGCAGCAACTGTAAGGCAGCAAACGAGCACATTTAATTTATTTTTAATCTACATTCTTAATGATCTTCTAGATGGTGGTATGTTCATATTTTCTGCTGAAGTGACTCAACTCGACTGAATGTGTACAACTCGATGATCTTTTATTTTACTCTATTGTGTGGGTTCAAATCCAATTATTGCTTGCCTGATGGAGACCCTGAGTTTTCCATTATCTGATTACACTAAGTGCATGTAAATGTGTTGAAGTACTGACAAAATCAGATTTTCTGCAGTTTTGGATTATTAAGTGTATGTAACCCGACTTAATGCAAACCGAGGTCTTATACTAAATCAATTTCAAAGGTTCACTGAGGGGGAAGGTTAAGATGCTTAATTCACCTTTTACAAACGTTCATAATAGTTTTAAACAGAAACATGAGGTCTATGTAAAGGGAAGCAACGTAAAGAATATAACTACAACAGATTTGGTACAACTATGTTCCCTAATTAAAAGCTACTGATGACCTAATATGGAGGGAATCCTCTTAGTTGCGCAAGAAGCCCCACATCACTGACTGTGCAGTCTGTTTGTTCAGAGAATGTAGAATGACCCAACAATTGCCTTTAAAGATTGTTTTAAAGTTTACTTGAGTAATTTCTAACTTAGAAAAGAACATTTTTCCATATTGTACAACAGTGTTTCACACATTCTGTATCTACTACAATCTTTGGTTCTCCACCAAAATTTCCAACAAAGTGTGGGTTTGAGCAAAGTTCAGGTGTATGTCAGATGATTTACAGGTATCACAAACTTGTGCCTCAAATATGATTCACTCGGCCTTGAAGGGTTAATCGTTTATTTCTGCAAACACAAAATTAAAAATGATCTGACTCTTAGTTTTTCCAGTCTTGTATAAACATGGCACTGATGTTTGTGTCCACATCATCTTGAAAAGACAATGCTGTCATATATATTAGGGTTTGCACAGACTAGAGCTGACTTTACTGTTCAGCATTGAACGCCTTCAGCTTGAAGTGAACTATAGTTGCAGATCACATGATGAAGTCTTTCAAAGATCAGAGAATCAATGTTTTGGTCTCTGGTTTCCTGACGACTACACTAAAAAGGGAGGTGATATTCTTGTATAGTTTGAAGTGCTACTTTTAGTTTCACAAAATTAGGGTGCTCTAAATTTCTTTGGCTCTACAGACCCTTGGACGTGGGCGAGCGTCTTGGCAAGGCCACCTAGTCAGATTTGTCAGATTCTGGGGGTCCATATCTCGTTAGAAAAGCTACGTCATGCTCTACAGACCTGCGGAGACTAGCTTTGCCACACATTGACTCGACTTTTATTAAACAGTTGTATATATATATATATATATATATATATATATATATATATATATATATATATATATATACACACACACACAACTGTATAATAAAAGTTTAGTCAATGTGTGGCAAAGCTAGTCTATATATATATAAATATATAAAATTGCTTTTCATAAAGTATCACCTTCTTCTGTGGTTTTATTCATGACAGCATCACTCATGAATCGTCATTGATTCGACTTTTATTATACAGTTGTCAACGTCGTGCAACCTCTATTACATACTGTATCATGATGCAAAATTTTTCTCACATCGCCGACCCTCACTGCGTAGCGTAGCGCTGTGCAGAGATTTTGTGGACAAAGGCAGGAAGTGGAACTTAGGGTAAGCCTCACCGCGGATAGGCTTTGGTAAGAGAGAGTGAGTAGAGATGCTGAAATGGAGCATGAGCGTGTGAAAGAGACTGGCACTTTCCCTCGCTGAGCTTGACAGAGAGAAAGGGAGAGGGAGAGAGAGAGAGAGAGGAAGAACCACAGGGAGAGCACCTCATAGCCTGAAAGGAGATATTCAGAATTACCCAGACACACACAGGGAGAGCATTGTGCGGGTCGAATAGGGCAGCGGATGAGCGGATGATGAAAGAATGAGGAGAGACAGGTGTAAGAGAGGCTGCATTGTTGTCAAAGGTGGCAGCGAAGGCTGCGAGCAATTACGAGCTGTAACATGTCATCACTGCGTGAGTTCACCGCCATAAGTGTCATTGTGAGCACTGTCAGTCTATCAAATGCAAAAGAACAAGAGATCTTGATGAAGCTTCATTGGCCTAGGCTGTTTTTTCAGGGCACTGTGAAAACCCTAAGGAGAGCGAGAGAGTTGGCACTGTGCCATGTTTGTCTAATAACATGCTATCAAAAGCATACAGATACACACAATGATAAACACTCGCACACCTCATACACAGACTCATATAACTCTTTAAGGATGTACGATACAGTGCAACAGTCAGAGACCACCCTTCATTTATGATTTAAGTTATTCATAGTTAAGTTTAAGGGAGAAAAAAAACAGCACTCCTAACAACCACCTGGAAGACTAGCTAGGCCAGTCCCCATCAAATAATTATGTCTTTAACATAAAAACCTCAGAACTGACACTTCTGACAGAACTAAAAGTTCTATATAATTAAAATGAAATTAATAATTTAATGGTTGAGATGTTAACATAGTCATTCAGAGCTGTTCTAGAGAAACTTGTCAAGCCAGAAATTGGTGGTGATATGAACCAGAGGTCCACCTCTAACAGCTCCTTCATAAAAAAAACATTTTTTATCACAATTCTTACATCACACGTAGGTGTGTGTAGATTCACTGGTGGGTTTGGTTAGTAAATAAAATGTCTTTGTTTGTGTGGTAGACATGGTGAACCCTGGTTCCCATCAGCACCACTGCAAAAAAATTAGAGCCTGTGACTTTCTCTACAATTAACCACTGCATATAAACAACTCTGTATGAATGTCTTTATATGAAAGTATTTGTATACATCTCGAGGACCTTAGATATCTTTAGAGTCTTAAATGTTACAATTCCATCCAAAAAGAAGAGGAAAATCATGCCAGTGTATGTTACTGCCCCTATGAGAATGCACATTAACATGAACAAAAGAAATGCTCTAAAATACACAGCACTGTTTTCCATTCTCAATAACTAACTCAAAGCTATATCTAGAATTACCAGCAGAGTGGCGTTTCTCCGACTGTAAATTAGGTTGATTCCTGTGTTAGTGCCTAAGTATGTTGGTAGTTAATGTACCATGTAAGGCCGTCAGCTCAGCTTCTGAAGTCCTAACCAATGGAAGAACATGCATGGCTGTATCTACCTCCCTATCCAGAAGATATATATATATATATATATATATATATATATATATATATATATATATATATATATATATATATATAGAGAGAAAAATCTTGTCATGTGTAGAAGACGTGTAACTTATTTTAACTCAAAAAGCCAAAGCAACGTCATCTGACCGGAGGTGTTTAAGGTTTCGCATATGACTATACCCAAGTCTGAAGCAGTAAAGCAGTAATAACAACCGCATGGTGAGACCACTCACCTGCAATGAAGCAGACCCTCCAGAGGCCGGAGTGGAGGGACATGCGTATCTCTGTGCTTTGGTTCAGAGGGAGTATTATCCCTTCTTCCAAGTAGAGCCAGTAGTCGGTGCTGACGGCGATGCCCAGCAGGCCAAGGCTGCACACTGCAAACACACTGCTTAGCAGCGTCAGGGCCTTTCTGCCACACACACTCATCACCTCCAGTCCAGCAGGGGGCACCAAACAAAGGACACAGGAGCTGCAGCAAGACAAAGAGAGACAGAGTGAGATACATGTTAGTTGTAGTTTAATTAATTTATGACACTGATAATGTGTTCTATATATGACTAAAAGTATGTGGACACTTGACCATCACACCTTGGATGTTGGACATCCCATTCCAAAACCATGGCCAATACTATGCAGTTGCCTCTTTCTGGGGCTCGGTGCAGACACAGATGTTTCAGCTCTGAAAGTTGATGGCTGAGCTTTTGTTGCTGCACAATAATAGTACTTACAGTTGACTGGGGCAGATCTGGCAGGGCAGAACTTTCACAAACTGACAGCAAAAGGTGACCCTCCATGACAGCATTTTTCTATGGATACAGCATGGCTGGGTGCTTAGTTTTATTCACCTGTTAGCAACAGAGCATGTGGCTGAAGCACCAGAACTCAGTAATTAAAGGGGTGTCCACATACTTTTGGCCATATAGTGTACATAATGGGAGGTTCTGCTCCAGCACTGACAATATGCAACCTATATTTTTATTTTATTAGTATTACGGACTGAGTTGGTTGAAGTCTCTTCAAAAGAATTTTGCAGTCTTCGCAATCTATTGTATCTGGGGGTATACTAGGCATCACTGTCAAAAGAAAAGTTGCAAAAGTTCCATCTACAAAAAGATGGAAAAAAGGTTTGTAAAATCTGGTAATGTTTAAAAATATATGTATATTTTTACGACATCCAATACAAAAACTCAAAACACACGTGTAGGTTCGCTGGTGGTTTTTGATAGTACATAAAATTTCTATTGTAGACATGGTGAGCCTGGTTCCCATCAGCACTACTGCAAAGAAATTTGAGCCTGTAAGTTTCTCTAAGATTAACCACTTCATATGAATAATACTGTATGATTTTTTTTATATTTATCTCTGTACACATTTTGAGGACTTCAGAAATATTCAGTTTAATTCCTAAATGTTACAATTCCATCCAAAAACAAGAGGAAAACCATGCTAGTGTGTGTTATGGGATTTCTAATAGTATGTTAGTGCTAAGCTGAAAGAGATGGAAAATAATATGAACTTGAAAGTTAAAAAATGTTGGGTGTTTATTGTCACTGTTGGAACAAAGCCTCCCAACAATGTTTAAAAAAAACATTCGGCCTTTTCTTTAGCCTGTTTAGGAAAACATATTCTTATTGCAGGTTTCTTAAAACTGGAGAAAGAACCATATTCCGTTACACTTTATTTAACTACCTAGGAACTTTATAACACATTTATGAACAGCTTATGTCAATATTTATAAGTTACACTGTAAGCCCTCAGAAGTCACGTCTACCCAAAATATTACATGCTGCAGATACATGTATACATAAACAACTTTAATACATTTAAAATTTTAGGTTAAACAAAGTAAGTACACAACACATAAACTATGCTGTAGATATCCATCCATCCATTATCTGCTGCTTAATCCCACTAGTCAGGGTCACAGGGGGGCTGGAGCCAACCCCAGCGTCATCGGGCTAAGGCGGGGTACACCATGGACAGTTCGCCAGTCCATCGCATGGCAAACACTCACTGATGCACTTACATTTTAGAGTGACCAATCAACCAATCAAAGCAAAGTAAACCCACTCAAACACAGGGAACATGCACACTCCACACAGAACGGACAGGCCCGGGAATCGAACCCGGAGCGTCTTGCTGTGAGGCGACAGTGCTAACCACTAGACCACCGTGCCGCCTATTGTAAGTATATCAGTATTGATTTATTTTATTATTGCATCAACACAACTGTAACTCTAACCCTAACCCAAACTGTAAAAGAAAACTCTCTTCTGAATTATATTCTCTAACATCAATTTCAGATTAGATGTTAAAACTGGCAGTAATTTAAGTCACTTTGTGACAAACAAGACTACTTAGTCACTACATGTCATGGTTGGGATACCGAAACCATATAAAATGCATCCAAACTTGGATTTAAATCATACATAACATGTGAAAGTGTTGGAAAAAAATAAAAAAAGAGCTAATAAATAGAAAAGAACTAGGAATTCTGGGCAACTCTGCCCTGTATTTTCTTATAGCTTGTCTTTTTGAGTTTGTTATAATCAATAAAATAATATTTTTTAACTTCTAGATTTAATGATAGCAATGAACTGCAAGAGAATAAGTAATTCTAACACATTTACAAGGGATCATTTATGTGCAACACAAGGCCTAGTTAAATGCCCTATTCAATTTTATGTATTATTTTAGTTGATGCAGTATACAGTGCTCTTCAGTAAGCCCAAAAGTATAACACTATGGCTTAAAGGAGCAGTGTGTAACCTCTAGTTTCAGACCTCTGGTTTAAAAAAGGTTTTTCACAATGAAGGCAATACAAATGTTTGACTGAATTCATAATTGCAGGATGGCCCAAAGCGAATGGAGAGCATGTTTACTGTTCTGGAATCAGGATCATTCATTCGGTACTTCAGCAGAAGCATTCATTTATGTTTCGCTGGGAGGCACGTGCAGCGAAAGCCGCCTTCATGAGCTCATCTTTAAAGCAGACGTACTTGTGGCAGACGTCGCCTGAAGATCAGCCAGTCTGCAGCTAGCCTTTCAGCAAGCAGCTCCTAATCGTGAAGCCACAGCGATCGACAAGTGCTAAAAAGTGGGTCGAAAGGTTGTCCGCTCCAGTTTAGCCTGCTGAGTGTTTCCTGACCGCTGTGGCCTGCTGTCCATGTGCGGGAACGCAAACATCATCGACGGTGCTTTGCCCGTGTGAACAGGCCGCTGATGTTTGATCAGAGGCACTCGGCTGAGCCCTTCTGTGCGGCTGCGGTTCATTGGGCTTGCCTTGCCTGAGGCGTCCACGCGACGCAGCCACAGAACTGTCTGGCCTCCAACTCTGATCACTGGATGTTCAGTATTGTGACAAGATGTTTACATGGAGCTGGCCCTGAGGCTCTATTATATTTGCTTTATTTTTAGAGTAACTGGAAATCTTCAATAATAATGAACGAATAAAAAATGAAAATACTTCTTTTACTTTCTTTTATTTCATTGCATACAAATACAGTACTGTGCAAAAATTGTAGATACTTGGGACGTTATATTTTAAAAAGCTTTTATTTGCTCAGCAAAACACTTTTAAACACATTTACTAAATATTTAAATAGTATTAATAAAGCAAATAGTGGTTTTGTATGTATGCCAATGTGTTTATTTAACCCTTTCCAAGCTTTTCCTTGTGGAAACAACCCAGTATTATTTATAGTTTTTATCTAATACCTGCTTTGCCGACTCAGTACTTCATTACGCTAAATCAAGACTAAACTTTGCTCTTAAACTGGAGCACGAGTACTTCTTCCAGAATAAGATATTCTTGCTACTGTTTACTGTTCTATTATTAAACTGTTATCTGTTCTAACAATGTCTGGTGTTTACCTGGTGAAAATACACTTATTACTAGGATAAAGTGTTTTAAACCATGGTCTTAGAGTTTTGCTAAGTAATGTTTATCCCACAATGAAATGGGGTTCATTTTCTATAACAGGATGAACAGTGGATTCACCCCTTTCATCAGTCCATACCTTTGTGAGCGCAGGAAATGAAAGCTTTAGTGAAAGTTATATCAGAAAGACTCCAATGCAATGTCACTCTCTCATCCATTACTCCAACCAATCGCAGACTGCCACCTGTCTTTAAAAGGATTCAACTCATGCTCCTTCTTTGCCGCTCTACGCGCTCCCCCTCCTCCCCACCACCACCAGTTGAGTCCGTCCTGCTGACCTGGAAGGCAGCTACGCCCCTGCTGTCCATATCCAGCAGGATCTGCGAAGGTCTTAAAAACCTGGGTCTAGGACTGGGCTTATGCCAAAGACTGTTTCTTTATGTTCTACAATAACTAACCTTCCAATTGTACACCCTATTGAAGATTAAACCTAGTTTTACATTCCTCTACTGCTGGAGTCTTTATGGCAGAACTCATGTTCCACTTTCATCCTATGATGAGAAGAAGAAACTCCTTAAGAGCAACTTTTATCAAGACTGCTCTGGTTTTGAGGGCCATGTGTTTGAAAATTTGTATTACATGTATAAGCCAGGAAGTAAAGCTTTGCTAGATTTGCCTATCGAGAGTTTGCGATAAAGGAAATGCTTAATAATGAAGATTTGGTTCATAAACGTTACACTGCATTGAAATGGCATTTAAGTATCTTTCAAAATTTTAACATTATTTAAACACAAGCACCATATAGATTTATTAATCAGATGTAAAATATACCTTATAAAGGAACAGGGCATTACTTGGAACCAGCAATTAATATAGAAGTACTTAGTGACGTTTCCTAGTGATGTTCTTCTAAAATGTGTTTCTGGACAGAAAACCTTCTGCTGAGGGCTGCAGCACCCCCACAACCCAGAAGCATCAGTAGTGTAGATCAATGAATGGATATATGAACAAATGAATGGATGGATGCTGTAGGTAATCTAGGTAAGCCACAGCTTTGCATATATTAATATTAATGTATAAAGCAAACAAAATATTATGTGAAGTATTGCCTTTTCCTGCAATGTTATGGTTAAACAGCATGTCATGCAGATTTACACAGTTGTGTATGTCAGAAAGGCATATGTTAGACTTGTCCAATGTACATTTGTTGTTATAAGGACAGTAGCCTCCACACATGGATATAAATGAGTGTTTGATTTTGATCAACTATGTCTTAACAACTTTTGACACATTTCTCTTGAAGCATTCAGTAACACGTTCTGAGGAAATTAAATGTCTTTATCATGGAAATAATCAAATCATGTAGCCAGAGGGACAAGAGACTCCACACCCTCTGTGGCTAGTGATAGTGCTTAACCATTTTTTTCTATAATACTTTCCAGTTTAAAGACAACGAGCACCCTCGAATTACATAAAAATATAAACTTTTTTTAAAACATTTTTTTAAAACCACCCCTGAAGGCCTAGAAGGCCCATGTGGGCTTCCCCTGCATATTTTCCTATCGCTCAGGCCCTAAATCAGGTGGGTGAAAATGCTGATAATATGTGCACATGGAAAGCAGAGTTGATGTTTGTTAGGTGCAATTCGCATCACAGTTCAGCTCACGCCAAACCTACGCTGCACACTTGCCTTGGCGGATGAAGCGTGTTTCTGTATGTGTGACTTCACACTAAGGGAACTGTTTTACATAATGAGCTCTACTGTGTGTTAGATGGTGTGTTTAAGGATACGGGCGACAGAAAACAGACCACCAGAGCATAAACATGATTTGTTGTTCCCCAGCGAGCCTTCCCCCATACAGCAGAAATGTGGAAATTGGCCCTACTTACATAAACATCCCAGCAATATGCTGTACATATGACAAAGCCTATTAAACCTCGCAAGAGCTTGGAGCATCTTGGAGCAAAGAGATTTGATACTTAATGGCATGTACACAATAACAACCTAGCCAGAACCATCTTAAACCAAGACTCAAAGGAGGACCCTCACCTTCTGGGTCACAAACAGGAGAGAAACAGGACAAAATAAAGAAGATTAAACAGAGGCACTGGGATCATACAAAGGAAAGACCCAGGAGTAGACCGATGGTAGAATACATAAAGATCTGGATGGTCTTCTGATTGCGTTGGCCATTAACCAGATAACTATCGATACAATAGAAGGCATTCAATTTGAGAACACAGTGGGGAAGAAGTTAGTTAGAAGAAAGTAAGGCTGCATTCAGTCAGCAGAGGTCTGAACAATAAGAGTGTGTCTCAAAACCTAGTGAGCTGCCTACAAAGACAGCATTTTAAGTCACAGAATGTGTGCTCCCGACATAGGCTGTCCCAATTCTTAGATAACTTAAACATGTTGTCTACTGAGGCACCTTATTTTGACCTAATTTTAAGGAAGCAATGAAAGTTTCCTCAGCCACTAAGGCAATTCCATGATGCAACGCAGGAAAGTCATTTTAAAATGTAAATTATTTTGATTCTCTCTGGTGTTTTAATGAGTTTCTTGTCATATAATCACACAAAACAGTATTTAATTTACAACTTTGTAACGAGTCTCTGACCATTTTGCAGTTTTACACTCGAGCCATTAGCATTTATGCTAGCGGATTTTTAAGTCTCAGGCTAAAGTCTACTGGCCGGTAGCTTAGCAACCAGCTAAACCACCAGTCGCATGCTGCAGTGGGCGGGAACAAGCCTTGACACAGTTGCTCTCTAACTAGAGCATCTCAGTAATCCGTTTTATGAGGAGAGATGTCAGACAGAACGCTGCTACTTAAACAGCTGCCTACCTAGTCAGTGCCTACTATCAGTTTACTAGACAGTTTACTATCTCTTGGAAAAAGGATGTGAACGTCTGCTTTAGACATTGTGCCCCCCTTGAGCAGCAACCAAACAGCTCCTATAACTGTTGATCAGACCCAGACACAGACTTGGAGAAATCTTGGCCTTAAAGAATTGGGTTATGTTGGTGGACTTTCTTGCGTGACCACCAAGGAACACCTTGGTTCTGCCTTTATATGTTTTATATTGTATTGTATTTATATGTTTTTATATTTTACATTATCTTTATATATAAGGTCTGGGCTTTGACTCGGCTGTTACAAAATTCTTTATTTTTCTACTTCTTTGTAGACTCACTGGTGATTAAAGCGTCTTTCTGCAGGACCCACATTCTGTTCAGCTTCAGTTTATGGATACATGCCCTGAAGTTCTCCTCTAGAATCTCTTGAATCCAAGATTCTTAACTTCATCAAGTGATGGAAAGCTGTCCTGGTCCAACAGCAGCAAAACAGCAACAAACTGTAATACTGCCAACCAATGTTTTACAATTGGGACAAGGTTCTTAAGCTGGGATGCAGTGCTCAGTTTTTCTAAATATAACATCTTTCATTTAAGCCATAAACATATTTTGCCTTATCCATTCACATAACGTTGTGTCAATAGTCTTTTGGTTTATCCAGGTGGTCTTTAAGAAACTTTAAATAGCCTGAAATGTTCTTCCTGGAGAGTAGTTGCTTTTGCCATGCTATAATTCCATACATACTATTCTTGTTTAGTGTTTTGCTGATGGTGGATTCATGAACACTGATGTGTAAGAGAGGCCTACATATCCTTAGATGTTACCCTGGGGTTCTTTGTGGTTTCCTAAAATATATGAGTCATTTTTGTTGGGTGACCTCTCTAGGAAGGCATAACAATGGTGTTAAACTTCCTCTATTTGTACATGTCTGCCTGACGGTGGACTGGGGAACTCCAAACTTGTCAGAAATAGTTTGGGAACCTCTTTCAGCCTAAGAAATCTCCTTTGACTAACATGGTGTTTGCTCATATTTTAGGTCCCATTTATATAGATAGAACTTTTACGCAGCACTGTAATGTAAGCTTATCATCAAGCCACAGGGAAAAAGTGTGCTCATGACCTACTGTCAAGGTTTTTTCAGCTTGGTGATAACACATAATAGGATAGGACTATCTTTGAGCTTAGAGTTAAATATATATTTACATTAAGAATGCAAGTAAACCAGCACTGTGATTTGATGAGCAGATATTTTCTGGGCCTGCAGAACCCATTACCTGCTGTAGGATATATTGGCATTTTGGGAAAAAAAGGCACTCCAGAATGTAGAGTTCATGTAACATTCATGCATGGCTAGGTACCCATGAAGCTGATTGCAAATCATGACTGAAGAAGGGACAGGGATGTGTATCATGGGAAATTCAGTGTTGTAGGAAATTGCCAATGTGACGAGTCAAGCACTCCAAGCTACTCACATCAGCTTTCCCTCTGAGATTAAGGTGAGACCATTTAGATGACACCTAGTGGTTTTGAGGCTGTAAACACAGTTGGTAGCAATCCTACATATTTCAATGACTGCTTCCCCCACCTTTCCGCTGCAGGAGACTTGAATGCATTTAGCTTGCTCAACAAATCAGTCTGATTCAACCAGCCCAGCGCACAACTACACAGAAGCCAATCTGGAGCTGCCTCAATGACTCTCATTCCCCCAGGTGAGCTAACGTGTGGCCGCCGACATCTTACTTCTATTTACTGTTCTGATTTTGTAGCACACGTGTTAATGAAAATCAGGTGATTTTGCGCCATAATAGCTACATTTAAGACGATCATTCAGACCTGCATATATTATGTGGGCATTAGACTACCGACTAACTGTAGGCATTTAGAATGCAATGCAAATTATGACTCAAGGCAGTACGGTTAACCTATATTGATGGACATATTTGACTGCAGAGGGTAAATAACAAACGAAAAATCCTTCGCAGTGTATGGTTTACTCAGTGCAGGATCATTCGGAATTTTAATAACTTGTGCTTATAATGTTCCAGATGTGGGTACATGCCACTGCAGATGCAGCCACTCCCTGCCAAAGTGAAATAATAGAAAGAGATAGAAAGAGAAAGAGAGAGAGAGAGAGAGAGAGAGAGAGAGACATAGCATCGCTGTCTAAAGAAACACAAATCTCTAAAATGCCAGCTTTACAGGAGAGGATTTCTAATGTAAGTCAATGGAACCAGATTTTTTCCCAAGCTAAACCAAGTTGAATTTGTATTAGCCCAATCTTCACAATGTAAACAGCGCTATGTTCAAATGAGCTATAAAAATGAAGATGCATGTTTTTCTTTGGAGAGCGACGATATACTACTTATAAGAAATCATTATATCTCAGTAACACTCTAGAAAAACAAAAAGAACTGATGCGTATCAACGAGAGATGCCAACTCAAGTCAGTGACTCAAACTCAAGCTGCACTTAAGCATGTTTACTGACCACCATCTCCCAGACTGGGCCTGCCAACCTTAATAAGATAGAATGAATAAAACCTGTAGTTTTCATACATGTGTGACTTTTTTGGCTTTGCTGCTGTTTTGCTCAGTCATCACTGCAGTATCGTCTAAACTTTACTTTACTTTTACATTAAAATGAACAGGGAGACCAGTTCAGAGTATATGCTTTATTTTGCCACAGTATGGACATGCTTTAAGAAAGGTCTAACTTCAACTGGCAACTGCACAGTCTTATAGGCCTGCCTCCATGTTTCATCTGGCCCATGTGATCGGTCTGGCAAAGTTGTTATCTCCTGGGTTTAGGGCTCTGTTGCATTTGGTGTGACGGCCATCTGTGTCTCAGACTTACTTTAACGGACATGGGCATAGTACGTAAGAAATATTTACAACACATCATCTTACTGCATTGCAATGCCTTGCCAACTTTGTCTGTGGGCAGAATGAGGCTAAAGTCAATATATCTAGGTGTTTTTAGAAATTGTGGTAGTTGTTGCCCAGTGTGAGAATAAAGGGGACATGGTGAATGGCCTGTTTAAGTGCTTCAGAATTTCTATAATGGCTTAAGCATATGCAATGTGTAGTGAATAGTTCTCCTGTTAATAGCGAGTTTAGCTTGGTGTCAGCTAATCTGACTGCGAGTATTGAACTACTGCAACTGGACAGGTCGTTTGCATATAACATCATCTCACTGCATTGCAATGCCTCACGTTCCTTTGCCTGCGCTCAGAACAAGGCGGAAGTCAAAGTTAAAAGCGAAACCTTGCAAATAAAAAGCTGTGCAGTTAAGAGAGGATATTTAAAACAGTTACAAGCAACAACACAAATTGTGTTTAGCAGTAATGTCACCTGCCATGCAATGGTCTCTGTCTCGTTTTGTTATTATCCATATCTTTAGCAGGGTTAACCTACATTAAGTAAACAACCGAACTAGAACGTTTTCATTGCCTTATCTGTGGCATTTCGGTTCCAGGCAGCCAAGAAACACCCAGCAACAAACTGAGCCTTGTCACTCACACATGCAGCATTTGAAACAAGTGCATTTCAATTCATTTCAATGACCTACAGTGGGCAGAGCTTCTCTTTGTTCACCACCAGTCAACTATACAAACCATCTGCTGTCATCCAGTCTACTTTGCAGTCTACTATGTTTGGATATTTGGATCCAGCAATGAGTTTAAAGAACTAGGACAGAATTGTGGGAGAAAATACAAGTTTGGCGGGAGACCGGACTGAATAGCAGGAGTCTCTTGGCCAGTGTGGGACAGTTGGCGGCTATGTAAACTATTTAAATCCACGTCAAACCTGACAGACGTTTTGTAAATGTTTACGTTTGTATCATTTCTCAGGCTAATAATCTGATGAAATTAATAATACAGACTAAAGACTTGACTCAGACTCACATGGACATCTCTTGTGTAATTCATGTAAAATAGCATCAGTGCTTGGACCTCTGGATACTCTACCAACTTTATAGGAAACACTACAGCTGAGCCAACTTGCTGAAATCCAGCCACTCTGCCCTTATTAAGATGTTCGGGGCAGAAACCCTGTCACCTGTCTCATGCACGATTATGAAATGTTGCCTAGAAGGGAAATGCTGGAATGTTGACAGTACACTGAGACATTTGAGATTAGATACTCAGCATAATACAGATTTGTATATTGATTTTACAATGTATTTATTTATTTATTCAGGTTTCGCATGTTGACAGTAGCACTTTTAATGGTCACAGGTGACACATATCTTAGTGTTTCCATAAACTGTGGTAGTTGGTGTCCCATGTGAGAATGGAAGGGTGAACGGCCTGTTTAGGTGTATAGAAAGTTTAAGCATATCTCTGGTTTCCTAAAGGCTAGCAATGCAATCCAGGGCTTGTTGAAAAGGTCACATCACATAACTCCTATTTTCGCAGAGTTATGGTTCGGTAAGGTCCAGTTAGAGGAGATTTCCTCAGGCCAAGGTCCAGACCGTCATCATATATATATATATACACTAAAGTATCAGCACTGTGTACAATCAGCAACTGAAAGACAAACTTATTACAAATACTGTTTACTGTTTAAATGCTAAAACTGAATGAATTATTTATAAAACTTAATGTTAATGTTAATGTTATTAATGTTATTTTCTCACTTCAAGTAAAAACAAGAGCTACATTTTGAAAAATAGTGCATCTTAAAGTGTTTATTTATAGAGAAAGTAAATAAAACGTGCATCTTCTTGTTAACTCAGCTTTACAAATTGGCATGTTGGTTTTACAGAGCCGTATTCTCCAAAACTAGACGAGCAGGTCTATTCCAGAACCGTTCCTGTTAAACAGTCAGTTTTCACTATTGACTTTTCTGTTTTTACGTTATTCTTTCTGACTTGCTTTAGTCTTCGGCTGCTGCTTTTTGCTTTGTACCTCGCCTGTGTGCGTGCCGCACTCCCCAGTGTGCACAGATCTGATTGGCTGAGAAGGCCTTCTGTGATCTTACAGCGCATGCGATTGGTCTGTAAGTTTACTGTGCCGTAAATCCTGTACACCGTAAAGACAAGAAAAGCTTTGCCGCTTAAACTCAGTTAAAATTAGATAATTCTCAATAGTTTATTAGTTTGGGTCCGCATTGGACAACGCCTGGGCTTGGGTCCGGACTGCATCAGCCTATTAGTGACCCCTGTTCTATAGGTTGTTTGCAAATAACATCACGTCACTGCGTCTTTGTTATATGAACTGCAGAGGTGGGAGCTATCACACTCTCTAAAGATGCCTGTGGTTTATGCTGTTTGCAGTCGTTTAAACTCAACGACTCAAACCAAGAAACCATGAGGAGCTTTTATCAAGTGCCGAAATTTGTAGCTTATAAGGGCAAACATGCAAGAAATTGACAGCACAAATAACTTACGAGCCTTCGTCTCCAATCAGGATGAGGCTGAAGGATCTTGCTGTTCAAGTTTCTTGTAGCTGGTGTTTTAAAATCTGTCACCAGTCACAGCACCCACAGACCAACTGTTCACAATACAATACTCACGCTTCCAGGCTGCACGAGGGGGAAGTCAGCTTATTCATTACTTTTCTCGTTCCACCTTAATTAGTGTCTCAGGTGCCATCATGTTGGATACTTGCTGAGCAATAATGATATACTTAAGTAAACAGTCGTAATGTTAATGT
Organism: Megaleporinus macrocephalus; assembly: GCA_021613375.1. Classification (NCBI taxonomy): domain Eukaryota; kingdom Metazoa; phylum Chordata; class Actinopteri; order Characiformes; family Anostomidae; genus Megaleporinus; species Megaleporinus macrocephalus. Next base: position 38,871,400 of record CM038704.1, on the reverse strand, counting down.
CCAGAGGCACTGCGGAGTTCAATGTGTGTTGCTGGTTAATCCATGGCACAGTAAAAGAAAACTAAACAACCTTGGTACTCAGGTTGGCCACATCGCTAACACACATGCCGTACCTCGATAGTTTTGTATGTTTTCTTTGTTTTGGAGTGTATTTTCATTTCGAAGGGGTTTGCGTGCAAAGGAGAGAGCTTAGTGTCAGAGGTCAATATCTATATGGCAGGTTTGGGAAAACATCTGGCTTGTATTAGCAAACCCTATAGCATAGCCACTTCTTCTTCCACACCAAATATGGGAAGGTATGTCTGTACCATGTGTCCGAAATCATGTACTTAAGCATGTCACTGAACGCAGAGATGACAAAGGAACATCACATACAGGCCAGAACCCTCTCTCTGACATTGGAAGATTGGACGTCAGAAGATGTCAGATATGATGCTGTACTTTCTTCATATAATAAACTTATCTATTTACAACTAAAGTCAGTGTCAGCGAAGATTTCTGTAAGCCATCAACAGAGCATCGTTACAGAAGACAATTTACGTCATTTTCCTGAGAAGAAGGTATATATATATATACATACACTACCGCTCAAAAAAAGTTTGGGATCACTTTAGAATTTCATTTCATGCAATTTTCATGCAATTCATGCAATTTTCATGCAATTCACAAACAATATTGTCCATTTCACAATTAATTTAAGTATATCAGATGATTTTTAAAGGATAAAAATGTTTGTATTAAAGTATTTTTCATATAGTCCTATTATCATCAATTCTCAGTCCTCTGTCTAAATCTCCTGGTACGGCCGCCAATCCAAGTTAAGGATGTTGTTGGGCTAATTGGTTGTTAGGACATTCTTGCTCAATTGTGATGCACAGCTGAAAAATATTCTACTAATAAGTGAGTATAAAAGGGAGAACAACATTCTAGGTTAGTTTAGTATCTGAAGCATCAGCAGTTGATGGCCAGAAATGACCAGAAATAACTTTCTTTAGAGATCCGTTGTTGTGTTAAGGAAGGAAGATACTCCATTGAAAGCAAGAAAATTTCACTGTGATCCCAAACTTTTAAGCGGTAGTGTATATATATATATATATATATATATATATATATATATATCAGGCTTATCAGTTGTATGTATCTTGTGGTTACACAAAATGTTCATATGATGAGTGCAACAGACCCCAGATGCAAATAGCATGTCTAGACTTGTTGTTAGCTTTCTTGTGCACAAACTATTTGCATTTCACCAGCAAATCAAGCACGTTTTTGTCCTTTCATTCACAGCTGTAGCGGCCCGCTCACTTTCATGCATCTGGAAACACTGCAGCATGGTTGATGAAACCCGGCACAAAAGCGTGCGAGCTTTGAAAAGCGAATGAAAGGCACTGGCACGGGCCATTTCAGCACTCTTCTGCCCTGAACCAGCGGAGACCCTGTTAGTATTCAGCTTGGGTTGAGAGGAGCTGGTTGAACGCCTCGCGTGAATGGCCTCACGCTTGCAGATCACTCGGTTCCGTCCCGGCTGATTATTCCGCCACAGCAGCGTTAATACAGGCAAAGACCTTTTCAGCGGATACTTTAAAGCTCAGTTCATAAGCTGCATATGAATGAGAACAATATCAGCCTCGTGTTGACAAATAAAACGATCCTTAGCGTTCAAAGACGTTTCAAACTGAATAGTCTTATGTTGATGGCACATGAAGAAAAAGTCTGAAGCAGGCTGTGGAACATCGGGGGCAATTTCTTAAGAATGTCTTTTTTATTTTTTGATGACTGAACACAAGATTTTGCTTTTTTAGTTTGGAGTGGATGCTTAGAACACGTTTACTAGCATAGTGCAAACTGAAAGCTTAAATCATTGCTCACTTATTTCAAACCAAATTGTGTGTGGTAGCCTTCTCCGGCAGGCCCCCTTGTGGCAGAATGGAAAGTAACTTGTATATTTTTAATAATATACTTAAATCATACTTTTCTTTGCAACTCAGACATACAAGAATGCTGCTGATTCTCTGTATGAGAAATGTTATGACTCTATTATGACTCAATGTTGAGCTGCTAGTGAGCAATTAGGGATAAAAGGGTCTGTATCTCTGGTTTCTTGAAGGCTAGCAATGCGATCCATACATAATGCTCTAATGTATTTTCCCAGAAATACTAAGCGTATGTTGTTGCTTGTTGTAAAGTATATCTGTCTGCTGACGTTATCAGTGCAAGGGTGTAGAATTAGCATGGAGGGATGTGTAACGCGTCCCCACCAATATTCAGCGATTACTGAACTGTCCCCACCAATAATTTGGTTCCCTCCAAAAAAAACCCAGACCTGTTAACGTCTCATTAACCTAGAGATCCAGAAAGGGTTAAATCACATTCTCTACCCGAATCCTACCTCCCCGTAACACATTTGGCCAGTGTGATTGGCTGTGCCTTTGACGTTTGGTTGTTAGCAGTGCCAAAACTGGAGGTAAAACTTTCCAGTCATATGCGAGATTTGCTGTGCAAGACCCAAAGGCGAGTGAGGATGGCAGCAAAAGAGAAGGTTGAGCTATTTTTAGAATAAAAAGCTATTTTTGTAATGAAAAGAGTCCATCATAATAACGTTAATGGCAATGCTAGGCTAACATCGTCTGTAGCTATGAATTATTTTATAAATGTTAATGTATTAGGGTAGTCAGTTGCACTATGGCTGAAGTAATGTGGATAAGTCTTTGGATGTAAGCTCACTGTTTACTGGTTGAAACTGGCTAAAACGAGTCTATGTCTTGTAGTTTAATTGAGTCATTAAGAAAGAATAAAATTTTTTGTCTAGGATTGTTACTTTGGTTTGGTGGACTAGGTTAGGCAGTGCTCCATGTATTAACACTGATGTATGAGACCTGTTTTAGTTACACTATGGCTGAAGTAAAGGTAAGTCTTTAGATGTAAACTCACTGCTTATTGGTTTGAAAGTGGCAACACTATCTGGATGATATGTCTTGTACTTTCCTTGACACATTGAGGGTTTTGTGGAGATTATGCAGTGCTCTATCTACTTTTATTACTGCTGATGTATGGGTTGATTCATAGGTCCCCACCAATGTCAAGAGTCTGCGCCCTTGTATAAGTGATTAGTCAACATCAAATGTCGACTTAAAAAAAAAAGAAGTAAACCCTGAAATAAATACACTTAATTTCATAAAATGGTGTATTACTACAATAAAAATAGCATTTTGTATAGATAGTGCATCAAAATATATTCCATCAATGTTGCTTAAGAAATCACATTTCATAGCTTCTGTAAAAAAAGGGGTCATCTCAAATAGAACTGCCAATGTGGCTCACGGCACTCTTGAAGATGGCTGCAGTAGTGTTACAGCTATGCAGCACTTGTATTTTTATAGATAAACCATTTTTATAGATAGCTGTATATTACACAATGTCAGAAACCACAGGACAATCTTCTCAGAGCGCTCGGTCCCCAGTGTCACAGGTGACTTATGCTTGATAGCTATGCACACAGATGCACTGGGATGGAGCCTGTGGATATGGATGATGGGAACAGTGGTCTTGTTTTGAAGAGAAAGGTAATGGGTTTTCTGTGCATGGCTTGGCTCTTTTGTTAACGTTCCACTGACAATTTCAAGACTTTTTCCATAAACACTTCAATCTTCCTGGCCGATTGTGTGAGGAACATATAGATAGATATAAGCAGTACATGGTCGAGTTGAGGGAAACGTGTCTATATTCAGTACATCCGCATATACCTCTCAATCATAAATAAACATTAAAACATTTTCAACCATTTTGGAATTATCATAAAAGGTCTTGGGTATCAGGCAGTGTATTTGTAACTGTGTTACTAAATGACCTTGTGTGATGGAGGTTTGTGAGGCATTAAATGCTTCCATTGTGAACAATTTTAAAATCACTATATTACATTATATGTTCATTTATTACACCTAAATTGAATTTGAAAGATTCCTCTATAAGTACAGTAATGAAGCATTTCTACTTCAGTACTTTGGGCTCCTGCTTGTACATATTTGCCTGAAGCTGTTCTTAAAGCTCAGCAGCCCTCCACCGCAGCGTGGGTGCTCATCTCCAGCTGTGTGGCTGTAAACTGGGTCAGCCTGCCTCTGTCAGGTCAATAACACAAACACGGCCTCGTCAGCTTCAATTAAAACCCTCCGAAGCCTCCACAGCTCAGACCGTTTTCCTCTCCACGTCAATGATGGAAAGAACACGGCTCTTGGTGCATGGAAGCACACCAGGTCTGGGAAGTTTTAAGGAAAAAGGCCCAGGGATGCTAAACCTGGGAAAATCCATAGCGTGCATTTAGGATCAAGGTTGCAGAACACGGAATGCCAAAGTACGGCATGTGTTGAAACACTACAGTGAATGGTGGAGCAATGAAATATCAGAGTGTCCAGCTATTTATGCATTTCTGGCCAGGCAGTGTAAGAAACTATTTTGTAGGTTCTATAGTTATGAGAGTGAGAAATTGAATGTTAACAAGTAGGGTCAGTTTTTTAGACCGAGATGAGACACAAACTTAAACTAAGAACAGTTTTAGTGTTGATTCACTGGTTCTGCAGTGTAGCCCAAGACCAGCCTTCATCTGTGCCTAGGAAACCAGCAAGGGATCATGAACCCTGGACACTGCCGTGCTGGTTAGGCCTGTGTTTTTATAAGCAGTGATCAGCTGGATAAGGAAGAAAGTGACTTTGCTGACTTTGTTTACTACAGTTCAGTCTCCAGTGGGAGTAAAAGTCTCCAGCTTATGGAGAGCACTGCTGTGGCTTTCCTCCATCTACTGCTGTCAGAGAGAGAGAGAGAGAGAGAGAGAGAGAGAGAGAGAGAGAGAGAGAAAGGGAGAATGAACCACTGACCCATTTCTGGGGTCTGTGCTTGCGAAGGCAAGCCTTACTAACAGCGCTGCTGCAGCCAGTGCTGAGGGCTCACTGCTGTCGTGCATGTTTGTACTTACATGTGTGCGTATAAACGAGGGAGCTCGTTAGAGTGTGTAATTGCAGGTCTTAATGATGTAAATTAATGAATATGTTACTGAACAAGCACAGTTTAAACCTGATTTTCCAAGTGAAAATAATGCAACATGACATATTAATTATATTTTAGTGCATAATTTCTATTTATTTGAGTGTAACATTAAAAAACAATCAAAATGTTTGTGCAGGCCACATTTGATGTATTATTTTTGATAAACAATAAGATGTGCACAACAAAAACATGTGATTTGACTAGGGTTCCTTAACTTTTACACACGACTGTATGTAATTTGGGGGGTTACTACTACATCCGCTATATTCACATATAGTACTATCCCTACAAATAATCCTAAATTATATTAATCCCATAATTTTTTACTAACCCTATAAATAATTCTGAGTTGTATTTATCCCGTGACATAAAGATAACCATACAAATAATCCTGAGTTATATTAATCCTGTGACACAAAAATAACCCTACAAATAATAGTTATATTCATCTCATGATATATTACTAACCCTACAAATAATTCTGCATTTTATTAATCAAATGATATAAACCTAAACCTAGAAATAATTCTGAGTTATATTAATCCCATGCTATAAAACAAACCCTAAAATTATCCCAGGTCAAATGAATCCACTGCTATAAAACAAACTCTGGAAACAACCACATGTTATAATAATCCTGTGCTATAACAGAGTTTAAATAATTACAGGTTATATCATTATCATGATATAAAATAAATATTATAAATGAACCCGGTTTATATCAACCCTATGTTATAAATCAAATCCTAGAAATAACCTTAAGTAATATATTAATCTCATGCTAAAAAACAAACTCTAGAAATAATGACAGAGTATATAAACCCACTGCTATAAAACAAAGCCTGGAAATAATCCTAGGTTATATTATATATAGGTTATAAGATTTGGTGCTATAAGCCAAATGTTAGAAATAACCACAGATAACTTTAATCTTAAGCAACATAACAAACCCAACAAGTAATTACAGGTTACATTAATATTGTGCTATAAAACTATTTCCAGAAATAATGCCAGGTTATCTTAATCTATGAACCAAATCCTAATAACTTCAGGTAACATTAATATAAAACACCCTCCACAATTATTGCCACCCCTCATTAAGATGTGTAAAAGGCCTTAAAATAAATTACATTTTATTGCTCAAGTAAATACAAAAAATCCCCGAATAACAGATCATTATTTTTACAATTTTCCACAATTATTGGCTCCCCTAACAATTACTAGAAAATAAATGTAATTGAAGCATTTCTGTCATTTCTACTGTGGTTTATAAAGTTAATCAGAGTATTTAGGAACACTCTTCAACATGGGAAAGACAAGAGAACACACCATTCAAGTAAGGCAGATGTGTGTTGACCTTCATAAGTCAGCCACTCGCTTATACCTGCCCATACCTACAGTCAGAGAAATCATCAAGAAGTTTTAACCAACTGGAACAGTGGCGAACAAGCCTGGACGGGCAGTTTATCTTGCCACTACACACGGTGAGGAGGACGGTCAGAGAAGTAAAACATTCTCCAAAGCTCACAGTTAGAGAATTGCATTAAAGATTAGCATCATTAACGAAAAAAGCCTTTTCTCACTTACAAGCATAAATGTAAACGTCTGGAGTTTTCTCAGCGGTACTGGGACTTCAACTGGGACTTTGGTCAGATGAGACCAAGTGTTTTTGCCAAAAATCTCTTAGTGGGTCTGGCGTAACACAAAAGATGATGCGGCCAAATCTACACAAAAACAGTTCACCAGACACAAATTCAAGCTCCTCCCATGGCCATCTCAGTCCCCAGACCTTAACCCAATTAAAAACCTGTTGAGTGAGCTGAGGAGGGGAGTGCATAGGAGAGGACCCTTTACTCTGGATGATTTAGAGAGCTTGGTTGAAAATCACTCTCCCTGTATTCTCCTATCCTGTGAAATGTTATAGAAGATTAGGTGCTGTCTTGGTGGCAAAAGGGTCTTGTACAAAGTATTAACATCAGGGGTTCCAATAATTGTGGCACAGATAATTCAATGAAAACTATTTTTTTCTTAATGTGGGATTTCTTCCCACTGAAAATGTTTGCATTGTTGTCCTATATTATTTTAATAATTATAATATTTATTAGAAGCCTTAGAACACATCTTAAAGAGGGGTGCCAATAATTGTGGAGGGCGCTGTATGTTATTCTTGTGTCATAAAACGAACCCCAGAAATAAAAAAAGGTTTTTAAAGTAGTGCAAACTAAACATGTAGCTAAATACTCCATCATATCCTGTAGGTGTTCATGGCTTGGAGGCACATGAAGAAGCATGCACTCGTATCCTCTGGGGTTCAGATCAAGCAGACGTGTACTGTCCTGACTCAAGTGTATGACCCTGAATATTAAAACAAAAACTAACTTAAAGAAGCTTGAGTTTATGTTGGGATGTTGACTGTTAGCTGCTAATGACATTGCATTTAAAACTATGTAGCTGGTTAGATGAAATGAAATCTGGGTAAAAGTTAATGTTTGGACGCACGTTCTTTTTGTAAGAGCGGAAAAGCTTATATATATAGAACATTTTTGGCATGTAGGGATCTGAATAAGGCATTAAATAAGACAATATTCTGCTAAACTGAAGATTTCAGGTCATGGAAGTCACCACAGGGCAAAAGAGTGATGCTGTGCTTTGGTGACACAAAGTGTCCCTGTTTATTAGTAATAATACAAACATCATTTTTTGTTGGAATTTAATAAAAGGAACCAAATGCAAACTGGACATTGTTCAAATAGGACTGGGCTCACTGTCAATATACTCTGGAAAGAGGGGTGTGCGACTATAGCCCATGTAAGTGTAGGCTTTAAGGCTGCTGGGCATCTCTGTTGTGTTTGGTGTGCCCCGGGTTTTCTCTGCTAACATGCATCTGTCAGAGTGAGTCTTCTGACCTACAAAACATACACACACACACTCTCACACACACACACATGCACACACTGCCTGAGAGCATTAAATGACTGTCACGGGGAATCACTCCGTCTCAGGAACATCAGTTCAGCCTTCACTTCACAAAACAAGTGCCACTCTCTGCTATGTCCTTAGAAGAGGACGCGACTTCCTGACCAAAGCTGATCTAAATACCAAAAAGTGACCTACCTGAATATGTACAAGTGTTTCCCCTGCAGACTCAATTAGAGTGGTTTGATGTGAAGTGGTTAACTGTAGAGAAACTTGCAGACTCTAATCTTTTATGGCGGTGCTGATGGGAACCAGGGGTCACCATGTCTACAACACAAATATAGCCATTTTATTTACTATCCAAACCCACCAGTGAACATATATGTGCCTTTATGTCCTTATATGTGATGGTAATGATTACTTGGTAATCTCTGTTTGCAACATAATGGTTGTGGTTCATGCAAGGTGTGTAAGCTACAGGAAAAGTAGGAGTCTGTTAGCACTGTTCTGAAAACCACCATTCAGGCTAAGGTGGACACACGGTGTGCCAACCCTGCATGGTCTTTGTGCTGGGTATGCCTGGTAGCACCTACCTGATAGCACTGTTATCTTGGCTGAAGCCAGTGAAGCAGGCTGAGAAGGCCCGGTGAGCTGTAGCAGGGGCTGGGGTTTGAGGTATGAACTGTAGCTGCTGGGCACTGACGCAGCTGATGCTAATGTGCTATAGTTTTTAGTATTACAGTGTCTGGGAGGGTCATGCTAAGTACGGCTCCAGTGCATCAATGAATCTCAAGTTTAACAGTCTAACTAACAGTTCAGTACTACACAGGTAAGATGATTTTATCAATGTTTTTAACATGTACAATATGTTCAAAACAATTCTCTGAATTTCCCTAAAATAGACTTTAAATATATATAGTCATTAACCTCTGGTAAGGTTCTGTGATGTTCTGTGGCATATATATATATATATATACACACCATACGATATACCACAGAATATATATCTGGTTATATGTGGTTTATAGCCCTCACATCAGCCCCGTATCTGGACTGTTTTGCTTGGGAGGCAGTAAAACGTAATGCGTGGGCATATTTTAAAAGCCAAAAATATACTCAGGGCTTGATTTGTGTATGAATGATGACAGCAGATCTACTGATGCTGACTTAGATCAATATATGAGATAAATAAATAAAAATTTTGCATGTGTCTTTAAACTTAATGCCTTAAAACCTAATGATTAAAGTATGTAAATACTTCAATAATGATAAAGCTTTTGTAAATTAAAAAAGATTATCTAATTGTGATTACCTTTAATAACCCCCTTTAGTTAATTCAGCATTACAGTGACAAAACAACTCTATTTCATTAAAAGTTTTAGTATAATTTTAAATCAAAGCTGACAAAAGTACCTAGACACAGGTTGAGACTATAATACTCAAGTGGAAATAGGAATAAGTGAAAATACTAATATGATTAGGAAATTACAAGTTAATAAGCAAGGACATATCTACACAACAAAATGTGTTTTTGTGATTGGATTAGAGACAATAGCCGTTGGGGAGGGGGCAAAGTCACATTAAGACGCAAACATGGTTTTTCCCCCAGAATTCTCTCAAATGTTATCAGATGTAATCCAACACACAGGCATAAGTAAAAAAGGCATTTATTCTCAACTCTCAGGCTGTACATATTATCTCCTAGTCTGATCTCTTCCTCAGTGATTCAGCACAAGCTGCTTCACAACACAGTCAGCTGGCAAACACCTGCCCGTGTTCTCACTTCAAGCTTCTTTATGCTGATAAATGAAGACAAATGTAAGTAAATGAGTCCTCGGGGTGAGCTTGTAACTTCTAACTGGGTTTCATATTAACTGCCAGATAACCTAAATCTAATGAGGTTAATCTTGTTCTTGCAGGGAAACAGTAATCCCTCTATACTATGTTCCACTAACCAATAAATGACCAATATATTCACCATGTTTCTCTCCTCTCCATGTAAACTGGGTGATCCCAATCTTGGCTTCTGTAATCATTCCCATGACCAATCATAAGGCTGATGTCTCTGGCTCCGCCCACACAAAACAAGTTCAGAAGCAGAGAAACTCAGTGAGCTAAAACTTACCAGAAAAAGCCAATAAGCTAGACCTGTCTTTATCTGCCTGTCATTCCTTTATTCCTTTATCCGCACATCAACATTGTTCCTTCATCTGTTCATTCCTTTATCTATACACCAACATTGTTCCTTCATCTGTTCATTCCTTTATCTATACACCAACATTGTTCCTTCATCTGTTCATTACTTTATCTATACACCAACATTGTTCCTTCATCTGTTTATTCCTTTATCTATACACCAACATTGTTCCTTCATCTGTTTATTCCTTTATCCATACACCAACATCGTTCCTTCATCTGTTCATTCCTTTATCCATACACCAACATTGTTCCTTCATCTGTTCATTCCTTTATCTGTACATCAACATTGTTCCTTCATCCATTCATTCCTTTATCTATACACCAATATTGTTCTTTCATCCATTCATTCTCTTATCAATGCACCAACATTGTTCCTTCATCTGTTCATTCCTTTATCCATACACCAACATTGTTCTTTCATCCATTCATTCCTTTATCCATATACCAACATTGTTCCTTCATCCATTTATTCCTTTTTCTATACACCAATATTGTTCTTTCATCCATTCATTCTTTTATCTATACACCAACATTGTTCCTTCATCTATTCATTCCTTTATCCATACACCAACATTGTTCCTTCATCTGTTCATTCCTTTATCTATACACCAACATTGTTCCTTCATACATTCAATTCTTTATCCATACACCAACATTGTTCCTTCATCTATTCATTCCTTTATCCATACACCAACATTGTTCCTTCATCTGTTCATTCCTTTATCTATACACCAACATTGTTCCTTCATACATTCATTCCTTCATCCATACACCAACATTGTTCCTTCATACATTCAATTCTTTATTCATACACCAACATTGTTCCTTCTTACATTCATTCCTTTATTCATACACCAACATTGTTCCTTCTTACATTCATTCCTTTATTCATACACCAACATTGTTCCTTCATCTATTCATTCCTTCATCCATACACCAACATTGTTCCTTCATCAGTTTATTCCTTTATCCATACACCAACATTGTTCCTTCATCCATTCATTCCTTTATTCATACACCAACATTGTTCCTTCATCAGTTCATTCCTTTATCCATCACCAACATTGTTCCTTCATCTGTTCATTCCTTTATCCATACACCAACATTGGTCCCTCATCTGTTCATTCCTTTATGTATACATCAACATAATTCATCCATTCATTCCTTTATCCATCAATATTGTTCATTCATCTGTTTTTCGTTCACTGTCTGTTCGCCCGTCTGCGCAACAATTAAAAGTCTGATAATGATGTTAGCTCTGAAAGCTGGGAGTGTTGCACAGAGAGCTGCTAATCAAGCTGCCCATTATCAACACCCACACATTTCTCAGATAGGACTAATCAGCAGTGTTTAAGTTGTGTTACTATATTTATATCTTTCTTTATATCTCATTCAAGCTATGTTGAATGCCATATGTATGTTTTAATGTGTTACTCTGTGGGCTACATTGTGCCAGATATTTAGTGTCCTTTCAACAAGGGGCTAATAAATCAGAGCATGCCATGAGGCCTGGTATCATGTTATCAGCTAAACACACACAGAATAAACTATGTGTGGTGTCTTTATTTCTATTTCATACGATGTATTCAGATTCATCTGTGACTGTAGGGTATTGGCCTCCTATGGAATGAATCTGGAATCTGAATCAGGCTTAAGATAATCTGCATGTAAAGTGTACCTCCTCAGAAATGACTATATTAGAATAGCCGTCTCGGCCAGTCAGACATTTAAGAGGAAGCTTAAGATTGAAATTCCAGATTCTTCAGTTTGACAGTTCACAGAAAAAGAAAGAGATAAGAGTTTCCAGTTTTATCTCTGAGTGGACCAAATGACCTCTTTCACATTCAGCAAAAAACCTGACTGAGCTGCAGAACATGTTAATGTTACAACCAGACAAAGAGAGAAGGAGAAAGAGAGAGAGAGAGAAAGAGAAAGAGAGGGGGAGGTATGAAATGAGTCAGATGGGTTTTATATAAACTCTAAGTCTTTATGTCTGTGACTTTCTGACTGTAGTATTGCAGAAGATATTATGAGGTAATTATATAATGAATAAATAAGTGAATGATTAAGAAGGTGAATCTGCTGATAGAGAACCTGAGGAGCAGAGATACTGAGTAAGTTCAGTATATAATAGTAGTTAAGCTGGACTGATGCGTGTCAGCAGCCGATGGAGGATTCAGCTGCAGTGAATACTGCCTACACTGATAGCCTGACAGCAGCTCAGAGGATTAATGTGAATACAACAGGTGCAGTGTGTGTGTGTGTGTGTGTGTGTGTGTGTGTGTTTGTGTGTGTGTGTGTGTGAGTATGGACAGGAGCGTGATGAGTTTCTTAAATACATCACAGTTCCTTTACAGACAAATATTGTCCAAAAGTCACATATTTTTTTATTTTGTTTGTTAGGGACGTACTTAAAATGAAAATGTTTGAAAATGTTTAGAAAGATGACTGAATATTTAAGCGAAAAATAAAAATAATTACTAAAGAGTGGCTGTATGCTCATTTTCAGTGTTAATAATTTATTTTTAATGTCTTTCTTTCTTTTTTTATTTTTTTTCATACTGTACATCTGTATTCGCCCCGGGTCTAAATGGTTTTGTTTGAAACGCTCTGTTAGAGCCCCTGTGTTTTTAAGCCTCACCTCCTGATAAGCACAGTGTGCCCTGTTAGTTCTGACTGGCCAATCGGCATCCTGCTACAAGTTCTGCTGTTGGTTGTAGTATATCAGTTTGAGTCAGAGTCTGATCTTGAAAATCTGGTACACTAAGTTGGTATACTCACCTTCGCAAGCTAGACTGGAGCAGGACGATTCAGAGTGCTAAGTTGGTGAGTTGGTCAAGGTTGTCAGTAGGCAGGCAATATGAATTGTGTTACGAAGTGATGTCACCTTGTTGGAATTTCAGGGAGGCATTTCAGACAGCTGAGAAAGTTAGCTTCTGTAGGAGCTGTGTACTACCGTGTACTTTGGGTTTTATAAGTTTGCGCAACATTTACATGCACAAAAAGTTACAACACAGTAAAGGAAGAAGAAAAAATGCCCCCTTTTAACAACATTGTTGGCTTTCCTGCGCTGGTCAGCTCAGATGTGTTCAAGCAGTTTGACACGTGTTTGGCAGCAGATCAACAGTGAATACTTGGACTGTGTGGAGATATTTTATAGAGAATGTCACATCATATAAGCAATTTCTAATTACTGTTCATGCCACATATCACGAGGGGCTACAACTTTCAAGAACTTTTAGTACTTTTAAACAAAACATTGCACTTCATACACAGAACACACAACAGAAGCAGAACGGAAAGTTCCTGTTACACCGTCTGCAGCCTGATTTTGAATTATAAGGGAAGCGCTAATGACATCCGAGATGCAAAAATATAACATAAACATTAAGTGGACTTTGGATTTTTTGACACATATTGCAGCCCCCAAACTGTAATAAATTCAGCATGTTTATTTTAATGCAAACTGTTTCAATTCAAAGTTTTATGCTTTTTGTATTAAACTTTCAACTGAAAGTCCAAAGTTTTGGTTTCAGCCAATAAATTAATTTTGGTGCATCACTATTTTCGGTTCTTTTCTCTAGAGAAACACCAGAGTGATGAAGACATGTAATCACAGTTCATACTCTGCTAAAAGCCTTTCATATCTTTTCATTTGATCAGGTTGGTAGAGTAACCTTATCATCAGAAATATCAGTTATACAACAACCACCGATGTACAGTCACTAGGCTACATAAATGCCATAGCAACAAGCACCTGGTTGGATTGCACATCATGACATTTTACAATTTTTTCACCAGGCTGTTTGTGTTTTCCTCCCATTGCTTCTTAAATAGTTGACTTTTTTGAGCACTGAGTTAAACATGAATGTACCAAATCACATGACGCTACAGGTGCCACTGTATCCTTCCAAACCACCACTAATGCAACATCACTGTACATGCTTGGATGAGAATGTTACCTGTCGATTCTGTTACTGCAGCTTATAGCACACTAATAGGGAGACAGAGACAGGACGCTCCTGGACTCCTGGCCATGGATGGCTGTGGCATCGCCGACCTGGAAAGCTCCCGAAGATAGGGCTTCACCTCACCTTATGTAAATCTCCTGCTGTTTTGTACTATTCTCACCTCTGAAATATGAATACTGTTATACACTGACGCTCAAAAGTTTGGGATCACAGTGAAATTTTCTTGTTTTCAATGGAGTAGTCTTCCTTCCTTAACACAACAATGGACTGACGGATCTCTAAAGAAAGTTGTTTCTTTCTGGCCATTTTGAGTCTGTCAGCAAGCCATCAACTGCTGATGCTTCAGAAACTAAACTAAACCTGTTTTTTTTAGCATCACAATTGAGCAAGGGTGTCCTAACAACCAATTAGCCCAATAACATCCTTAACTTGGATTTAGGCAGAGGACTGAGAATTGCTGATAATAGGACTATATGCTAAATAAACCTCTATACAAAAATAGACTTTAATACAAAGATTTTTATTCTTTAAATATCATCTGATACACTTAAATTAATTATGAAATGGACAATATTGTTTGTGAATTGCATGAAAATAGCATTAAATGAAATTCTAAAGTGATCCTAAACTTTTGAGCTGTAGTGTACATATTGTTAATTATATAAATGTTATACATCCTGTATTGAACATATTGCCCATAACTCTCTGCTCTTCCGCTACCCTTGAAGCTGATAATATTAATGCTAATATTGCTCATAGTCAGACACATCAGTACTAAACGAAACTGACTTTGACTCTATTTGGAGATGATATTCTGAACACTGGCACGTCTCCAGCACTGCACTCTTCCTGACTATGTTTTGACTGAGGTCATTTCTCATAAACACCAGAGCAGAGTGTTAGCCATCCTTCACTGAGTGCTGCAAAGACTGCCAATACAACTGTTGCCAATCTGCTCACTTCAACATGCAGATACATTAATTACCAGCACACTGAACTTCCTGATCGATTACTAAAAACTACAAATGACAACAGTGCCCAGAACTTACTGAGCTGGCTATCAAACATCTAAAACATATAAAGCACTGATTCCAATGGGATGCTCTGAAACAGCCACACAAGAAGTGCACAAAACCAAGTGTCGACTATGGAGCTTCATCCAGTACATTTGGGGTGATTTGGAGTGATCCAGAACTAATTATCCAACAACGGTACAAGACTTTACTTGTGCTCAGGCAAATATGCACCACAATGTTTCAACATCCAGCGTAAAGCCTTTCCAGAAGAGAAGGCTTCTGTTACCACAGAAAAGTGGGACAATCTACCTATTAATAAACCTCATTTCAGAAGAAACGCTGGATCAGCAGGTGTTTACAGACTGCAAATCGAGGACCTATAATATATATATATATATATATATATATATATATATATATATATATATATATATATATATATATATACACACACACACACATTATACTGTATATACATTATGTATGTATACACCACTCCTAAATGAGCTTGTTGGACATCCCATTCCAAAACCAAGGGTATTCATATGGAGATGGCTCTGTGCACACCACTGGAGTTCCTCCAAATCAGACTAAAAAAGAGTCCCAGACTATTATCTACCTGTTGGTACAATAGCATCATGCTTTTTGGTAGGTAGCAGCCTTTTGGTGACACTATACCCAGATTCATCTAACAGACTGCCAGATTTCTGTTAAGTGTGATTTCAAAGCACTCAATGCACTTTAGCACTTGGTGACCTCATTTTGTGAGTTTGCATGGTCTACCAATTCATGGCTGAGTGGCTGTTGATCCTAGATGCTTCTATCTTTCAATAATAGCACTTGCAGTTGTCTGGGGCAGACCTAGCAGGACAGAAATTTCCCAAACTGACTTGTGGCAAAGGTGGCGTCCTATGTCCTATGTCAGCAATGATGGGTGTGACTGAAACTCAATAATTAGAACGCGTGTCCACATACGTTTGGCCATATATTGTACATCTACATTTAGTATACTGTTGCTCCATTTTTGTGGGTTTTAAGTTTACTACATCATTTGAACACACCAATGGTCGTTTACATTGTGTAAAAAATTTCATGATCAACGGACCAATACAAGTGCTTCCAAAACAGCTTGGAAAAAAATCTGGTTCCATTGACTTACATGGAAAGTAAAGTATGTTTTTGGTGTCTCCTGTAAATTAGCAATTTCGGAGAAACCCGACAAAATACCAGATAAACGTATCTCTGTTATTAAAGCCCATATTTCCCAAAGTAATTAAGTGCAAACATTCAAAGCGAGCTCTCAGCAAATGCTAATACTTCAGCTACCCTGTCTAGTCATTTCAGAAACAGTAGGATATTCTGAAGCCATGTGAAATAAGCAGTAATGAGAAATGAAAAAACCCAGTGCAGATCAAAGAGCATGAGCTCATTTCCCTTCAAATAACTCATACATAGCAAATTTCATTTATTTGCCTATTGTTACGTTTCATTTATTCGGCATGTGAAACGTAAGATGGCATGTTAATTCGAGGCCAGATTGCCCTTTATAATCTCAATATGCCAATCACTCTGATCTAATGGAAAAAAACCCACAGCCCCTGTGCAAATGGCACATTCAGCTCAGCCCTGCCAGTGAAGAAATAAATAAAGAACTGTGTCCGAATGTCATTTTAATGTGGCTGCCAAGTGCTAATCAGTGTGAAAGCACTGTAGGCTTATTATTTGAGTTGTGTGTGTGTGTGTCTGTGTGTGGGTGTATGTGTGTGTGTGTCTCTCAGAACACAGGACGGGGGGACGACGACCCCTGCGGCACACTAAACGTTTCCCTTCAAATGAATAAACGGCTCGCTGCAAATGCGAGAGAGAAAATGCGAGTTGGATTTTCCCTTTGGGTCTCTTTGGATCTGATGGAAGCAGCTTCTGGCGAATTCTGTGAAAGTCACTACTGGATTCGTTTAACGGGGCTGGTGGCTGAGCGCAGGAGACGACACCACTCAGAATTACTAGCAGATGAGTCTTGTCTTTAACAGCACTATTGGTCACGATAAAATGAAGGAGAGGAATATAAAGTCACTTTAATACACTCTGCTGCTACCTTCTCCATTCCTGTTTATTTTATTTTCATATATTTTATATATTTATGTTTATTTTATTTATTTAAGTACTGCTGTCTGGGTAAAACTGGGTCCTTGGGTACCACAATTTCGTTCCACCCCATGTACCACATGTGATGCGAATGACAATAAAGTCTCCTTGAATCCTTGAATCCTTGAATAAAGAACAGACTTACAAGAGCATATACTTTACTAGACATGGACCAATCATTTTTCAGCGCTATCGGCCGTTAGCTGATACCGATTGAGGGTGGGGCTATATGTCATGAAACATGGTGGAAACTGGTTTATTATCATTTTTAACGAGCTCATGTGAAACAGCATAATATTTTTAACTAAATTAGAAGTTGGTCTATGTGGGCGTAAACTGCTTGATACAGCTCCAGAAGAGCCACATCTGAAAAGTATTTCTACTAGGACCAGCAGAGCGGGGATCCAGGTGGAATATTAAACAGCAGAATGAACGTCTTCTACAGCCGAGAAGAGCTGCTTATCTAGAACTATAAACTCAATCACTCGGTGTGAGTCCTTTAGCTCTCTGGCTGTTGTTGCTGCTGTTCTGTTTCAGATCTGGTCTGTATGGTGTTCTGGGTTGTTTGTTTTGTGCTAGCTGTGCGTGCTAGCTCTGCTGTTTGCTGATACTCACTGTATTCAGCCGCGTGGTTTACTCTGAAGTGTTGTATCAGATTAGTAGTGTTAACGTCTTCGTCTTGGTTCCCCGCGAGAGACGTTGATTTCACTAATTTTACAGATGTTACAAACTGCCCTGGGTGAGTCTGAGTCACATACGGTAACAAACTGCCAGACGGACAATGTTTTCTTTCCACACATGCGGTGAACGCTTAAACTGTTCTGGCGAGACAGTCTGTCGAAAATAAAACAGTGTGTATTTCCACCTAGTGGGTCAGATAGGAATTGCAGGGAGCTGCCCGGAGGGGGTTTCAAGGAGGTCTCCTCTTCCGGGATGAAATGCTAGCTGGAAATACAGAAATTAGGCTAATTTGTTTAACACCATCGATCAGCTCTCGAGGTCAGATATATTGGAGATATATCGGTCGATATTTTTACCATTTCTTTTTAACCCTTAAACAGGTTGTTTCTGTTTCTGTCTCTTCAAAACGTATGAATGTATTCCTGGTTAAAAAGCAGTCCAGGCTGAAACACTCCCTATAACTTCAGTTTGGGGAGCCAAGGATAACCTGCTGTGTTGAATATGATAATTTAGTTTTCGTGACATCACAAAAGCAACAACTTGGCAAGAGAACAATGTGGACGGTGGAGTGAAATATCAAATGTTTTCATGTTTACAATAATATTACATATTTTACATAACACCTCTGGAGCTTCAGCAGCAATCTAGTACAAAATGTGCTAAAACTCGGTCCTGAGGCTGAGTAAGAAAATCTGCATGTGGTGCTCGTGTTGAAAGCACATCCTTTGCTTTATCTGCTGTAAAATCCAAATCTCCAGGCTGGCTGCTTTCCTTGCAGAGTACAGTGCATGAATGGGTTAACCAGCTCTTCTCGAAGGTGCTCTAAATTGAGGTATGAAGAACATACAAATGCAGCTCTAGTAAAGGTTCATTACAGCAGGGCCCTGTTTGCAGCCACCCTGGGAATACATACTGGCAAGCATCACATTAGTCTGATGTTAGCCTGATCTTAGACCAGTAAGCATGTATTTATAAGTATATATTTTCACACTGGAACAGTGCAATTAGAAAGTATACATGTACATGAATGCGCAGTCAAAATGTATTGTGGGGTCACCGTGCCTAGTGTTTTAGAGAGGTTAATGTTTGTGTTGGGCTGTTTTAGGTTCATTTGAACAGGGACTTTCATGGTGAAGAGCGTGAATACAGGTGGAGTGGTGGGTTTTCTAGAGCATAGTGCGCTTGTTCTCGCCATGTTTGGCGCTGTTTCCAGTAAATCTAAGCTGCGCTATGGACTGTAACCTCAAGTCGTCTAAGTTTCTCCTGGGAGGTCCAGGAAAGGTTACAGTACTTTGCACTGACAGCCTACATTAAGTAAAAATAAAAAAAAGAAAAGAAAACACAATTATTCAAATACTAAAATTAGAAAACCAAATACCTATCCAACAAAAAACATATTTAAAGAGTCTAACATTTGGTTATTTTCATGTATTTTATGTATACTTTTTTAAATCAATGTAACAAGAAACAATAGAAAAAATCTATCTAATGGTAACAAATCAACCAGATAATGGTATAATTGGCTTACACCTGGTCAGCTCTTTGTTACTGTGGAGCCCACAATAATATGTAAACTCTGATATATAGAGTTGGTCCAATCAAACAGTCACTATCCTCCTTAAAAACTTCCAAGCTAAAAGCTCTACAGCATCATACAGTTAGGCTGTATACATGGATAGCATGCAAAAGCAAGCAGAATCAATAGGCAGGGCTTTACATATCTTCACTGATCAGCATGGAAAAGCTTTCGGACTGCTGAGTCTAACGCGACTGCATTAAGGATGCTGTCCAGGGTGCTGAAATCGACACTTCAGTATTGCTGAGTGAGGCTGTTTCCACCGTCACGTTATATTAGTACTACTATGTACCTTAAAAATAACTGCATCATGGAACACCAAGCGAGCCACAAACAAAAATCAATGTTTTTTTTACGCCACATTAACTTACAAACAGCATCTCTGTCATTAATGCCCTGCTGGAGAAGGCTAAACTGCCCAATCAATTGTGCTACTAACACGCAAAATCCCCCAGTGCTGAATTAATATAGCGCTAAATAAACAACTGCCATACAGACGGATGTAAATGATGCTGGCTTTCAAACTTAACGTGAGTGAAGTGTGGGTTTACTATTGACAGACCGTCCACACAAACTGCCCCCACACCAAGCTCATTATCATTCTAGATAAGAGACAGGCATCAGCACCGCACTGATAAACTCCAGGACTACTTGTCCACTGCCAAGTGCTCTGTACACACAGTATTAATCCATACAGCACTGTTCATATGTTAAAGACCACCTTTTAACAGCTATTAAATGCTACAGACACAACTGGACTCCTTGCAACTGCCTGGTAGACCAGCTAGACCAACATTCTTGCTTCAGATCACTGTCAGAAGACAACTAATGGGTCTGAAAGGATGTGTAGTAATTCAAGAAGCTCCTCACTGAGAAAAGAAGAAGACTACTGGTGGTCTCAGAACAATGGACTGACCAGTCCACACCTCAACATCACTGAATGTGTTTGGAATTTGTTTGGATGGTGGGAAACTGAAAGAGAGTGAAGAAAGCTGTAATAAGGGTGAAAGGTGGGCATGTGAATGACTTGCCATTAAATAAAAGTGGTCTCTGTACATTCAAGTTAGGATAAGCGTCCACACAATATTTACAATGGGCTAATAAAGTATCACCACATCAATTAACCTATTAAAGGCATTAATCATGTCTCAAATCAGGTCACCTAATCCCCCATCAAGAGCATTCAAAACAACCCCAAAGCAGGCGGACCACTAATATCACAGTGCATGATGTAAAAGTCACAAGTATTACGAAGCACAATAGATATACCAAAACAGCTGCATATGAATTAACGTGCACGAGCTAATCAGACATCAATCACGTTAATTACGACAGAAGTGCAAGTGGGCACGATAGCCCCCCCTCCCTATAGCTTTATTCAGCTGATCTACAGCATCATCTATGAATTCGCGTTTAATATTAACACAGACTGCACTAATGCCCCGTTTCATTCAACAGGCAATAACGTGGCACGCGCCGCTCTTCTTCCAGGCGCTGCGCATAAACTTCAGCGCAAGACGCGCGTGCAGAAAGACCCAAGGCGCGTGAAGGAATCGCCGTTTACTTACCTTCTGTTAGGAAGGATGAATGAATGAGTCCTTTGCGCGCGTGCGTGCGTGCCTGGTTTTACACTTGTTCAGTCTTCCGCGCGCTTTCAGAAGGATTCAGTCAGAGTCAGCGGTTCCACTCAGAGCGTTTCATCTCAGAGCGCGAGGAACTATTCAAAAACAAAGAAGAACAAACAGCCCAAACTTGCGCACACCTGCACGCGCTGTAGGGATGTGAGCAGCTCTGAGCTCTGTCCGCGTGTGCACTCCAACAGCAGCAGCCACCGCGCGGTCCGCACGCCTCGAGCTCTGTCACGTGAAAAAGAAAAAAAAACGGAGAGGGGGAGAAAAAGAAGCCCGAAGAGCTGATTGGTCAGTCCGGATGTCACTGAAAATGTAGGTCAACGTAGGCGCAGGTGAGCGCAGGTAAATATCCGGGTCTTTCCTTCCTTCTGTTTTTCTTTCTTTCTGCAATTATTTTTTCCTTTTGTATTTTTTTGTATTTTTTTGTATTTCTTTCTTTCCTTTTCTATTACTTTCTTCATTCTTTTTTCTTTTTTCCTTCTTTCTTTCTTTCTTTCTTTCTTTCTTTCTTTCTTTCTTTCATGTACTTGTTTCTATTTATATTTTTTCTTTACTTCTGCATTTCTTTTTTCTCTCTTTTTTCTTTTTTTGCTGCTATATTTCTTTACTTTATTCTTTTTTCTTTATTTGTTTGTTTCCTTTTTTCTTTCTTTCTTTCTTTCGTTCTATGTTTTCTTTTTTCTTTTTGTATTTCTTTCTATTTTTTTTCTTTCTTTCTTTCTTTCTTTCTTTCTTTCTTTCTTTTTATATGTTTTCTTTTTGTATTTCTATTCTTTTTTTTTCTTTCTTTCTTTCTTTCTTTCTTTCTTTTTTCTTTCTATATGTTTTCTTTTTGTATTTTTATTCTTTCTTATTTCATTCTTTGTTCTTTCTTTGATTCTTTGTTTGTTTGTTTCTTTCTTTCTTTTTTTCTTTCTTCATGTACTTTGTTATTTTTTCTTTACTTCTGTATTTTTTCTCGTTTTTTTCTTTGCTTCTATATTTCTTTCTTATTTCTTTCTTTCTTTCTTTCTTTCTTTCTTTCTACACTGGAGCTGATCAGAGGAACTGAGGAGGACAGGAGTTAAATGTGACAGATTTCAGGATGGGAATGATTTTCCTAAGCTGAGTTTGACACCTCCATCTCAGAGCGAGGTCTGAAGCTTTAATAGTGTAGAGCAGATGGATTCACCTCTGTGGGGACCTGGCTTAAATACCTACAGCGCGAGATCAGTGAAGCGCATATGTGTAAACTATTCCACTCTTACCAGCTGAGTCTCCACCTCGTTGCCAGGCCTGAGGCAAAAATAAACATGTCTGCTAGTGTCCCACCTGAACCACATTCTGCAGCACGGGCAAAGGTGGAAGCTTGTTTATGACCTAGAAAATCTCAGATGACCAAAAGTGGCTGATAACTGATGATATTTGTTCAATTCCACGAACTGTTTTAAATACTTTCTGCTGAGCTCTCAAAGCTTTAAATGCACTTTAAACATTTAAATGCACTCTTTTGTAGCAACTGTTGCTACAGCAGACAAGCCTTATAGAGCTTTGGCTAAAATGCTATTCAGCTTAATAATAAACAACAGTATACAAATTATTATAGAAAACATCTGCATTCATTGAGATGAGATTGGATGCACTTTAAGGCCATTATGTCATGTAGGGGTCCCTACATACTCTCCCCAGATATGTTCTTTTGTAAGCAAGTATGGAAAAATAATGCATAAGAATATATGGGCTTATTTTTTTTGCAGATAAAGTGAACAGTTTTTAGGTACATATTTTAAGCCTTGTTTGCTATGGGGTCCTAATTCACTCGGTATTTAGCATCTAGAAACAGTGGCTAAGAAAATCAACATTCATGAATGGTCATTCGTTAAAACATATACTTCTTATATATTTGCAAAAAAATACATTTGGTCACAAATTTTCATTTCACATTAATTTTAGTCGCTATTTTTGGGGGGGGAAGGGTTTGGTGGGGTCTCATTTCATTCAGTTGTGTTGGTGTAGCTCTTGGGCTGTGCCACTGATACTCAGATCTCTCACTTTGTAGCTTTAGTGTTTTATTTCAGCCCAAAAAGAGACAAACACAGCTGTACAGAGTTCAGTACCTGTGCTGGTTGATGCTGGATGTACCTAGTTCTAATTCATTCCTTTAGTTTTGACAGCTAATACTTTTACCCAAGCTTGTACCTGCTTCTGTTATTTTTTTTTTTATTAAACTCTGTGTAAAGCAATATGTGTTCTGAGTTTGTTACTATAGAAACCCATGCGATTAAACAACCAGACAAATCTTTGAATGATTTAACTGGTAAGTACATAAAATTATGTTTCAAAATCCTCGGTTGAAGACCCTAACACCATGTTAAGGGTTCACAGTGTAAAAAATAGAGCTGCTGGTAACTGACCGAGCTCAGACAGCCTGTAGGCCGACTGGCTGACAGTGCCATGGTGCTGTAGGGGAAGACTAGCAAGGCGTAATAGCAGCCGAGGTTTGTGGCATAGCTGCAAAACTCCATTCAAAGTCCTCCTTTTCACAGGAAATGAAGCCGCTGGATGCCTACTGCTACTGGCTTGTCTTGCCTTAGAGAAGTAGCCATGTGAGTGGCCAGGCACGGAGGCTCATGGTAGACACATGCTTTTTTAATTTGTGTTAATGTGTGATTTGTGTGCAGGGGTTGGGGGGAGCGGCAGGTAGTCACTGTGAGGATGAAGGCTATGACTAGTGTTGCCTCTTTCATAGGCTAATGCTAAAGTATGTGCCCATCTGCCTGGTGTTTAATAAAAGAGCACTTCTCGCAGCGGGGACCTTCTGTATGTAGTTACTCCCTAGCTGACCAGCCAAGACAGGTTTGAGGTCTGAGGTTTGCTTCTTAGGTTTTGAGGCTAATATACATACAAAGCACTCACTTTGCTAACTTCAGGTAAGCTATAGCTGTTTGCTGTGTCAGACAAGCTGCCCTACCGGAAAATACAGGACCGTCCAGGTGTTCTACATATTCTGGCATCCAGGGATGGTGCATTTGTGGGAGGAAGGCTTAGCTAGCTATAACTGTAGGCTGTAATAGGTTCAGTAACTCAAAATCAAGCTGAAGAACCACTGAAGCTAATGCACTCTAGTTCTTCTAACTTTGTAGTGTTGGGAAGACATCAAGCTAAGTATGGCTCCGGTGTGTCATCTAGCCACAGAGTTCAGAACAGTTTAAGGGTCTAATACCACAGTTAAGTACTACATAGTTCAGCAAGTATTTTCTAACTTTTCTAATGAATTTCTTTTACGCAGACTGGGCAATTGGCTAGCCTCTTATTGACAGATCACTGTAGACATTCATTCTACAGAGAAGAAACCTTGAAGATGATTGCAGATCTGTATCTTTTTTTTTTTTTTTTGAGGATCCCTCCACTTTAATTTGTTCGGTAACTTTCGATTGAGGAATGTCTGATCCTGGCACAGATGGTGCCAATAAACACATTTAATTAAAACGACTAAACCCATCACTTTGGCGGAGCGGCATGCTGCCAAAAGTGCGACTAGTCTCAGCAGAGAAACTGTCTCTATCAGTAATTCATCAAACGCTGGACAGAAAGGAGACACAAGGTTAAGACACCTGCACGTGTTAATTGCTTTAAAGCTCCTGTGAGGGTTTTCTTGCTCTGCCGTTCCAGAAATGTAATTTAAACTGCTTGTAGAAAAAACGGGGAATTAGTTTAAATGAGGGATTAATAATTGACTTGTAACACTCACAACGATCTCCTCAGCCAATGTACAGTAGCCACCTGCTACTGACTTGCACTACATCTGAGAAGCTTGGGAGGCTCATGGTAGCCACACACACTGCTAAATAGGACTGTTGGTTGTTGTTGTGTTTATGTGTTATTTGTGTTATTCTGTATATGGGGCGTAAGTTGTTTGTATGTATATGAGGGCAGGTCACCGTGAGGGTGAATTGTATGACCTCCCCTGTGGCTTTGTTCTTCTGTCTGAATGTCCAGGCAAATGGCGAGAGAGGCAGAGCCCAACGGAATACTGTCATGGTGGGAACAGTGCTGCAAGGCTCTGTAGGGAAGGCACCATGGAGAGACTTGATGTCACTGGCCCAACGATGGAGCGGGAAGGCCCGAAAATGGTGCCAGAGCAAAGGGAGGCCGGCGAAAGTGAAGTGACACCAGTTAAGGCTTCACCTGGAACGGTTGGTGAGGCAGCTTTGGGAAGCGAGAGGACACTATGCTGGGCAGTGCTGTGAGACTGGGCTGGTGAAGAAACAAATGTCTACTGCTACCAGCTTGTGCTGCCTTTGAGAAGCATGGGAGGCGTATCCATGTGAATGAGGTTGTGAGGTTGAAGCCAGTGACTAGTGGTGCCCCACCCCATTGGATAATGCTAATGTATGTGCTCTTCTGCCGGGTGTTTAATAAAAGAGCACCTCTCGGACGGGAGAATGTCTGTGCGAGCCCTTGTGTTATAGCTTGACCGCATATCAGATATACACAGTTACTCCCTAAATGACCAGCCAAGACAGGTTTGGTGTGTGAAGTTTGCTTCTTAGGTTTTAAGGCTAATAAACATAGTTTCTAGCCTTTAAAGTGGGAAATCTCATGCTGTGGCAGTGCATTTTTCATTTTAGCTACTTTAGGCACACATCCCTTAACCAGTATGAAGTTCTCAATGTGGTTTCTGGCTAACTTATTTCTAAACACTGATATAGGAAAATGCTAATTCGACTGTTTTAACCAGTAAACCAACTTTACCCATACCCATTCATTACTTGTTGATAGTGGGTTACGTCTTAAAATCCACACAAACAAATGAATTAGAAATAAACATTACCTAAATGTAAAATCCACTGATTCTGGTTTGATGCCAAATGCTTCATTCTGGAAAAAACTTGCAATCAGAATTGCTTACAGTGCTGATGGAACCAGACGTCCACCTCTAAAATCTCCTCCCACCCAAGTATCAAATGGAATGAAATGATTGGATACATGCTGCCTGATATGTGACAGATTATGACAAAGTTTTAGTTTATTTAAAATATTTTTGAATCAATATATTTTAATCCAGTCATAGATGCATGTACAGTTTCTTTTCTTTGTGTTCCACTATTTGTCATATAAAATTTCCCAAGAGGAAAGGTAAAGGAAAAGGCTATATTTGTTTATGACTGTTGTAAACAATGCTAGTTTCTGTAAGGTTATGTTATGGTTATGTTATGTTATGTTAGGGCTAGTTATGTTAACCCTGTAGCTCCAGTACGACCTGAAAAAGTAAACTTCAGACATTGTTGGCTGATCAAGTTTGTTTGGGTTAATGGGGGAAAACTGCAATCTCTGTAAAGGTGAACACAATGAGACTGAGGAATCCTCACTGTTCAGCCAGACAGATCCAGGCGGGACGTCCTGCGAGCGAGAGCTGTTTTGGAGCAGAAATTCTCGCTGCCGGGTGTTGAAATATTCAACACCTCCATTTCACGCCTCGCCTGCGCTATGAAACTTTTATCTCCCTCTCTGCCCCGGCTCCTCACACGCCATGATAAATCTCTATGGGTGTCAAAGAGCCGGGCCGCAGTTTATATCATGTCGCACATGTCGGGGCATCTGAAAGCACCAGAGGGCATCACACTGGACTCAGACCAGGCAAACGCTCTGCAGGTCTGAACATGTTCCTCTTCTGTTGCATGCTGTCACTGTGATGTCAAAATCATGTACCTCCTTTTTTCACTTTACTTATTGATGCATTTTGAGAGAAAAGTAATTCATATGGAATGTATGGTGGGATGTCAGGGCACATACAGTGACACTGACCCACACTCCTCCATGTGTCTATTCCGCAGTCACACCGAACTGCATCCATCATTTTTACATCCCTCTCTCCTCCCATAAACCTAATTACCACTTGGCAACCCTCTAACCATCACCTGGTAAACCACAGCAACTGTACACCACTGCAATCTCTTAACGACCAACGCTTCTTTCATAGCAACCACTTAGCAACACCTCCTTGTACACCTTGGTGACTGCCTAGCTACACCTTAGCAATCACCTGGAATACCACAGCAACTTCCAAACAGTGGGGAACCATCATGGCCCTCCCAGAGGGCCTAAAATATTCTTAACACACACACACACACACACACACACACACACACACACACACACACACACACACACACATATATATATATAATTTTATTTTATCTACTTACAGTTTAACAATCAACATCTAAACAATTACAAAAATATCGGCAAATAAAATATTCAAACGTGTCTATTCAATCTGTGTTGGAACGTGAGGGGTTAAGTGGAAGCCTGTGAGCCTGTGTCTCCCCCTATAAGGACTGTGTTGCCTCCGCAGAATGTTGGTAATTGGTGGTCCCGCTGTTCTTGTACAGAGGGGGCCGGGCAGTTATAATTCAGCACAATACTAATTTCAAATGACAGTAAAATTGACCAATCATATCCTCCCTCTAAGTGGGCGGGATTAACTGTATGATAATTTCCGGCCACTGTGGAGTCGATAGTTGGAGAAACAGCTAGCTAGCGCTAGGCTACCACCGCTAGCTAGTTTGCTGAGTCATGATGGAAGACGAAGCTAGCACTACCGCTACAGAGGAGGACACCGTTGCAGGTGCCATCAGCCAATAGCGTTCATTTACGGTTCGCTACTGCTCCCAAACAATGCTGTAGCTACCATGTAAAAGACTACAAACGATGCAATGTGCTTGCAACCATCTTAGGAATCACTCAAGTTGCGCGATCCCTTTGCAACCTCCTCAGGTAATGCACTTTTCTAGTGTGTTAATTTTTTTTTCTATACGTGTTGAATTATTTTCACATTTTTCAGTTATTCTGAAGGTACAGCAGTGTGGAACGAAAGCCTCCATGTGGCTCTGGGCCGCTGAAGAAATTGAAACTGCTTATTATGACAGCAACAATGTATCTGTTTCTGTTCAGAAGACTGGCAGATGCACCTCCAGATGCACTGGCAGATGCAGTCTTCAGAGTCCTAGAAGCAGGAGCATGTGTCACCTTTTCTCAGTGAGGAGCTTCTTTTTTCAGTGAGGAGCTACACATCCTTGCAGTGTCGAGGTGCCTTCTCACAGTGAAAGGATGGACAGAAGCACCTGTGGATGTTTTCAGATCTGAAGCAAGAGTGGAGCTAGATGTTCTCCTCTCACTCAAAGGTGCTGTTTATCTGATAGGGACCGTTTTGGTGGTCTGCCATTTCTTTTCTTCTTATCATCTTATTTATAGTCTCCTAAAATATCTTTGCTGTAGTCGATCAGCCAAGACAGACATGTCCAGATTTAGTGTTATTGTTCATATTTATAGACGACAGAGGGTCATGCAGTTTCAGAAACCATACAAGAACGTCTGTTAGCAATTACTGAGCAACTATGGCAAATTTGAGATGACTGTATGATGCTAATTAGTATAAGCTTGCATTATGTGTTAACCACATTAATCCCAAAGCTCTACTTCCAAACTAAAGCAAACTTCAGACTTCAAACATGGCTTGGCTGATTGGAAATTTGATTTTTTTCAAATCTTTATTTCAAGAACCTTCACTGAGCTCACATTAAGATGCATATCCAAAAGAGTAAGAAGAGAGGACTGTTCAAAAATGTGTTTTAATTCTCTTACTTTATTTGCAGTATCATACATTAGGTACAAATGACATTGGTTACATGGTAAAGCATGGAAAATTGGGGTCAGACTAACAGACACCATTACAAAATACAGCAGAGTAGATCTCTTGCAGGCTATGGGTACCTACATCAGTATGTACAGGGACAGAGACAGAGCTTTAAGTGGGATTATATTCGAGAGAATCAGAGAGCGATCTAAGGCCTTCTGTTGATCCTGTGCTGGAAATTAAATAACCAAACTACCTCCTCGAAATTCAACAGAAAACAAAGACGTAAACAGGCGGATCGCTTCACAGGGGAAGGGAAGGAAAGGACGGCTGGTTGGGGAAGGGAATTCGCCCTCGCGTAAGTAGGAAAGCAGATCTATTCTTAGGTAGAATTCTTGGTTTTACAGTAAAAACTAAACAATCACAGCAACAGCAAGGAAAAGCAGCGGGTTCTATGGTTACACGACTCTGCCTGAATGGCACTGGAGGTTTCCGACAGTTGGGATGTGGAAAAGAAGTGATTGTCCGGTATCGATTTTCCGTTTAGAGCCGGCCCATCAAAAAAAACTGAATGTGCTGGGGTTTTTTTTCAGGGAGATGTTGGGATTTAGGAGTAAGTGAGAAACAAGAGAAAGAGAAATATAGGTCTGAGAAAAAAGAGAAAAGGGAAAGAGACTAAGAGGAAAGAGTAAAAGAGAGTGGAAAGAGTTAGTGGAAAAGAGAGCCAGAGAGAAAGACTTGTCCAAGCAAGCTTGGATTGATCAGGTAAGTGGTGAGAAATGGCTGGAGGGAAAGAAAGAGAGAGAGAGGAGGAGAAAGCCTGAGGCAGAAATACGAGCTCTGGCATCATTTATCCACACGTACGTGTCCAGCTCCACTGCTTGGTGGTCAGAGGCACAAGGACGGTCTGATCAGTAGGTAAGGCAAAAAGGGGGGTAAACATGGCTGACCGAGCAAAGTAAGCAACGTCGAACCGAATCAAAAACATGTGGACACACCTCCCTCCGTCTGTCAGGACCACACTAGCCTCTGTGTTCTCGGCAGAAATGTGAAATAAATGTCCCCCACTGACCGTAGCGAAGCTGCAGCAGGCAGAGGAAGTATGGCTACGTGAGTCTACCACACACAGTTTAAGCGTAAACACTACAGATAGTGGTGGAGACTACACGGTTAGTGCAACACTGCTATCGTCGGGTTCAGTCTGGCATTGGCTTGGCACTGGTGAGGAGGAACGTGTGACAGCGGATCAGGAAAACATGGAGAAATAAACCCCTTAAACACTGAGGCTCACACGGCTCAAATTTAAAGAATGAAATTACAAAGACAGTAATATTATATAAGTATGTACATGAGTATACATACTTAATATATATACTTATATGTATATATATATATAGCACAAAAAATAAAGCAAACATGATCTGAATAGATCAGAATAGAGCTCTAATCTAACTAGTTTTACCAGAGGTGTGATCATGTAAAGTCAGACAAACTACATATGGATTTACATGATTTAAGCTTTTCAAGTAAACAAAAGCCAATTATTTCAGTCAAAACACTACAAACCTATCTTTAACCAGGTCACATGTCTGATGCATCAATAGCTATACGAGATAAAATAAACACAGTGCTCATGTATTAGCGCTATACTGTGCAGCTTTATCACATTACACCTCATATTAACAGCAACCGCAACAGCTCAGTATTAAAAGTGTGTTTATTTTTATGGGATAAGTTAAAATGCGGTGAGGACGAGGTGTTCATTTCATAGTAGTTCTCAAAAAAGTACACTACAGTTCAGAAAGTCTGGAATCATTGTTTACCATATGCCTGTACGAAATTAATCCATTATGAACTTCAGAAGTTTCCACTAAATCAGCCTTAATTTGTGAGGAACTGTGATATAAATATGCTGGATGTTGAACAGAGCTGCATATTATTCCTTACAAAATGTATAATTTGTGAATAACATTATAAGAGAATGAAAAGCAATTGCCCTGTATTTGAAATGCTGTGAACAAATCAACAAGACAAATAATTACAAATAATTAAGGAAAAGACTATAAATACTAATTATGGTTTAAGATTTACCACTGTAATAACACCAAGTGCTGCTGGTGTCTGGCTATTAGTTTCAGTCTACACTGTATAATGTATTACTAATTCAAATAAAACCAGTTATTAACCTGGCATGTGATCCCAAACTTTTCAACAGTAGTTTAAATACTGAATAGTGAGTCTGAATATCAATAACTAAAAAAAGCCCAGGGTTTAAGGGGTTCAACGTGTAGACTAAAGACAGTTTAAATGAATTGAAAAGAGTAGATTATGTACTGATCAATGGGAACTGATGGTCGTGCAGATGACGTGGCAAAGCAAAAAAAAAAAAAAAAGAAAAAAAAGGGCAAATTTTGTACTATGACGCTGAAGCTGGTACCCAGTCTAGATCATCAAATCAAACCAGACTGTTTTGATTAAAGCAAAAAATTCAGAAATGTGATATGGATCGAAATTTTTAAAATTCCAAGAAATTATGCATTTCCCAAAAAGCCTGACAGTTTCAACCGAAGAAAAGAAAATAATCACAAAACAATCAAATATATATAAAAAATTAAGTATCTAGATTTTCATGTTTTGTTTTTTTGCCACATTAAGTTCATGCTGAAATCTGGAATGCTTTAATTCTTCATATTTTATGCATGCTGTATATTTAATATATACCTATATATATTTCTTTATTGTATGTGCACACTTTCCACCTAAATAACAGCATGCATGCTGGGAGAGCCAAGGCTAGGCAGCCAGTAAGCTCCTAATTTACAACCACAGCATCCAAACACATTGCAGCCTGTACCAGATATGTTTAACAAATGAGAAATATGGTTCCGATTTATTTGACACTGAAACTCTCGTTTTAAGATGGTATGGCTGTGATGTAAACCGTAGCACACAGAACTGTAACGACAAAAACGTCAATAGTTCGCACATGTATAGAAGTACTGAGAGTTTCATTAGCAAGAAAACGTTTCAAACAAAACCCGACTGAAAAGATTACAGAGAAAAAAAACCCAAAACATTAAAGCGTTTTATAACTGAACTAAATTCCAGCTGATTCAAGGTTTGTAAAGACCGTAACCCAACGAGCTTAGGCTACTTGTTCTCAGCTGTATGTCATAAAAGCACATTCAGTTGTTATAAAAATTCCGACCTGCTCTCTTTCTTAAATAACCTAAGAATATTTACAAAATTGTTAATACGCTGCAAGAGAAACCGCATCAATGAAGAAAATTACGAAATCTAAAACAATGGCAAAAAGATGATTTCGGCAAGTAGCGCATATATAACTGCCACCGAACAACGTAATACTCTTTAACTTGGCGTTCTTTGAATTCAGTAGCATGCAACATCGCATGTGCATGACAGATATGCAAACACTTCATATCGCCTTCATTCATCACATTATTTGTAATCTAAAATCAGTTTCTAGCTGTATTCCAAAAATTCCAAAAGCCCCCATGCAAGGGTTCAAGCTGCAGTTGGGTTTCAGCGAAAGGGAGAAAACTGGCTTTCTTTCTTTTTAGCCAGATGTAAGACTTCAAAATGATTTTTTTTTTTGTAATTATTATTATTCTATACGTAAGTAATGTGAAATGCTTCTGACATGACTTTGCATTTGCGGAGCGCAGCAGAATTCAAGTTAGCGACGTTGGCATGCAAACACCTTTGACAGTGATTGCATGGAAAACATGGAGACAATGAACATTCTGATAAAAGGAAGATTTCCATGGCATGAAGATGCATAAAAGCACAGACACTGCACAATAAATCGGTATGAATATTGCCGTGTTGTTCAGCTAGTTCGTCTGCTAATCGGCCACATTTCCTCAGCAAATGAAAAACAAGCGTCAGCCCGAATGTCTGACAGAAAAGCTCTTGTGTGGTTTATGTGTAAGCTGTATTGATATGCTTGACTTCCTTAAAGGTGTTTTCACACCAGCACTAGTTAGTCCAGTTTAAATGGGTTCGTTTGCACTCCTGGTGAAGTTCGTTTTGGCAGGTGTGAAAACAGTAATCGCACCTTGAGAGGGGGTGGTCTCGGTCCGGTTCCAAACGAACTCCAGAGCTGTTCGTTTGTGGTGAGAACATGATCCGACCTCGATCCAACCCAAGTATTGCGTGTTCTCCACAAGTTTGATCTAAACATCTCCTGCAGCCAGGTGTGCTTTGCATTATGGGATGTGGCAGATGGCGTAAACAGAGAACTGGAGAACTGTAGCAGCTAACAGGGCGAGGACAATGAAGCGAGGTCTCTCCTGGACTAGCAGTGAGGGACGTTGTCTACTTGATGTTTGGAGTGAGCTGGGTGGTCTGCAGGTGGACTGTAGTTTGGTATATTATCAGATTATTATTACAGCTATGAACAGATGCTGTCTCTGCCGCTGCTCTGTGCTACGCTCTACAAGAAATGTGCAATAGTTTGGGAAAACCGGATCTTCTTCCTGTGTTTACTTTCTTGCTCGCACGCCAGATAGCTCTGACCAATCAGAGGAGACAACATGCTTACGTGGTTTGTTGGGGCGCATTTTGGTGCGTTTTGGTTTTTGCCTGTGTGAAAACAAACTTAACCGAGGAGGAAACGCTCCAAGTAAACAAACTCATTAACTGATCCGGACCAGTGAAACGAACTACAGGTGTGAAAACGCCCTTAAAGGTGGCACAAAGAAGAGATGTGTACTGATTTCTTCTATACGGACCAGACCAAAACAGGTTAGCCGTGACACTGACTGATACTAGTAATCGCAGCTACTGGTGGCCTGATTTTATGAAGAGACGCGGGAGACGCTACTCCACTGGTACACAAAGCATCTGATTTAGTTGCAAGTCTAAAACGTATGTAGGCAAATTCATCAAACTGGCTTTGGGACATAGATAGACTGCAAAATGAACAAAAACTTAATTCAAATAAAAAAAACAAAAACACAGCCTGCTGGTTCCTGACCCTCGATGCACCTCCTGACTGGGAAGACTGCCATGGATTACATTATAAACTCCAGGAAGCACGGGTTTCTGCATCTGTTACGGGCTTTCATGGCAACTGTTGTGAGGAGACAGCAGGCGGTGAGATCTTGCTTGGTCAAAGCCCAGCAGTTTGAGCCAAGATGGCCTCCAAGAGCAAACATGGCTCACGATTTAGTGCCTGGAGCTTAAATCTCTTCTAGATAAGATTACATGGTCGCTTCGCACTGTAAACACATACCAGACAGAGCTATTTCTCTCTTCGTCTTTTTTTTTTTGACATTGTTAAGGTAAACGCTTTGACTGGCCTAAAACTGAAACAACAGACAGAAGAAGAATTCTTTTGAAAATCTAGAACAGAAGAACAGAGAAGATTCTTGGAGTTAGGAGAGGTTCGGATCAAGAGTTTGGGGACAACGCTAAGCATGAGGCGTCTGGGGTTGTGTAGGTAGAGTTACTCTCGCGTCCCGCCTCGTCTCCCCCTTCATACGGTGTTGGTGAGGGAGGGGTGGACGAACTGGGGGTTGATGAAGGAGAAGCCGGCGAACTCAGCCTGGTCGATATTGGCGATGACGAGCTCGTCTGGAGGGGTCAGCTGGGGCTGTGTGCGCGTGAAGAACTTATCGAAGTTCTCAGCCCCCTTTCCACACTGCAGAGAGAGAAAGAGAGAGAAACACAGAGAGAGAGAGAGAGAGAGAGAGAGAGAGAGAGAGAGAGAGAGAAATGAATTTTTCATGTACTCAATGCACGGCGTACTGAGAAAGTTGCAAATTCTACGAAGCTCAGTTGTTATGGCTCTATTTTTCCATTAGTCTTTTAAGGTAGCAAGCCATACCAAACCAGACCAGACCACAAACAGTGGAGCAATGGCCGACAATTATCTTGCATTTAATTGTTTTTCCAGAAGACACATCATGTTTGTTACTCTATGTAACCAAAGCAGTAGAAGTTCATGTTTTCATGGTCATTTCCATTATTCCTAATGCAGGCTGTTTTAGTTATTCAGCCTATATATACGCATTACCTCTGTTGTGATTGGCTGTCCTTTACTGTGATGGTGAGAATGGAATGTAATATATAGTAATATACATAAAAATGGAAAGAAGAGTGAACATTAGGATGAACATTGTTAAATAAAGTGCAAAATATACAAAAGGGAATGCTGTGCAACTAAGTAGGACAGCAGGAACAACACTCCATATCACTTTAATGTAAATGGGTGTAGCTAACCTGCATTAGCTTGATATGTAAACATGTTTAACACAATCATAATGAATTCAAATGTGTTGTTACTGGAGTTTATGGCACTTTTTTTCCAATATTAGGGCCCTTCAACCTTAACAACCTTTCATTAGATCTCTTGGTTTCTCTCTGAAGCTCCCGCCAACAACTGTTCAAATGTTTTTCGGCACATTCCAAATTATACGCTCGTGTAGTTTCACCTGGATTATAAAGCAGACATAACAGCTGTTTGATGTTCAAAAGCTAAGGCTCAGGTGTGATGGCCTACATCTACGTGGGGGCAGTCAGGCTGCTCCCTGGCGATGTCATCATTGGCACCATTCCAGCTGACTGCATGTGATGATAATTCATGATGATCTCCATCAAACAGCTACTTTCCTACAATGGGTCAATGTTTTAAAACCTGAGCTCTGAAACATAAACCTCCAAGACCGAAAAAGAAGAATCTGCCATTATTAGAAATGAAAAGTGGGAAAAATCTGTAATACTCAAAGCCACAATGGGACCAGTGAGTGCTAATGGAGGAAAATGAATGACTCTTTTCTCAGATTTACCCAACACTGTGCTATTCTATTCTGTTTGTGACAAGAACTATAGGGCAAATAATATAAATATAACATAAAATATAAACACCCCATTCACTTAATTTGGCTACTGTTTGAGTTAGTTTGGATCTCTTTATAGCTTCCAGGCCTCCTTTCTGACATGTGCTCCTAAAACAGCTCCTGTCACATCCTGAAATCTAAAACCCCGCTTTCAGTTCACCTGCCCAGCCGCTTAAACCGCAGAGGGACGTGGTTAAAAGATCTGACTGTGTTGCTTCTGTGCTAAAATGTTTTCCAGCTTCTCAGTGTTCAGTTGGATGACAACCAAAAACATGGGGGCCATAAAGCATAAACAAGGCTATTTATGGGTAATGATGCAAAAATAATAACAAAAAAAAACCAACAAAAAAATATCTGAATCCAACTGCAGCCCCACAAACTTTTATCTGAACCTAACTGTAGCCCTACAAACTTTTATCTGAATCCAACTGTAGCCCTACAAACTTTTATCTGAACCTAACTGCAGCCCTACAAACTTTTATCTGAATCCAACTGCAGCCCTACAAACTTTTATCTGAATCCAACTGCAGCCCTACAAACTTTTATCTGAATCCAACTGCAGCCCTACAAACTTTTATCTAAACCTAACTGCAGCCCTACAAACTTTTATCTGAATCCAACTGCAGCCCTACAAACTTTTATCTGAATCCAACTGCAGCCCTACAAACTTTTATCTGAACCTAACTGTAGCCCTACAAACGTTTATCTGAATCCAACTGCAGCCCTACAAACTTTTATCTGAATCCAACTGCAGCCCTACAAACGTTTATCTGAATCCAACTGCAGCCCTACAAACTTTTATCTGAATCCAACTGCAGCCCTACAAAATTTGATCTGAATCCAACCGTGTCCCTACAAAATTTGATCTGAACCTAACTGTAACTCTACAAAATTTTATCTGAATACAACAGCAGCCCTACAAACTTTTATCTGAATCCAACTGCAGCCCTACAAACGTTTATCTGAATCCAACTGCAGCCCTACAAACGTTTATCTGAATCCAACTGCAGCCCTACAAACTTTTATCTGAATCCAACTGCAGCCCTACAAACTTTTATCTGAATCCAACAGCAGCCCTACAAACGTTTATCTGAACCTAACTCTAGCCCTACAAACGTTTATCTGAATCCAACTGCAGCCCTACAAAATTTTATCTGAATCCAACTGCAGCCCTACAAATTTGATCTGAATCCAACCGTGTCCCTACAAAATTTTATCCAAATCCAACGGCAGCCCTACAAATTTGATCTGAAAAACAACAGTAGCCCTACTAAATTTGATCTAAATCCAACTCTAGCCCTACAAAATTTTATCTGAATCCAACCGTGTCCCTACAAAATTTTATCTGAACCTAACTGTAACCCTACAAAATTTTATCTGAATACAACAATAGCCCTACAACATTTTATCTGAATCCAACTCTAGCCCTACAAAATTTTATCTGAATCCAACTGTAGCCCTACATAATATTATCTGAATCCAACCGTGGCCCTACAAAACTTTATCTGAATCCAACCGTGGCCCTACAAAACTTTATCTGAATCCAACCGTGGCCCTACAAAATTTTATCTGAACCTAACTAGCCCCATAACTTTACTGTCAACACATTTCTGTCTTTCCAGACTGTAGCCCCCACAAAATTCCCTTTAAACCTGAATGCAGCCCAAAAATTCTGTCTGACCTCTAATGTATTCAATAAAACTTTGCCTAAGCCTGACTATAGCTTACAAAACTTTGTCCAGACTTAATTTAAGCCTAAGCAAAATGTGTCTAAATCTAGACTTTGGCAAGAAACACTGTCTAAAGCTTCACATTTTCTCATGAGCATTGCTGCCTACAGCTTGAATGACTCCAGTGTGCCAGGATAAATAACAGGGTTAGGTGTGAAAGGTATGGTGGACAACTGAAACAATTGAAATTATGTCCAAACAAAGCCATTGCAAATAGTTTATCCAATCAGAGCTGGATAAGCATTTCAAGCTGTATTCCAGATGTCCACAATCAAGCTATCCACCACGTCCTTGTGCATCAGTGTGGCGAGGTCATGGACTCTGTCAGCGTCCTGCAGAAACTGATATCGATCTCTCCGTAGATCACACTGGCCATAGATCAATAATCCACGTTCAGAGGAAAATAGACGGATACAACTTACAGATAAAAGCCAGATCAGTTAGCAAAACTGCTGACAGTCGATAAAGCTTTCAGAAGAGACGCGAACAGAGAAAATATCAATACCCCTACATACAAATTCATAAACAGCAGAGGAACAAAAACTATGTAATATATCATAATGAAAAAATCACAATTGCAGTCAACAAGTTACTTTTGAATTTGTTTGCATGGACTGACCAACAAAATTATGATTGAATTTGGGTCTAGCCCCACAAGAGTCCAAACTCTCTGTCTGAACCAGAAACAAAATTTAGTCTGAACCCAACTGTAGCCCTACAAAATATGTCTGAATCTAGCTGTATTCTCACTTCAGTTGATTTGAACCCAACTGTAGCCCTATAAAATCTGATCTGAACCCAGCTGTATTCCCACTTCAGTTGATCTGAACCCAACTGTAGCCCTATAAAATCTGATCTGAACCCAGCTGTATTCCCACTTCAGTTGATCTGAACCCAACTGTAGCCCTATAAAATCTGATCTGAACCCAGCTGTATTCCCACTTAAGTTGATTTGAACCCAACTGTAGCCCTATAAAATCTGATCTGAATACAGCTGTATTCTCACTTAAGTTGATCTGAACCCAACTGTAGCCCTATAAAATCTGATCTGAACCCAGCTGTATTCCCACTAAAATTGATCTGAACCCAACTGTAGCCCTATAAAGTCTGATCTGAACCCAACTGTAGCCCAAAAAGTCTGATCTGAACCCAACTGTAGCCCTATAAAGTCTGATCTGAACCCAGCTGTATTCCCACTTCAGTTGATCTGAACCCAACTGTAGCCCTATAAAATATGTCTGAACCCAATTGTATTTCCATTTAAGTTAATCTGAACAACTGTAGCCCTATAAAATCTGATCTGAATACAGCTATATTCTCACTTAAGTTGATCTGAACCCAACTGTAGCCCTATAAAGTCTGATCTGAACCCAGCTGTATTCCCACTTCAGTTGATCTGAACCCAACTGTAGCCCTATAAAATCTGATCTGAACCCAGCTGTATTCCCACTTAAGTTGATTTGAACCCAACTGTAGCCCTATAAAATCTGATCTGAATACAGCTATATTCTCACTTAAGTTGATCTGAACCCAACTGTAGCCCTATTAAATCTGATCTGAACCCAGCTGTATTCCCACTTCAGTTGATCTGAACCCAACTGTAGCCCTATAAAATCTGATCTGAACCCAGCTGTATTCCCACTTAAGTTGATTTGAACCCAACTGTAGCCCTATAAAATCTGATCTGAATACAGCTGTATTCTCACTTAAGTTGATCTGAACCCAACTGTAGCCCTATAAAATCTGATCTGAACCCAGCTGTATTCCCACTTAAATTGATCTGAACCCAACTGTAGCCCTATAAAGTCTGATCTGAACCCAACTGTAGCCAAAAAGTCTGATCTGAACCCAACTGTAGCCCTATAAAATCTGATCTGAAACCAGCTGTATTCCCACTTAAATTGATCTGAACCCAACTGTAGCCCTACAAAATCTGATCTGAACCCAGCTGTATTCCCACTTTAGTTGATCTGAACCCAAGTATTATTGTAAGGATGTTCACATACTGTTACTGTATGGTAATCTATAATATCAAACAGACATTTATTGTTCAAGCAGCACTTAGTATCACCCTTGATAACATCTATACACACAGACATTTCTCCCTCTCTCTTTCTCTCTATCTCTTGAGCAGACAAAGAGTTTTTTGTTATGAGAATGAATGAAATGTCGAAGCATGGGTTTGTAAAGGAAGAGAAAGCGAGCGAGAGGGAGGGATGGAAGGATAGAAGGAACGAGTGAGTGAACGACGCAGAAAGAAGAGAATAACGGAGATGGCTTTTCCTTTGTGAAGCTGCCAGGCTGTATAAGAAGTGGAGCTGGAGACGAGACAGAAATAGCCTCTGCTCTCTTCCTCTCCGCATCCATGACAACAGAAGGGAAGAGTTCTCAATGAAAGAGAGTCCCGACACAAAGCCTCGGAGCGGCACTCGCTTATAAAAGGCCCGCCCGGGCCTGCATGCGCTTCTTTTCTGTCCATTTTTATGACGAGTTTGTTGCCGTTTGTTGAATACAAAGTGCTTCAAAGATCCGCTCTCTTCCTGTGAGGCTGCCCGTCAAAAGACTCGGACCCCCCCGACGGCACGCCAGTTAATTCTTACGTTTGGTTGTGCTACGTTATAAGTCAGAATAATAATATGTAGTTTCATATTGATTTACATTTGTTTAATGCAACAGATTTGAAACAGCACTTTCTTTCTGTTTGGTCAAATGTAACAAATGATTTTCCTTCCTATGCCAAACCTGCAGGGGGACCAGGGGGCCTGAACCCTCTCACTTGAAAAGTAGGTCCATGTGCAGTGCAAATAAAGCTAGACATCCTTTACAGAGAACACAATACCGCACAGCTTAATACGCATCCATCCATCCATCCATCCATCATCTGCCGCTTAATTCTGCTAGTCGGGGTCACAGGGGGACTGAAGCCAATCCCAGCATCATCGGGCGAAGGCGGGGTACACCATGGACAGTTTGCCAGTCCATCGCATGGCCAACATTCACTCACACCTACTGGCAATTTAGAGTGACCAATCAACCTAACATGCATGTCTTTAGACGTGTGGGAGAAAACCGGAGTACCCGGAGGAAACCCACTCAAGTACGGGGAGAACATGCACACTCCACACAGAACGGCCTGGACCGGGAATCCAACCCGGATTGTTATGTTGTGAGGCGACAGTGCTGACCAGTACACCACCAGTTTAATACACAATTATTGTTTATTTCCTGAATTTAACATAAAACATTAACACCATCTCCTTGTTTCTACAGGTATTGTATATTTTATCAGCTCTACTTTCCATATAGGAGCACTTTGTCTTTAGTTCTACACTTACAGACTGTAGTTCATCTGTTTCTCTGTATACTTTGTTGCCTTGCTCTTTAATGCTTAGAACCTCCACAGGACCACCGCAGAGCAGGTATTATTTGGGTGGTGGGTAATTTTTTCTCAGCACTGCAGTGACACTGACTTGATGGTGGGGGGTAGGGCTGGGTATCACCACTTCGATCCCGATTCACAAGGTCCCAATTCAATTTGATTTCCGATTCGATTCAATTCGATTCAACATCAATTTTTAGGGATATTTCAGTTACAATAATATGTTTTGTTTGAATATGAAAAGAGATTTTCAGAGAACTAATGTGGTAAATGCACAACACTCAACCTACCATTACTAAAAACATTAGTGTTTATATGTTTATATACCCTCATGGTTTCTGAATCCAAAATGTAGCCAGACATCTGCTTTCAAGCTTAGCCAGATCAGCCAGATCTCGTTGCGTCACGCAAGGCTGGGGGGGTAGGGGGGGCTGGAATGCTAATTTTAAAGGTCGATTTTGGGTTTATATGAATCGATATCGGATTATTCAAATGAAGATCGATTTAAATCGAAAAATTGATTTAAACACACCCCTAGTGGTGTGTTAGTGTTTGTTGTGTTGGTACGAGTACTATGAGTGTGGTACACCTGCCTCGCTGGTCCACCTTGTAGATGTAAAGTCAGTGACAGCAGCTCAAATGTTATGCACAGTCTGTGCAGAACTGCTGTGTCTGATCCACTCGCACTAGCACCACACACACTCATCACAGATCACCACCAGAGATGCTGAGAATGATCAACCACCCAAATAATACCTGCTCTGTTGTGGACCTGTGGGGGGTCCTGACCACCAAAGAACAAGGTAACAGATGGTCTACAGTCTCTAAGTGTAGAACTTCACCATATGGTAAGTGGAGCTGATAAAACAGATAATGAGTGTAAAACTAGAAACTGAAAATTCTTCACTGGCTTTCCCCGAAGAGTTGCTGCTTGATCTCGAGATCTCTCTTGAATATTCAGCTAAAATTAATCTGCGTGATCCATGAGCCAAAGTCAAAGAGAGATCTTCGCTCTCATTCGCTTTAATGGCTCGTCCTTCAATTTAACAGCAGCTTGTGCTGCAGGAACGATGGGAGAGCAAATGAGATTCTCCAAAGAGTCTCTAAAAACACACTATGCTGACTGTATGGTGGTGATGCGCTACTAGAAGAAGCAAGATCTACTGATGAATTCGCTTGTTTGATCATCAATGGGTTCCCACCAGCTGTGATGTCTCCAAACTGTACCCCCCTCCTCCAACCCATTGTGGATTATACAAAATGCTAACTTTTAAATATCCCCCTCTTCTACTCACAAACCGCTAGAATATTCCAGGTGGCTGCTAAGATGTTGCTGTGGTATAACAGGTGGCTGCTAATATACTGCTAGACCACTGCTATGTTATCTCAGCTGGCTGCTAAGAGGATCCTAGGCCAATGCTGTGCCATCGCCACTGGTTGCTCTGGCATTGCGAACATATTGCCAGGTACTATAAAATCCCAGGTGGTTGCTAACACGTTGCTATGGTATCCCAGGTAGTTGGTAGTCCATTGTTATGATATTACAAACACAGATAAGGTGAAAGATTATTCATAATGTATCATGACAAATGAGCAAAAGGGCTACTTTGAATAATATAAAACATAAGAATTTACCAGGACATGGCAGGACAATTCTTTATGCGTTACTCAGTGTGGAAGATACTAAAAATAAGAAAGGAATCTGTGGTGTCTGAACATTTGATTGCTACTGTACCAATCAAGGTCACCTAGCCACAAACAGCACATTGCACAACTGGGATTTGAATCAAATCAGCTTCAGAAGGCTGATTTCTCCAATGGCAGAGGGTGCTTTGATCATGTGCATCCCCCGGGGAGCCATGCTTTTAAACTCATAATCCCTGTTTTCTGCTCTTCTTTCACCTACAAAGGCCCCGCTTAACCCCGCTTAGCAGAAAAGCATGTTAATTGTTTCTGATTCCTAGCTAGACATTGAGCTGAAAGTGCAAACTCTAATACTATATATCGATGGCAGCATATTCATATTCAACCATTTCATGTAATAACTTTCAGTCTGGTTCCCATCACCAGCACTGTGAACAAGCTTCTCTAGAACGGAGCATTTCAAACCAAAACTCTCTGAATGTTTACATCTTTAACATTTAACTATCCAGAAATTTGGAAATAAAGGGTGGAATTCCCCTGCAGTTTCCTAACTCTGTTCTGTTGGTGCAAAAGTGGCCGCCAGCAGTCTAGAGTTCAGATTCCCTCTCTGAAGCTACGCTGGAACTAATGGCTGGCAGGAAGTTTAACAGGGGAATGAGGTCAAGCTGAACTGGCCTGTTCGTTGCTGAACCCCCTCCCACCCCACTCATCAGACTGAATAAGATACAGAGCTCTGAATTTGGCCTAAATCAGGAGGGGGAGGAGAGAGATATAAGGGTGGGAGTTTGTTTTGTTGGCTGGTTTTGTTAAATTATGTTAACATTATGTGAAAGTCAAAGCTCGGTTAAAAACATTTCCAGGACAAATGATCAAATTCCATGACTTTCCCAGATTCTCCAAGAACGATATGCTGGAAGAACATGGGCAAGCAAGGGGAAGAAAAAGAAAAGACATGAACAGCCACACTTCCCCTGTATCTCACAGTGACGCAGTTGCTCAGGGTACTGTAGTTCCACGTGAACATGATGTACCGCGTCTCAGTGGAACGCAAAGTTTGCATCTCCACATATAGTACATGTAGCCTAACGAGTGTAGGGGAAAGAAAAGCTTGACCCACTTTAGAAGTCCACTCATCTCTCTCACACACAAACGCATTCAGTGGAGCACATCAAGGACATCGATGCTACTTAGTATGATAAATGACTTCATCTGCCTCTCCATTTTTCCATGTGGGCAAAACATCCTCCGTCCTGTCGGTTCTGGAGGAGCCTCAAGAAAACCAATCCAGATTCATGACCTAGCGAGTGCGGGAATGACATTAGCTGGACCTATTGAGATGTTAAAAATGGCCCACATTAACCTCAATGAGGAGCATCCATTAGAGCAGACCCATGATTACTGAGGAACATCAATGTTATGTTTTCATTCCATTAGAAGAGCTGATATTCAATGGAATGGAGTGAATGCAATGATACTGTGGTTGCCATTACCATAGCACTGAGGACACACTGCAACTCAAAACAGAGCTCAGCACTAAGACTGCTAACACGTTGCTGGACCATTGCTATGGTGTCCCAGGTGGTTGCTAATATGTTGCTATGCCGTTGCTATGGATAGCCAGGTGATTGCTAATAGGATGCCAGGCCAATGCTGAGGTGTTGCTTTGCGGTGATAGGTGGTTAGTGTTGCTGGGAAGTTGCTATGGTATCCCAGATGGTTGTGTATCTTATGGCATCCCAGTTAGCAAGTCCCTCAGGGCTAAAGGCTTAATTGCTTGAAACTTAAAACAAATGTAAATAGTGAAGTTAATGCGTATCTGTCACTAGAAAAAGGAAAAACAGAACATTAGGGAATTCTGTAAATGCTTAAGTTTAATTAAACACTGGAGTATCCTTTAGAAAGCCAGAGTACAGCATTCCTAGAATGAAACAGCTATCGGCGGGCGCAGCACGGTCCAGCTCGCTGGAAAGTGGCGGTTTGTGAAGGACTCTGCAAGCTGGCCTACTTTTTT
Source organism: Megaleporinus macrocephalus (assembly GCA_021613375.1). Classification (NCBI taxonomy): domain Eukaryota; kingdom Metazoa; phylum Chordata; class Actinopteri; order Characiformes; family Anostomidae; genus Megaleporinus; species Megaleporinus macrocephalus. Next base: position 38,826,983 of record CM038704.1, on the reverse strand, counting down.
TTTTTTGCCTGTGCTGAAACTCAACAGGTGAGAGAAAAACATTAATCTCCATAAGATGCGGCCATTAGCTCCAGCTGGCCTATCCGTCTCCTGCAGTTACGGGGATTTGGCCGCTATTGATCGGGATGTGGCAGCAGACGGGGAGATGAGGTGAGCTTTAATGGTTTAATGTAGAGCAGGACACACACGCAAAGGCACGGACAGACAGAACAGGGTCAGCGGCGGAGCGTATGGAGGAACGGATGAATGGACAGAAGAGAGAGACGAGGACAGATGCTTGTGTTTTAACAATAAAATAAAGGATGAAGCTGCATCTGTGAGAATATATGTGTCAATATACTCCAAAATATAGACCCATCGGTCATAACATTAAAACCACCTCCACATATCTACACTCACTGTCCATCTTATCAGCTCCACTGACCACAGAGCAGGTATTATTTAGGGGGTGTAGCACTCTCAGCACTGCAGCAACACTGACGTGGTGTTGTGTTATGTGCTGGTATGAGTGGATCAGACACAGCACTGCTGCTGTAGTTCTGTCCAATCTGTTAGACATTCCTACTTTGGTGGTCCACCCTGTCAGAGACAATAGCTCATCTGCAGTCAGTAACTCATCTGCTGTTTCACAGTATCTTTGGTTAGTGGACTAGTCTAGCAGTGACACTACATTGTTTAAGAACTCCACCAGCACAACACACACTAACACACCACCACCACCACACCAGTGTCATGGCAACACGGTTCCTATATGGTAAGTAGAGTAAATAATATTTATAGTAAGTGAATATACAAGAAGGTGGTTTTAATGTTACGGCTGGTCAGTGTTTACACTTCCAAAGTACAATTAATGTAAGAATCCGGAAAAGTTGTGATACTTTGTAAAAAATCATTAGAAGTAAGAATAAAATATAATTTATTCATTCTCTTGAACCTTTATTTAACTAAACAAAGATGTCTGAACTGACCATATTGATTATAATTCTTTAATTTAAAAAGATCTGGAGTCTGCAACGTACACAAACATGTAGGGATGGGAAAATAGGAGTGAGAGGTTTATAGAATATTCTATAATATTCAGTTACACTGCTTCGAAACATTCCACAATAAACAGATGAATTGGCAACAGATGAGGGATCATGGCTGAGCATCCATCAAAGGCTCAGTCTTTGCAAAAAGAAATGGGTGGTGGTTCAAACTCAGTAAGAACTCAGTATGTGTAGCATATAGCCACATTGGTTTGGGAGTACTTTGGAACTCCATTGTCACAGTAACAAAGTCTACTGCTGCAACAAGAGACTCAACTTAAAACTCTATTACACAAGAAAGCCAAACGTCAATTCTGTGCATCAGTATGGAAGCATATCAGTGTCCAAAGCATGGCTGACCCGCATGTGTGAGAAGTTTTATTTAGCCATATATTGGGATTTAAGAAAGACATATGCTGCCATCCAGACTATGTCTATTTCTGGGAAGTGTGTGGTTATTTCAGCAGGACAGTGTGAACATGTGAACGTGGCTTCGTAGACTGGCCTGTCTGCAGTTCAGATCTGTCTCCAGTTTAAAATGTAGGCATGTCATGATAAGGAGAATCAGAGAGTTCAGACTGTTGGGCAGCTAATGTGTTGTATAGAGCAGGAATGAGCAAAAATTCCACAAACAAAACTGCAACCATTAGTATCCTCAGTTCCCAAACCATTAAACAGTGAAATGCTAGGAAAGATAATGTTACTTTCTTCTGGACAAACTATTTCTGAGGGTGTTGCAGGCATCAAACTCTAAATTAGTTTATATATTTCCAAATACAATAAAGCTGATCAGTGAGAACAGTGGAAATCTATATATTTGTGCTTTTAATGGTGAAACAAAGCTTTAAAAAACAACAGAGTCTTTGCATTTTACAAAGATCCCAACCATTCCCAGAAATGGGTTTCACATATTGTCGCTGTCCAATGAAAAACATGCATCTTCATTTTTGTCGATTTTAAGTTTTCTACATCATTTGAACACACCAATGGTTATTTGCATTGTGTAAAAATTTCATGATGAATGGACCAATAGAAGTGCTCCAAAACAGCTTGGAAAAATTTCTGGTTCCATTGACTCACATTCAAAGTAAAGTATGTTTTTGTTCTCTCCTGTAAAGAGTTTTTCATTGGACAGCGACGATATATAATTTAAACACATCAAAGATTTAATGTATTTTTAAATCATGATTAGTCTGTTTTCATAATCTTATACAGATATTTTCAGTGAGCAAAATTATGAAAATATATCATGCAAATAGTTGTAAATAATAATTATTTATTAACATTTTCATATCTTCTCCCACCTCTTTTCTCTTTACTTCTCTTTGATTTCACTCTGTCTGTTCCTCACTCTCAGGTAAAACAAGCATTAGCACACCACATGCACTAAATAGCTCACACACAGCAAACCAACTTCAGACACATGCACAAGTCCAAAACACACCACACCAACACACAGACGTATCTTCGCTGACCAAGAAAAACATGTATCTATATTTTTGGAGATTTTTATTTTTCCAATCCATTTGAAGGAAGCAGCTGCTGCTTACACTGTGTGAGAATCTTATGATGAATAGACCAATAGAACTGTCCGAAAATAACATTGAAAGAATTCTGGTTCCACTAACTTACGTTAAAAGTAAAGAATGTTTTGCTCTCTTGTGTAAAGTTGCAATTTTGAAAATCTTGGAATCTTGGAATTTTGGAGATCTTGTTTTTCATTGGACAGCAATGATATATGAACTATATGAGCTGCAGCATCAGAGAAAATGATCTCACAATATACAGTATATCCACTAGTAAATGAGGTTTATTCAGACTGAACCTATACTGTTATTATTAAACAATATTAATAAGTAATTATTAAACAATAATAACAATATAAACAACATTTTTATTACGTTTATTACGTTATTATGTTGTATTTGCTCAAAAATAATTCTAGTAAAATAAATGCATTTCCTAATTATAATATTAATACAGTAAGTAGTGATTTTATGTAAGCGTGATTTTAATGTCAACATGTTGGTTGAACACAATTCCAAACCTCTAGTCGGGGAAGTCCAGTATTAACGGTGATTAGCATCCAACACCTGTAAATCTAATGTGATGGATGTGACAACTGGGACCATATTGACATAATAGTTAGTTAATAGTTAATATGTATGTATATATCTTGTCACTGTTCATTTTTACATTTCTTATCATTCAAACATCAAACATCATCAGATTACATGATGATGGATGTAATGTAACCACATTGGTGCCTCAGAGAAGAAGAACAGGTGAGGAGCCTGGTGATTCTGGGGTCCACATTAATGTTTTTCTGGAAAGCTAGCGAAACCTAAGGCTCGTTGCAAAGGTGCTCTACTGACCTTTGGAATTCGACTTCATCATGGATGTTAAAGTCAAATTTTTGACTCACCTGTTGCTTGTTGTGCTTTTAATTCATTACATCATCAGCGATTAGCCAACATTAACTTTCATTACACAACTGACAATTTCTTAAATCTGAATTTGTGCAACCCATAATAGTTTTGCCATTTGTTTGTCTCAGACGAACACACACACACACACACACACACACACACACACCTACTCGTCCTACATTTCTCTTAAACACAGCTGCACACACACACAGGCAAACACACAGAGCTCATACGGGGCGCTTGTGTGATGCAGGAAGGCCAGTATTCTCTTGGTCATTAGAAGAACAGACCTTGAGGTTCAAAAACAAGAGGAAAAACTACATTTTTATACTGTAGATTACACAAAACACACATACAGGGGTAATGACCTACTTCAGCTAACAGTGAGAGAGAGAGAGAGAGAGAGAGAAAGCTTTTTAAGGTTACTGTATAAAGTAGAATGTGTGAGCATTTTATATATTTTGAACAATCCCTGAGTAGCGCTAGCATGACAAACATTCACTTTACCTTCATTAACTAAAGGCTCCAGCATTATTATAATGAATGAGGTCATATAGAGTACAGAGCTGGATTCGAGTGGAAATTCTCTGTAGAGTGTGTAGCACACCTGCCTGAACAGAACCAAGTGAGTTACAGCAGTAAAAACACAAAGAAAAGCTTCCTTAACCCTTAAATAGTAAAGTACTATGTAAAAAGATCATTCATTAATCATTAGCTTGTAAATGTAGTACATCAGCCAGCACATGTTTGGTGTCTGCCATTTGCATCATTCGTTTTTCTAGCTCTGAAAATACACGCCTAATGTAGCTAACAAGTAAAGGAAGCTAACCCAATTAGCATGGCGCTAACTCCAACCTGCAGACCCAAATATCAAAGACCCAGAAAACCCAAATCTGTGTTCTTTGTCTAATAGATTAATCTTCATCTTAAACAGTGAACAATAATCATCATCACTGACCAAGAAAAACAAGTATCTCCAAAATGGCAACTTTACAGGAGAGGACAAAAACAATCTTTACTTTTAATGTACTTCCCAGACTATTTTGGAGCATTTCTATTGGTCCGTTCAACAAGAAATTGTCACACAATGGGTGTGTCTCAAAACCTAGTGAGTGTGTAAGTAGGCTGTCTAGGTAGGCAGCTGTTTAAGTAGCAGTGTTCTCTCCTCATCTCTCCTCATAAACAGATTACTGAGACTCTAGTTACAGAGAGACTGCGTCACGGCTTGTTCCCGCCCACTGCAGCACGCGACCGGTGGTTTCTGGTTCTGGTTGCTTAGTTACTGGCCGGCATCCAAAACAATAGCCAGAGGCTTAAAAAATAGCTAGCATAAATGCTAACGGCTCGAGTATAAAACTGTAAAATGGTCAGAGACTGGTTACAAAGTTGATAATAAAATACTGTTTTGTGTGATTATATGACAAGAAACACATTAAAACACCAGAGAGAATCAAAATAACTTACATTTTAAAACCACTTCACTGCTCGTAGATTTGCTAAGGGAATGCCTTAGCGGCTGAGGAAGCATTGATGCTTCCTTAAAATCAGGTGAAAATAAGGTTCCTCAGTAGACAACATGTTTAAGGTATGTAAGAATTGGGACAGCCTACATGTCGGGAGTGCTTACTATGACGTAAAATGCTGCCTATGTAGGCAGCTCACTAGGTTTTGAGACACACCCAGTGTAAACACCAGCTGTTGTGTTCAAATGATAAAGAAAAGTCAAAATGGGCAAAAATAAAGATGCACAGCAACGAAACACAGCAAACCCTCTAAATAATATTCCACTGACCAATAAATGACTGATATATTTCACCATATGTTTCTTCTCTCTATGCAAGTTGGGTGGTCTTAAACTAGGGAAACTTTCCCTTAAGCATTCCTCTGACCTATCACAAGACAGACGTCTCTGGTCCTGCCCACACAAAACAGTTCCAGAGTCAGAGAAACTTGGCGAGCTAAAGCTAACCAGCATAACCAAAAGCCAGGAAGCTAGACCTCCTGTCTGCATCTGCCTGTCGTTCCTTCATTCCTTTATCCAACAGCAACATTGTTTCTTTATCTGTTCATTCCTTTATCCACACATCAACACTGTTCCAGCTGCTCATTAGCCACACCCACATAGCTCTCAGATTGGTCTGGTCAGTGATTTTAAAGTCTTTCTATTTATTTATTTTAAACTTTAAGCTTTACTGGAAATGTAAAACAACTCTAAAGTTTTTTTTAAACATTTTGGATATTTCATTCTGTTTTCCCTGGAACTTTAACGTAAGGCTGTAGATCTAGCTTTCAAGGTGCAACAGCTTGTTTTGTTATGTTGTATTATTGAAAAATAGCCGATTGAAATTGGTAGGTATTTGAGTAGGGTAAATAATGGAGGCTGTCTCTTTAGATGCGCGAACAACACTATCCAGTACAATGCTGGTTGCTGATGAAGACAGGTCCTTTTCCTCATCAGGTGGATGATGTTAGCCAACATAAAGTTTCCATCCTCTGGATTTTTGGTTATAAAGTCAACTTTGCCTCAGCGTTTTCATTATGAAATTACGTTGATTAGCGTTACGTGCATTGATGCGTCACAAAGATGGCCGCGTCTACTGAAAGCATGGATTTATCCGGAGCGCAAGCTGCAGCTATAAACAATCGCTGGCGTGCGTCTAAAGTTGTGGGAATGTTTCACACAGGCACGCCACAGTGTGGTGCTCTGTCAGCTCCGCACAGTGGAGATAATCACAACAGTAAAAGAACTTGAATCGCTAACATCCCGTAGCGCCTCAACACAGCAGTAAGACAGCACCAGTTTACTTGTTGTTCCTATCTTAGCAGATTATTTTAAGATTTTAAACACGTGTAATGTGTTTCTTTCAGTAGTATTTAACGTTTTCTGTCATTTTCTCTTATTTTGTTCTCACTGCTCGACTGTGACGCCTGCAGTAACCAAACTACTAGCATGTGGGTTAAGCTGCCGCTACGCCTACACTCTGCACTGTGTGTCAACCTAACATGAAATGGCTGGAACTCTAGTTCAGCCACCTGATTGGTTTGGAGCGGCGCTATTCTCATTCTCATTGGCTGGTCGTGTTGTCTTTCAAAACATGGACGGAACTTAATTCTATCGACTTTATATCGACTTTGCCTTATAGTTCTATCGTTATCTTGCGATAATTATCGTTATCGTTTTATTGCCCAGCCCTATATGTGTGTCATATAGGAGAGTGTAATATAATGTGCTATATAATATAATATAGTGAGCTCACTATGTTTTAGAATTCTGTTAGAGCACAAACTCACTTAATTCACTTAATTGTTGTTTTCTTTCTATGATAAAAAGCATATTGAGCACTGAATATGTATTAAAATGAGTATTTAAGCAGTGATTTCAGGCACACAGAACCCTGATACGGGTACACATAAGTACATCACATAGCTATAAACCGCAGAATCAGCCATATTTGAATTTTGTCTGTGGGTCTACTCAAGATTCAAGGTGTGTGGTGATGTAGGTATGAAGTTAGAACAGTTGCTGCTGGATATAAGCTTATGTTAGCTATGTTATTCTTGTTGCTTCAGTGCAAAACCAAAGAAGCAGCTTCAGACACCCAACATGTCCTAGCTGATTGGCTATCTTTGGGTTAAATGTAATCTTTTGATTCAGTGTATTTAGTATGTGATGTGACTGAGGAGGTGCAGTTATGTGGAGCCCATGAGAGGAATACAGAGAACGGTTATGTTAGTGCAGAAATCGCAGAAGCCCACCTGACTGTGGCGTGATGTGGAAAACATTTGTCTGAAGATGTCTGGAGATTAGAGCGCTATCTGTCTGCACCGGCTGGGTGCTCACATTTAGACGGAAAACCACCTGCATGCTAAACTCCAGGAATCCATCTGCAGACCCTGGAGAGGCAGCAGCAGCAGCAGTTCTAGACCTGCAGTTTTAGGGCATGACATGACTTCAGACCTGAGTCCATTAACAACCTATGAGTCAGTTTCTATTTAAAATGACTCCTGTAACCTCATTTGAGGGGTGTACTCCTAAGTGGTCTGGCACAATTTAAACGTATATCATTTAGTCTGTGCGTTTGGGTGCAGGAGATATGAACAGGCATGAAGACTTGAGGGATTTTCAATATGGTCCAAATCGTTATGGACAGATAACTGGGTCTGAGTTTTTAAAAACTGTGATGTCTGTGTGGTGCTCCTGGTTAGCAGTGCGAAATACCTTCCGATAGTGGTCAGAGGAGGGCCAAACTGTGAACCGGTGACATCTCGATGTGTGAGGTAAAAGATATTTCCATGTGGTCTGAACTGGCAAAAGGGCTACTATGTATAGTACAAGAAATTTCTAATGTTGGTTACAGGAGATGCATCACATCTCAATACATATTGGGTCTGCATCAAGAGAGCCCATGCTGACTTCATACTAAGAAAGAGTCTACAATGTCCATGCACACCTCATAGCTGGACCTTGGTGCAATGGAAGATGGACAACTGGTCTGATGAGTGCATGTTTCTTTCATATCATACGGAAGGCCAGGTGTGTTCTGTTCAACTGGGGGAAATGATGGCACCAGGATGCACCAATGGAAAAAGAATAGGAAGCATGGAGGGAGCATGTTTTGATGCTTGATACCACAGGGTACTTTCAGAGGTCTTGTAGAGTCCATGCCCCAGCAGGTCGGAGCTGTTTCGGTGGTACGGGGAGGACCAACAGCATATGGTCATAATATTTTGGTTCATTTGTGTCTTTTACCAGTTATTAATAGTTATTTAGAAATGCTCTATAGTGTACAAGTCACAAATGAACAACCTCAACTAGTCTGCACCACATTAATGAAGACTTGGAAGAGGTTTGATTGGGTTAAGAGAAGTTCTTGAGACTGTATATTGGATATTGATCAAAAATATTTTGGGTGACTATTGACTTAAACTAAAGATGAAACGTATCTAGGAAAATTGTTTAAATTATATTTTTTATGTCTTTAATTTGTTGTGCTATGTCGTCTTAACTGGCTTGCTAATAAATTCAGGCAAGTCCTGCTACCTGAAACCTGAAACCAATGCATGCTCTGAAGTCGCTGCTGGCTCCCCGTCTCTGCAGATGGAGGACGCTGGCCGTCCCTCGTGCTCACAGACTAATCCACTTCATGTATGTTGGCTCACTTCATGTAATTTGGGTCACTTACCTCAGACACATATCACGCTCTACACGCTGTCTCCAACTGCTGTACACACACATGCTCTCTGAGGAGGATCGTTCTTGCGTCCAGGCACTTGACCTCTTTGTGCAGAGGCTCGTTTCTTAATGCTTTGATTGCTGCATTTTTCACAGTGACAGATGCTTATGGGCAGATGCACACGCAGTAACTCAAACGCACACGCACCTGTCCAGCCCACAAAGCCATGGCAGAGAGCCACGGGCTTCACGTGTGCACTGTCTGTCTCTCTCTCTCTCCTGCTTGCTCTGAACTTGCCATTTTATTTCAAGGTATGATGACAGAAAGTCAATTCGAGCAGCGGGGGGGTGTCTGCAGCTGATTTTTTACAAGAGCACTGCAAGCTCCAGCCCAATCATGGCTAAGAATTTGTGCAACCAGCAGAAAGCCTTGAAAATTAATGTATTTTTAACAGAGAACTGACTGGAAATATCTGTTATGCTTGTGCTCCTCTTTGTGTACAGTTGTGTGTTTGAATACTGAACATAAGCTTTTGCTGTGTGTGTGTGTGTGTGTGTGTGTGTGTGTGTGTGTGTGTGTGTGACTAGAAAGAAAGCAGCCTCGATATTGATTGCTGTGGATGACGTATGGCGCTCAGTGGAAAGGTTGATAGCGAAAAGCAAACGCTTAAGTCGAAACAACGTGAACTTTTCCACTGAGCGCAACATGGAAAAGTGCCATATGTCCCCCACAGCTTGTCCTCCATGTCTCTGACTAGACAGGAAGCACCTTCGATACTGATTGCTGCCGATGACATTTGGCACATTTCCATGTTGCGCTCAGTGGAGGAGTTGATGGTTTTTCAACTTGTGCATGTGTGTGCATTAAAACCACAAAGCACTAAACAGAGGACGGCTTTTCATCGGAGCTACCCAATAGAGGGGTAGACTAGTCTAGTCAGTGTTTTTGGGGCTTATACTGGTCACCCATCACCTTTCAGTACGATTGGCTGATAGCTGATACTGATCAAGGGGGGGCAGGCTGTTATCATTGGCATAGGAACCGGAGGGGATGTCTCACCCAATACTAGAAACAGGTAGATTTGTGCCACCCAAAAACCTCTGAAAAAACTGAAACTGTTTTAAAAAGTTTTATTTTAAAAGCTTGTTTTGGCAGCCTTCGCAATTCACGCGCTGTGTTTTTTGTTAGCAACTGGCTCTGGTTGTTAGGTGGTCTGGGTCTTTCAGTTTGCAGCTGCAATTCTCAACTGCTTTAAACGCAAGGTCAGTGATGAGAGCAGTGAATAGCAATGATGGCCATATATACAGCTTTAGTATAATGTGTTGTTATGGTAACAGACTAGGAGGGTTTGGTTTAGCTAACGTTTTTGTCAGAAAGCACTCTGAAACGTAAAGTTACGTACTCTCTGGCCACGTCCCAAACTGCAGACTGCTACTACACTAGAAACACATAAAAAAATGATCACATATAATAAATAAATAAATTAATAAATAAAAGGACACCATCGTTAGAAGTGCTTTCAGTAGTGCAGTTTGTAATGTTTGTCTAGTCACGTCATTATTTGTCATTCATTTCAGCATTATGCTCCAAAAAAAAAAAAAAAAAAAATTTTGGTTATATGTGTATATAATCCAGACACTGCATGCATAATTTAAAGGTTTTCTGACAGTACCATGTTATGTGGAGTATCTTGTTTAGTTTGTAAAGTAATCTGGATTTATCTAATAATAAACAGAAGTACAGATAATGTTGTATTTTGTTTATTTATTAGTAATTTACTGTAATTCCACAAATGTTGTTCTACGTCAGTATACATACAGTGATTTACTACCTTACCTACAGTGGAAACAGCTTATAGGTTACATTTTAGGGGATAGGGGGGGCTTTGATTCATATTAGCAAATATGCCTACCCTAATGTATAACCCGCTCCTACACCCTTGCTGTAATGCTGTGTTTGAATCTTTGCCCTGGAAATAACTGCCGTTCTGCACTTCACAGTGTTAATGGCCAACGGTGAAATTAAGCCACGCGGCTGTTGTTAAGGCGACGATGTTACTGTTGAAAATAGGTGGTTATGACAGCTTTATCAGTACTTTATCAATACTGGGTTTGGTCAGAAGTTCAGTGAGACGTTTGGCAATGCTCTTGATAGAGCGTTCCACTCAACATTGCAGTCTGCAGAACTGAAAACAGAACTCCTCCCTTCTCCCCAGCACCACCACCAGTTTGGTACCAGTCCTGCTGCCCAGGAAGTTGGCTTCACCCCTGCTGTCCATACCCAGCAGGATCTGCGAGGCTCTGCATGCTTAAAGACCTGGGCCTATGCCAAAGACTCTTTCTTTGTGTCGTACAATAACTAACATTCAAATTTTTTATGGAAGATGAAGACCTTGGGTGTGTCTCAAAACCTAGTGAGCTGCCTACATAGGCAGCATGTTACATCATAGTATGCGCTCCGACATGTAGACTGTACCAATTTTTATATACCTTAAACATACTGTCTACTGAGGAGCCTTATTTTGACCTGATTTTAAGGAAGCATTGAACGCTTCCTCAGTCGCTAAGGCAATCCCATGATGCAACGCAGGCAAATCATCGAGCAGTGGTTTTAGCAAGTGGTTTTAAAATGTAAGTTATTGTGATTCTCTCTGGAGTTTTTATGTGTTTCTTGTCATATAATCACACAAAACAGTATTTTATTATCAACTCAGTAACGTTTTTAAAGTTTTATACTCAAGCCATTAGCATTTATGCTAGCGGATTTTTAAGCCTTGGGCTATTGTGGATTCAGGCTGGTAGCTTAGCAACTAGCTAAACCACCGGTTGCGTGCTGCAGTGTGCTGGAACAAGACATGATGCAGTCTCTCTCTAACTAGTGCGTCAATAATCTGTGTTATGAGAAGAGATATCAGACAGAACGCTGCTACTTAAACACCTGCCTACACAGTCAGTGCCTACTTAGACACTCACTAGGTTTTGAGACCCCTTGTTTTCTAACCCTGCACATGTTGAGTCTTTCTGGCAGAACTGCGGGTCAATCTAAGTGCAATTAAAACCACTCAGCACTAATCTACTGGAGTATTGGTATTAACCATAATTGCAATTAATCTTATAGGAACACTGGAACATTGCCCTTATATTGTATGTAGTCTTGTATTTATTCTCTTCTCTGCAGGTATTCCTGTCTTGCTAGGTATTATACTGTGTCCAATCTTATATTCAGTTGTCTTCTTTCTAGGTATCAGCACTGGCACTTGTTTATGGCAGTGTTTGAGCTTAAGTATTTTGGACTTGTTTGGAACCTGTTTCTACTAGATAGAGATACTCATACTCTGACTGAACATATAGCACTTATGTAAGTCGCTCTGGATAAGAGTGTCTGCTAAATGCCATAAATGTGAATGTAAAACAGACTGTACTAAGGATTTGGTTGGTCATTATCAAACGATGTAGGTGTGAAGACCTCCTCCTGAAAATGCACTCATCACTGCAAGTATGGATAACGTCCAGTAAAGACTGCGATGCAATCCTTGCTTTCTTTTTTATTCGCATGCTGGAAATAAACTTTGGTGCACAGCCCTGATTCCATAAATGGGACATAAACAAAGTGGCTTGGACTGAACATCACAATGTTCTTCCAGCAAAGAGGTGGGCTATGTTTTCAGCTCCACATGCAGGCTCAAGATATCAGTTCCCGTTGCTGCAGTTACACTCTGGTGCGTGAGGTCCTAGTCATATCAATTTTACTGATAAAAACACTTTCCTGAAGTATATTATTACAAAATGTGTAATGCGTAGAGCTGTAATGAATTTTGCTGTCAGGTTTGGTTTCTGTTCGCATGTTGGCATCCGTGCATCAATCTTAGCTCAGCTTACACTGGATTCACAACGTGCAGAAATGAATACTATTAAAACTAACTAATAAAACCCATAACCTCAAGTGATTGTATTCTAAGCCCATTTATGATTGTATTTTTATAAATTCAACAGCAGGACAACAGTTACGCTAACCTGAGGTACTGGAATATAATTGCTGGGCCGCTTAAGGTGGACTGGGAAAGGTTGAGCAAGAAGCTGGACGAGTCGGCGGAGGCACAAGCATGGAAGTACTGTACCATTTAAGGTGAGGGGATGAAGAGGGTGCTCTGTAGCTGCTGGACAGGTGGTGTTTTGTTGATGGAGCTTCTGAATGAGCACTTATGTAATGGCTGTATTTGTTTTGCTGTTGCGTTCAGATATCAATGGTCGTTCTTCAGAATTGTATACTCTACCTTTAATGTCACCTCTCTGACAGTGGAGCACAATGGGTTAAAACTGTCTCAAGGATATGAATTAGAATGTACTGATGCATGGAGATACCTTCACATTTACCAGATCCTATATAGAACTTTCCAAACAGTAGAGTTAGTTTTTGAGGTTTGTTTGCGTTATCAGACAGATCAGACTGAATCAGGCTTGGCTTTATTAACCCTGCCCCGTTGTCACTCACCACTTTTGGTTTGAACGGCGGCTGGATCTCTCTGTTCTCCAGGCGTTCCCAGTCAATCCGGCGGAAGAAGGCATGCTCCCGGATGTCCCGCTCACCCTCCTGCCCGCAGCCCAGCCGCTTTGTAGGGTGCTTGGTCATGAGCTAAACACAGGACAGGACATGATCATTATTATCATTACTTTGGATATAAGATATGGTTCAATATGTAGCTTCATATGTAACTGTGTTGGACATTTCTTTCACCCTTTCATCAGCATTTTCTCGCTATACTAGCAAGCATGCATACCACACATACATCACTGGGAATCCTTGTGATGTCAGCCACATGCATAACTCGTTAGCTGTCCCACGTCTCGTTAGGAGTCCCACATCGAGCTTGCACTAACAAGTATCAGCTAATCTGAGATTTACTCTTGTCTGGTACACTCCTGCTCTGCCATGATGTCCATGCTGGGAATACCAGGCTAGGTTCTTCTTATTGCTAGAGAAGATCTAGTTGTTGGTGTGTGATGTGGTGCCGTAAAGAGTTACGTAGTTCTCACGAGAGGTCTCATATACCCCCCTCCAAATTTACATAGCACTATAGCAGGCATTTCAGACCCAGGCCCAGGCCCCGATTACCTCTAGTGCCTATATATACCCCCATTCTCACTCCATTCCCCTGTGAAAACCATCACCTCCCCATCTCCTCCTCATTTTCATTCTTATCCCAAAGACCAGGGCACGGTCATGCACCAGCACCAAAGCCACCTAGAACTCTAGCCCAAGCCCTCTGAGTTCGCCCCTCCTTGGCTCATTACCATTTGTGGTCCATACTAGCAAACTTTCTGTTATAGCAAGATGCTAGCAGGCTAACAGTGGCAAAACTGGCAGTCCACTGGTTTTGGTCAGCGTTTTCTGGGCGGCACGCCAATTACTAAGCAAATTATGAGACAAAATCCAAATTTTTTATCACTTTAATAATTATAATTTTTTTAAGGGTAAGCAACAATATTTCACTTAAATCCTTTTATATCAGGTGTCATAACTTTTTCCTCGCAGTTTGCAATATTTGTCTTTGTTTATTTTCCAGAATAAACAAGAAACTAAATACCTCTTGTGCGCAGAACAGTGAATTGGGTGGTCTTAGAATGAACCAGTAGTGGAAAATGATTAGTGGGGTGCTTACCTTTTCAAGTCAGCAAACTGATGTACGCTTGCTATCTGCCATAACAGTGATCTTTAAACTGTTATTTTTAATTAATATTGATACTGAACCTCTCAAAGGCACCTAAAACATAATAATAACATAATAAACTTAATAATAAATAAGAATAATAAACCCAAGTTTACAGGCTTATAAATAGTAATATATTGTTTATGGAGGCATATCCAAAATTTAAGTGCCCCGGTCTAAGGACATGTTTTGTTGGTTTGCAATTGTGTAAATAAGTGAACACATCTACAGAGAACACACTACCACACACAGTTTCACACACAGTGAATTTAACATATGGCCTTTGCCAAAACATTATGGCACATTTAATTATTTTTGCTAACTTAAACTTAACTTATAACTTAGCAAATCTATATAAGATTACCAGAAGAAATCGAGACGTTTACAACACTGAACAACAAAAACATCTCCAAACACTTCCAAACAGCCTCAGCGTCTTTCTCAGTTTGCAAATTCCTTTCTGCTCCATAAACACACACCCATATCAATTCACAGCAGCACCATGCATCACCAGGGTATGTGCCTGTGTGTGTGTGTGTGTGTGTGTGCGTATATGCAGTAAGGTCCCATTTTTCATCATAATACACACACTAGTGTTTGAGAGACGTGCAATTTCACACGGTGTTACAGAGAACAGATCTCATCAACACAACACAGAAACAGAGAGAGTGAGAGAGAGTGAGAGTGGGAGAGAGAGAGAGGATGGGTAGAGAGAGCTTTAGAGTGTATGTAAGGTATCTGGTGAGGGTTCTGTTGGTAAGTTTGTACTCTCAGTGATGATATTACTGTTAGTCCAGTCCAGCAGCTCTGAGCTCAGATAATTCACAGTTATTTTCTCAGGCTATATGGGGTCTTACTGTTTAACAGAGCCGGCTGAAAATGAAACTCTCCACCAGAACACAACAAGAAACAGACAACACAAATGCACTGCTGTGGGGTTATTGACTGGCATTACAGCTGTGTATTTTTGACGTACATCAGATTAACACATCCAAGAATTTTGATTTGAATCACATTCCTGTTCTTTTCTGAGGAAAATGTAAAAGCGCAGCACAAAAACACTAAAGAACCACCAGAAACTAACTAGTGTCTCTGAGCCATTTATAAACAACGGCAGGTGAATATATGTCCACGCTGCCTGCCTCTACTGAATGGCCAGGGGTTGCTACCTGGACATCTGTTTTATCTCTTTTTGTAATATAAAGTGAAATGTTTTACTTTTCAGTACTGCTTTACAAATAGCACGCTAACTCAGCTAAGATTAGCACGCTGATTTAGCTACGTTAGTCCAGTCGTCTAGCCTAAGCCCTGACCAGAACATGGTGGAGGAACAAATCTGAGACGAGTGTTCTAATTTGTTACAACCAACCACACAGCAGCTCTTCAGCATACCGCTATTAATTCATACCGGCTAGTACAACCAACCACACAGCAGCTCTTCAGCACACCGCTATTAATTCATACCGGTTAGTACAACCAACCACACAGCAGCTCTTCAGCATACCGCTATTAATTCATACCGGTTAGTACAACCAACCACACAGCAGCTCTTCAGCACACCGCTATTAATTCATACCGGTTAGTACAACCAACCACACAGCAGCTCTTCAGCATACCGCTATTAATTCATACCGGTTAGTACAACCAACCACACAGCAGCTCTTCAGCACACCGCTATTAATTCATACCGGTTAGTACAACCAACCACACAGCAGCTCTTCAGCACACCGCTATTAATTCATACCGGTTAGTACAACCAATGACATAGCAGCTCTTCAGCACACCACTATTAATTCATACCGGTTAGTACAACCAACCACACAGCAGCTCTTCAGCACACCGCTATAAATTCATACCGGTTAGTACAACCAATCACAAAGCAGGTCTTAAGCACAGTGTTATTAATTCATACTGGTTAGTACAACCAACCACACAGCAGCTGTTCAGCACACCGCTATTAATTCATACTGGTTAGTACAACCAACCACACAGCGGCTCTTCAGCACAGCATTATTAATTCATACCGGATAGTACAACCAATCACATAGCAGCTTTTCAGCACAGTGTTATTAATTTATACTGGTTAGTACAACCAACCACACAGCAGCTCTTCAGCACACTGCTATTAATTCATATCGGTTAATACAACCAACCACACAGCAGCTGTTCAGCATAGTGTTAATAATTCATACCGGTTAGTACAACCAACCACATAACAGCTCTTCAGCAGCTCTTCAGTACAGCATTATTAATTCATACTGGTTAGTACAACCGAACACCAAACAGCTCTTCAGCACAGCATTATTAATTCATACCGGTTAGTACAACCGACCACACAGCAGCTCTTCAGCACAGCATTATTAATTCATACTGGTTAGTACAACCAACCACACAGCAGCTCTTCAGCACAGCATTATTAATTCATACCGGTTAGTACAACCAATCACATAGCAGCTCTTCAGCACAGCATTATTAATTCATACTGGTTAGTACAACCCACCACACAGCAGCTCTTCAGCACAGCATTATTAATTCATACTGGTTAGTACAACCGACCACACAGCAGCTCTTCAGCACAGCATTATTAATTCATACTGGTTAGTACAACCAACCACACAGCAGCTCTTCAGCACAGCATTATTAATTCATACTGGTTAGTACAACCAACCACACAGCAGCTCTTCAGCACACCGCTATTAATTCATACCATTAAGTTTAAAACACAAAGTTATAAACACAGTTTAAATTTCTCTGTTCTGCTAATGTCTACTTTGTGAACGTCTTGTTTAGGTATGGTCATGACGGCCTACTCTGGATGATGTATTGCTGATCTGATATATATATCAATAGAAAAAACGAATAAAATAATCAAAAACTTGGTTGTAAAAAATCTGATTCCCCATTTATTCATGTCACTGGAAACAACTTTAAAAATAAAAGTGCACGGAATATAAATCCTTCAGCTGTCTGAACTTTTTTTTTCAGCTGCTCTTAAACTTCTGAAAACTCTATTTTTATCTCAGTAATGTAATGAATTAAGTAACAGACAGCAGCTCTGTTTAATAAATTAGGGTATGTGGCTGAAGAGCCATCACAGCTATATAGAAACCGTCTGAGAAAAAGAAAGGCTCACTCTGAACTTTAGATTAAAGAGCAGAAGGAGGGTAAAACTGCACCTGATACAGTTCTGCTGGCTGGACAATGAAAACAGCTTCATAACATTCTGCTTCTGTGAAACCTTTATTCATTACCTGAAGATTTATCTACACAACCTTGAAACATGTCTTCAGCTAATAATATTATGATTTACATTATAGTGACCAGAATGTGGTTAGAAAAAGTAAGAAAGATCTTCACAACACCAATGTATAAAAAAGCTGTTTTACACACACACACACACACACACACACACACACACACACACACACACACACACACACACACACACACTTGTTTTTATTCAGTGTCAGGATGTGGATAAAATATATCCTTTATATATCGTCTTATACAGGTACATATAAGTACCTATATGTAATAATAATATGAAAAAATGAGTCAATAAGATAATAAGATAAAGTTTTAAGGAAATGAAATATATTAAAAGTGAACAGTGTAAATGTTAAATGTCAAATTTTGTAAGATTTTGTTCTGATAGTCACACATATGTATATATTGTTGCTGTCCGAAACCAAAACCTTTTATCTTAGGAATGATAACTATACAAGAGAAGCATAAACATACTTTACTTTTATTCTAATTTAATGGAACCAGACAAGTAATTTTTGGTATTTTGGGTCATATATATATATATATATATATATATATATATATATATATATATATATATATATATATATATATATATATATATTCTTTTATTTATTTATTTATTTTTTCCAGACAGGAAGCTTTTAAACACTTAATTATTTTAAATATAGTATTAATACGTTAAGTAGTGGTTTTTACATATGCCAATATGTTTATTTAACCCCTTTCAAGCTTATTATTTACAGTTCTTATCTAATACCAGCTTTTACTGCTAAGTACTTCATTAAGCTAAAACAAGATTGCTGCTAAAGTAATTTAATTAATTCATGTCTGGGGCGTCCAGGAGAAATCTGGAACTGGTGAAAATAAACCTATTGCTAAGATAAAGCGTTTAAAGAATTAAAAAATAACAATAACCATCATCTTAACCCCTTAATTAAACCAAACATAAATACTCTTTTAGTTTTAAAGAATGGAACATGGAGCGCTTTTGGTGGGTGTATAGGTAAGACCTGTTTTAATACACAGCCAGGCCAGTGCACACATGCGCGCACACACATACACACACACATACACTTACACACGCAGACACACACACACACACACACACAGAGAGCGTGAGTTCTTTGACACACGTGAGTCTCGAGGGTCCGTCCATTCCACGAAAGGAGAGTTGAAAGATGAAAGCGCTTTTTTGGACCTCTTTCTCTGAAAGCCCCTCATGGACACATACCTCTGTGAAAAGCCCCCTTACAGAGAACACCTGCGGTCCAACCAAAGCTTTATGGATTTCTTTATTTCTTTATTATTTATTTAATTATTTAATTCACTATTTTGGAACTGTTCTCAGGTCAGAGATATAGGTTTGTCTTATCTGTGTTGGCTTGTAGTCTTGGCTAACTAAGGTTCTGTCCAACAACTAACTGCATGGATTTATTTATTCATTTATTTAGGTTGCACAAATACACAATTCAGTTCAACAAAAAATGTATGACTGTAATTAAACTTCAAAAACCAACTGATTAGTTTGTTTCCTTTATTATAAACAGCAGTAGTCATTCTGAACATTGTGTGTTGAAATTGGAGAAACCACTAGTTGTGTTGAGATATGTAAATTGCTCTTGTTTGATTGGTTTATGGCAGACAGCTGAATGGTTGAGGAAGAAGAAAAAGAAAGATTTATTTCAAATGCAAACTAATTTGGTGGAGTTTGGTGGATTAAAGAGTTCTTAGCTGGAAAGCAGAGAGCGCTGACTCTGATATACAAACCTCATCAATAAGAATTACAATGTGAAGTGAAGTCAATAAATATCCAAGTAGGAGTTCTTACACTCTCTCTCTCTCTCTCGTTTTCTAGGTCAGCATTCTGACAGCCTCTATATATCCATTAACGACAGACACACAAACGGCCTTCATCTGTGCTCCAAACAAATGAGCACAGATGAACATACTGACACGGAAAGTTGGCAAGATGGGGAGAAGGAAAATGGGTAAAAAAAAAAAAAAAACGAAAAGAGTGAAGGAAAAGAAGGTGAGAAAAAAGAAGGAAAGACAGTGAGAGAGTGAGAGAAAACAGTAAGAGAGAGAGAGAAAGAGAGTAAGAGAGATGGAGAGTTAGACAGGAGAGAAAGCAAACTGACCGGTGAAGAACTGATGTGCCACAATGGAGAAGGTGACATTTCTCATGGGATGGACAGTTGAAAGCGTGTGATGAAGTGATGAAGGAGGTGTGGAGGACTGGTGTGTCATCAGCTCGAAGACACTAAGCCACAGGACTGAGGTTTTCGGGCTCTCGTATCAAAATATATGCTTACATAAAAAAATATCTGACATTCTTTTATTTAAATCTGGAAATAAACATCAGACTGAATGCCTGGACCTGGAGCTTCCTCCTCTGAGATGCTTTAACAGGACGTTACCTTGTTTACAGGTCTTTCTGCATCAGGTTTATCTTCAGTAAGGCTCGGTTATTAAAGAATGTTTGATTTCTTTGCTGTAAGAAGCGTTCGGGTTGCTTTTATGGTGTTTTTCTGCTGCATTTAACAGCAGAAATTACTGCTATCAGCACCGACATTACCAACAAACACCAGTGACCCAGTTCCATTAGCAGCTATACACACCCACACCATAACACTGCCTCCACCATGCTTCAGATGACACTCATGACCCATCATTCTAGTAGGTATGAGTTAATCTTTGTTTTATCTGTCAAAGTATCTTGTATTAGAATTGGACAGCAGAAAACTTTCTGCTGTCTGTCTGATGGGTGTGGCTAATGATGACCCCCTTCACTTTCATCAACACCTATTTGGACTGCATACTAAGAGTTCCAACAGCTACCAAGTGTATAATGTAGGTACAGGCCACACCTGTGTAACGACTTACTGATCAATTTTCTGCCAGCGTAACTCGTATCAACAAGATCCAACTCCAGATTGTCCGGTCTGATTGTGTGTTTTAGGCTAGTATACAGCCTTTTGACTGGATGCACGGATTCTGGAAAACAACTGATTTGTTCCAGATTTCTTCCCATAGAGAAAGAATAGGATGGAAAAGGGCACCTACTGAATCTACTGAACTTCTGCTCTACCGACCTCCATGCCTCGTTTCCCCATAGAGTCCTACTCATTTCAGTCTCACCCAATCCTCATGGTTTCATTTAACCTACAGCCTCCAAACTGCAAGATCTCTAAGCACTGATCCACAGACATACTGAGTCGCACTCATCTATTTGTCGTTTATTCAGAACTCCTTGCTCCCATAGGATCCCATTCATTTTCGGCCGAACCCTAACATTATGGTTTCATTTAGGGATCGATCGGTTATGTATCAGTATCGGCCGTTTTTTAATCAAAATATGCGATCGGTGATCGGTCGATATTTCTCCAATTTAGAGCCGATCCCGAGAGCCGATCGATGGCGTTAAACAAATAAGCCTAATTTCTGTATTTCCAGCTAGCGGTTCATCCAGGAAGAAGAGAACCCCCTCCCTGCAATTCCTATCTGAACCGCTAGGTGGACATACATACACTTTCATTTCCCACAGACTGACTAAAGCAGCGGCCTCGCAGAGAAAAAATGCGCTGAAAGTAAGCATGTCCGTCTGGCAGTGTTTACTGTACATGACAGGCTCATCCAAGACGTTTTAAATGTGTAATATCAGCGTCTCGTTAAGGAACCAAGACAAAGACATTTAACACTGATACGACACTGCACACGGCTGAATACAGTGAGTATTAGCAAACAGCAGAGCTAGCACGCACAGCTAGCACAAAACAAACAACCCAGAACACCATACAGACCAGATCTGACCGGTACGAACAGAACAGCAGCAACAATTCAAGATCTACATTTAATGATTACAGTTTTTGTTTAAAATAACAGAGTCTGCGTTTAAAGACTGCAGTTGTTTCTGCATTTATTTAATTTGCTTTTTTTCATTTTAAATTAAGGGTCTAAATGTAATGATTGGAGTATTGGGGATATTTGTTTGATTTACTTTGTTTATTTACTGTTAATTTTGTTAAAAATATTATGCTTTTTCATATGATCTCATTAAAAATGGTAATAAACCAGTTTAGATCATGTTTGATGACTTGCTTGTGCTAAAATAACTACTTGTAGCCTGCCGTGGCGTATACTCCACCCTCTATCGGTATCGGCTATCGGCCGATCGTGCTGAAAGGTGATCAGCGAAGAAATCGGCCTCAAAAACGCTGATCAGTCCATCTCTAGTTCCATTCAATCTACAGCCACCAAACTGCCTGTCCTAACTCAGGGCAGATCCCCAACCTCTAATCCACAGCCGTGCTGACTTGTACTCCTCCGTTTATGAGCAACCAGCCTGCGTTTCTTTCAGGAAATGCACTTTTCTAGTTAGTTAATGTAAGTCTGGGGAAAAGGGACAATATAAAAAATGTCTGTAATTTTAAACCAGTGAGACCCCGGCCTTTACTGACCCAGCAAAACACTATAGCATGCTTTACCAGTTGGAAAAAGGACAGTTGCTAGTGCTTGTATTTGTGTTGTAACTTTCACAGTGAGTCATCTCTCGCTTATGTGGGCACTGACACATAAATATGACACACTGTGTGCAAAAGTACAGCAACCGACAGTAGCAGCCAAACTGAGGCCTACATTCTGCCCATCCTTCAGGCAGATTACATTCTTAGCTGACTTACTTTACACGCTTCACACAGTTTGAGTGTCTAATGATTCAGGACATGCAGTTACTTAACACTAATTGCTAATAAGCCTATTGCTCATTAGCTACTTTAAGTACAAACTAAAGAAGAAAGCTTCAGACACCAAAACACATCTCGCTGATTATCATTTCTAATATCTGTATATCATGTCTAATGTCATTCGTCTGGCCTGCAGTGATGATAGTGACCACCAGGGATGCCAAGATATGAACACTGACTGATAAGTTTGTTCTTAAAAAGCAGAGCAGTGTCTGTTTTTATCTAAATTGGATCAGCTCCTGGCAGAGCGTTCATTCAGAAATGGAGAGCGAGCTGGTTTAATATGCAGCCTGTAGCTCTGACAGTGTGAATCCTGATGGATAAAAGGATAAAAATGCATTTCAGCTTTTAAGCTTTTCATCATGTTAAAACCTTTATCATATATATATATATATATATATATATATATATATATATATATATATATATATATATGTTTCTTTATCTATTCATTCCTTTATACACACATCAACATTGTTCCTTCATCCATTCATTCCTTTATCCATACACCAACATTGTTCCTTCATCTGTTCATTCCTTTATCTATACACCAACATTGTTCCTTCATCTGTTCATTCCTTTATCTATACACCAACATTGTTCCTTCATCTGTTCATTGCTTTATCTATACACCAACATTGTTCCTTCATCTGTTCATTCCTTTATCCATACACCAACATTGTTCCTTCATCTGTTCATTGCTTTATCTATACACCAACATTGTTCCTTCATCTGTTCATTCCTTTATCTATACACCAACATTGTTCCTTCATCTGTTCATTGCTTTATCCATACACCAACATTGTTCCTTCATCTGTTCATTCCTTTATCTATACACCAACATTGTTCCTTCATCTGTTCATTGCTTTATCTATACACCAACATTGTTCCTTCATCTGTTCATTCCTTTATCCATACACCAACATTGTTCCTTCATCTGTTCATTGCTTTATCTACACACCAACATTGTTCCTTCATCTGTTCATTCCTTTATCTATACACCAACATTGTTCCTTCATCTGTTCATTGCTTTATCCATACACCAACATTGTTCCTTCATCTGTTCATTCCTTTATCTATACACCAACATTGTTCCTTCATCTGTTCATTCCTTTATCTATACACCAACATTGTTCCTTCATCTGTTCATTGCTTTATCCATACACCAACATTGTTCCTTCATCTGTTCATTCCTTTATCTATACACCAACATTGTTCCTTCATCTGTTCATTGCTTTATCTATACACCAACATTGTTCCTTCATCTGTTCATTCCTTTATCCATACACCAACATTGTTCCTTCATCTGTTCATTCCTTTATCTATACACCAACATTGTTCCTTCATCTGTTCATTCCTTTATCTATACACCAACATTGTTCCTTCATCTGTTCATTGCTTTATCTATACACCAACATTGTTCCTTCATCTGTTCATTCCTTTATCTATACACCAACATTGTTCCTTCATCTGTTCATTCCTTTATCCATACACCAACATTGTTCCTTCATCTGTTCATTCCTTTATCTTTACACCCACATTGTTCCTTCATCTGTTCATTCCTTTATCTATATACCAACATTGTTCCTTCATCTGTTCATTGCTTTATCTATACACCAACATTGTTCCTTCATCTGTTCATTCCTTTATCCATACACCAACATTGTTCCTTCATCTGTTCATTCCTTTATCTTTACACCCACATTGTTCCTTCATCTGTTCATTCCTTTATCCATACACCAACATTGTTCCTTCATCTGTTCATTCCTTTATCCATACACCAACATTGTTCCTTCATCTGTTCATTCCTTTATCCATACACCCACATTGTTCCTTCATCTGTTCATTCCTTTATCCATACACCAACACTGTTCCTTCATCTGTTCATTCCTTTATCTATACACCAACATTGTTCCTTCATCTGTTCATTCCTTTATCTATACACCAACATTGTTCCTTCATCTGTTCATTCCTTTATCTATACACCAACATTGTTCCTTCATCTGTTCATTGCTTTATCCATACACCCACATTGTTCCTTCATCTGTTCATTCCTTTATCTATACACCAACATTGTTCCTTCATCTGTTCATTGCTTTATCTATACACCAACATTGTTCCTTCATCTGTTCATTGCTTTATCCATACACCCACATTGTTCCTTCATCTGTTCATTCCTTTATCTATACACCAACATTGTTCCTTCATCTGTTCATTGCTTTATCCATACACCCACATTGTTCCTTCATCTGTTCATTCCTTTATCTATACACCAACATTGTTCCTTCATCTGTTCATTGCTTTATCTATACACCCACATTGTTCCTTCATCTGTTCATTGCTTTATCCATACACCAACATTGTTCCTTCATCTGTTCATTGCTTTATCCATACACCCACATTGTTCCTTCATCTGTTCATTCCTTTATCCATACACCAACATTGTTCCTTCATCTGTTCATTCCTTTATCCATACACCCACATTGTTCCTTCATCTGTTCATTCCTTTATCCATACACCCACATTGTTCCTTCATCTGTTCATTCCTTTATCTATACACCAACATTGTTCCTTCATCTGTTCATTCCTTTATCCATACACCCACATTGTTCCTTCATCTGTTCATTCCTTTATCTATACACCAACATTGTTCCTTCATTTGTTCATTCCTTTATCTATACACCAACATTGTTCCTTCATCTGTTCATTGCTTTATCCATACAACCACATTGTTCCTTCATCTGTTCATTCCTTTATCTATATACCAACATTGTTCCTTCATCTGTTCATTCCTTTATCTATACACCAACATTGTTCCTTCATCTGTTCATTCCTTTATCCATACACCCACATTGTTCCTTCATCTGTTCATTCCTTTATCTATACACCAACATTGTTCCTTCATCTTTTCATTTCTTTATCCATCACCAGCATTGTTCATTCATCTATTCATTCCTTTATCTATACACCAACATTGTTCCTTAATCCATTCATTCTTTATCTATACACCAACATTGTTCCTTAATCCATTCATTCTTTATCTATACACCAACATTGTTTTTTCATCTGTTCATTTCTTTATCCATCACCAGCATTATTCCTAAATCCATTCATTCTTTTATCCATACACCAACATTAATCCTTCATCCATTTATTCCTTTATCCATACATCAGCATTAATCCTTCATTCATTTATTCCTTTATACACCAACATTGTTTCTTCATCTGTTCATTGCTTTATCTATACACCAACATTGTTTCTTCTTCCGTTCATTCCTTCATCCATACACCAACACATTCCTTTAACCAAACATGAACCTTGTATCTTCGTTGTTCTTTTATTAATCTGTTCATTTGTCCATTACGTCTGCATGTTCATCTGTGAATGTTTTGGTTCTGTTAGCTTCACGTAAAAGCTGGATAATGATGCTGGTTGTGTGTTTAGTGCTGGAGCAAGTTAGGAGTGTTGGACAGAGAGCTGTCAATCAAGCTGCTCATTAGCCATGCCTACACAGTTCTCAGATAGGTCTGATTAGCGAAGTCAAGTTTTTTATTTAAGCTTTTACTAGAACAGTCACGTTCAATATCATAGAAAATTCTTGAATGACATTTAATAATATAACTAAATTTTAAAAGTCACAAAAAATTTTTTTTGGTGTGAGTTCACAGCACCTTCTTCTATTTAAATGATGAAGAGAAGTCTGCTAATAGTTGAGATGGAAGGATCGATTGGCTATGTATCGTATCGGACGTTTTTTAATGAAAATATGTGATCGGCGATTGTTCGATATTTCTAAAATTTAGCCGGTCCCAAGAGCCGATCGATGGCGTTAAACAAATGAGCCTAATTTCTGTATTTTCAGCTAGTGTTTCATCCAGTAAGAGGAGCCCTGCGTGAAACCCCCTCCGGCCAGCTCCCAGTAATTCCTATCTGGAACTACATACCGTTTCATTTTTCACAGACTGACTAAAGCAGCAGCTTCGCGAGAATAGTTTCAGCGTTCACCGCATGTGCGGATAGAAAACACTGTCCGTCTGGCAGTTTGTTACTGTATGTGACGCAAACTCATCCAGTGCATTCTGTAAAATCTGTAAAATCAGTGTCTCGTGGAAAAAACCAAAACAAAGACATTTAACACTACTAATCTGATACGGCACTTAAGAGTACACCACATAGCTGAATACAATGAGTATTAGCAAACATCAGAGCTAGCACGCGCAGCTAGCACAAAACAAACAACCCAGAACACCATACAGACCAGATCTGACCGGTACGAACAGAACAGCAGCAACAACAGCCAGAGAGCTAAAAGTTTACAGTTTATAAACTCAAAGTTTATATGAGTTTATAGCGCTAGATAACTGCGTTTCAACCATGTTTCATGACTTGCTCGCGCTAATAACTACATGTAGCTCTGCCGTGGCATATAGCCCCGCCCTCGATCTGTATCGGCTATCAGCTTTGAATTGTGCTTTGAATAAAAACACTAATGGTAGTTATAGTTTAACTGCTCTGGACTTCAGCTGTATATGCCTGTGGTATTCCATATAGCTGATCTGAACCATCGGGTCTGAGTTTTCCACAGATGGAATGTTGCATTCTGGCAAACAAAAACAAAGCAGAGTTTATTATCATTATTATTATTATCATTACTATTATTTTTATTATTATTATTACTATTATTGTCTAAAGACAATAAAATCCAGAGTAAAATAAAACCTAACACATGCATATAATCTGTCATAATACTACAAGCTGTATCTGATATCAGGCCTAGACTCCATACGTAATTAACACCACAAATGTGGGATGGGTTTAAAGTTTAGAATTTCTCTACTTTTTTTTAAGGAGCTACGAGTGAAACAGTTTATAGAAAATTATAGCAATGCTTTTTTCCATCATCATTGGCAGCCATGACTTCTGTGGGATACGTTAAACTAAGACCTTCTCGCTAACAAGAGTTTTATCTGTGGTGTCTGTATGTAGGAGGAGCACAACTTGTCAAACCCAAGCCCACTAAAAATCACTCTCCTTCGTCTCTAACGTAGGTCAGCGATCCTTAAGCGTACTGTACAACTGTGAGGAAAATAAGCTTGTTATTGCCCATCTGACCACATACAGAGCACTCTGTGGGTGGAGAGACTAAATAGGTTTCTCAACACAAAAACATCCTACCCACCCCCAGCACCCCCACCCCCAGCACCATCACACCTGATTATTTTCTTTTGAATTTAAACGCTCAAATGTTTGTATAATTTGTCCGTCTGGCAGTGTTTATAATTGATAATTTATTATCGAGTCAGCTAAATGCACGCACACGAGAAACTCACCCCTTTGCAGATGGACACGGCCTCTTTGGACAAGGCTTTGGGGTAGGACACGTTGTGCTCCATGATGGACTGGAACAGCTCATCCTCATCCTCACCGTCAAATGGTGGCTGTGGAGGGGCACAACAAGACCCACAAAATAAACGAGTAGAAAACACACACAAGGTAATCTAACATCAGATCAACGGCTGCTAATTAGCACTAATTAGCACAGTGTCCTCCAGCTGTGTAGTAGATATTCATCTCTTAACCCCTTAACCTGCCTTTATTGTTCACTCTTTATTCTGAGAGTCTTGTATTAACCTCAGGCCTAAATATTCTGTATTAATGAATTGAAGTACCAGCGCACTCATAATTAATTAATATCATCTCAGACTCTTAACGCCTCAACTATTAACCCTCCTATGTTAAAAAAATTACACTCAAAAACAAGCAAGGGGTCGAGTCAAAGCAATAAAACTTTTATCAACTCTCTGAAGATTTAGAAATATAAATTATAAGAACATCTTGTATATTTACAATTGTAATAGCTATTTAATCAACTTTTTTCAAACAATCTGTTTTCAGATTTCAAACAATATTTCAAACAATTTAAAGTGGTTAAACAATTTAACAGCAGGGTTAAACACATCTCAACATTTGATAACATCTCAAATTCTTAACCAGCAGATAACAAAATAAATAACATATAAAATATTTAACTAGCAAACACATCAGTTTTTACTGTAACAAATGAACTTGGTAAGCAAAATTATTTTTGAACTAGTTGATGTTTTCACTTGTTTTTAGTGATATTAGTAAACCAAATTATCTCACTGTTAATGATAATTTCGCTTATTTAAAAAAAATCTGCTTGAAACCCACCAGAACAGATAAACTGGCTTACTAATATTGCTTTAAACTTTATAAATAAATTTCAAAATCTCATAATACGCTTCAATAATCTAAAAATGAGAAAGATGTCAACTATAAACAATATAGATACTTTTACTTGCCATGATATAATTTTTTTTTAATGGTTAAAATATTCAGCTAGTGAATACTTCTCACATGCATAGCTAACAATAATATCTCATATTCTTAGCTATCAGAAAGGATATACAAATGACAGGTAAGAATCAGTAAAGATATTAAAGCTCCTAATTAGCATATACATAGCATCATAATCTTTCAGCCAGCAATTATATCTCAAAGTTTTAGCGGGCAATAATGTCCAAATTTTTCAGCAAGCAATTACACAACTCGCATGCTTAGCTATAATATCTTAAACTCTTAACTAGCAACATCTCAAATGTTCAGCTATCTCAAATTCTATTTCTGATAAACCTATTAAACTACAGAGTAACAGCAGAACTCCTAACAACTACCTAACAAACATCTCAAACATTTAGCTAAAAATTACATCTCAAACTCTAAGCCAACAAATAACATCTAAAACTTCAGCAATCAATAACAATCAATCAATCAAACACTTAGTTAGCATATAAATAACATATGTAACTTTTAACTAGCAATCACATCATGCACTTTCAGCCAGCAATTATATCCCAACGTGTTTTACTGCAACAAATGCTATACTGGTGAGCAAAATGATCTTTTAACTACTTTTTTTGTTTTAGTGATATTAGTAAACCAAATGACCTCACTGTTTAGGCAGATCATTTGGCTTATTTTAATAAATCTCCTTTAAACAAGTAAAAACCTATAGAAATAACTTTTAAAATCTAATAATAAGCTTCAATAATCTCTAAATGAGAAATGTAAGATACGTCCACTCTTAGTTAGCAACTTCATCTTAAACTCTTAGCTAGCAATTACATCCTAAATTTTCAGCAAGCAATAACAATCAATCAAACTCTTAACTAGGATATAAATAGTATATATAACTTTTAACACTCAGAACCTTTCAGTTACAAATAGCATTGCAATGTTTAAATCCTACTAGCAAACTCTTAGGTAGCAATAGCATATCAACCTTTAAACAAGCAATAAGATCTTAAACCAATAAATAATAGCAATAACCCCTCAAACACTCAGCGACACCCTGATAGCGAGCATATATCGGTCCATTTTAACCTCGAAACTCTTGCGTATAAGGTCTAACTAGTTTCTAATCTCCTCAAACATATTTTAAATGTGCACTTTAAAATTATATATTTCATATTATATATAGAATTAAACATGTATAACAAAAGAAAGATACATTAATGTATTACACTGTGAGTCAAAAACAAGTGATAAATATCTGTTTGGTGCCTTAACTTCTGGTTGGTCACCCAAGAAAATGCAATAACATCTCAATGTTTCAGCTACTACTAACATCTCAATCTCTCGGCTAGCAATAACATCTCAATCTCTCAGCTGGCAATAACATCTCAATGTTCAGCTACTACTAACATCTCAATCTCTCGGCTAGCAATAACATCTCAATGTTTCAGCTACTACTAACATCTCAATCTCTCGGCTAGCAATAACATCTCAATGTTTCAGCTACTACTAACATCTCAATCTCTCG
The DNA here is from genome assembly GCA_021613375.1 of Megaleporinus macrocephalus. NCBI lineage: Eukaryota > Metazoa > Chordata > Actinopteri > Characiformes > Anostomidae > Megaleporinus > Megaleporinus macrocephalus. The sequence continues at coordinate 38,796,789 of CM038704.1, read as the reverse complement.
GCTAGCAATAACATTTCAATGTTTCAGCTACTACTAACATCTCAAACTTTTAGCTAGCAATAACATCTCAATGTTTCAGCTACTACTAACATCTCAAACTTTTAGCTAGCAATAACATTTCAATGTTTCAGCTACTACTAACATCTCAATCTCTCGGCTAGCAATAACATCTCAATGTTTCAGCTACTACTAACATCTCAATGTTCAGCTACTACTAACATCTCAATCTCTCGGCTAGCAATAACATCTCAATGTTTCAGCTACTACTAACATCTCAAACTTTTAGTTAGCAATAACATCTCAATGTTTCAGCTACTACTAACATCTCAAACTTTTAGCTAGCAATAACATTTCAATGTTTCAGCTACTACTAACATCTCAATCTCTCAGCTGGCAATAACATCTCAATGTTTCAGCTACTACTAACATCTCAATCTCTCAGCTGGCAATAACATCTCAATGTTTCAGCTACTACTAACATCTCAATCTCTCAGCTGGCAATAGCATCTCAATGTTTCAGCTACTACTAACATCTCAATCTCTTACCTATTTGGTAATTCGACTTTTAGCAATAAAACTTTTAATTAACAAAAGCAAATGTCTACTTTTAAAGTATCTTGGCAGAACGTCTCATGTCTTGTTTGGTTATAACACACAGAAGCTCTTTTGTTTGCTTTTATTTCAGGCTGTGCTAGGCAGAAAGCCTCAGAATGACCTCGGTGGGATTACAGGTCACCCCAGCCAAAGCTGCATGAGGCTAAATTATGAAGGTGCTGAAATGAGAGAAACACAGGCAGCCTGACACCAGCTCACAAACAACAACAACAACAACAACAAGTCACAGCAGAGTAGCCTCGGGCTAAAACACTCAACTGTACGGTGGAAAATCCTCTAAAACCATATTAGGCCTTTAACAATAACACAAAACAGATCTCCCCAAATGAAAGAAAACAGCAGGTTGACAATAGTCTTTTTTCATATTCCCTCCATCACTGTTCTAATCCTTCTCTAGATGATGTATGGAGAAAGCCCTGTGCGATGGTAGTAAGCCAATATTAGATGGCTCTGTGGCCACAATGCTGACTCCAGTGAAAAAGATATTACTTACATTACATTACTTACTTACTATTCATTCTAAAAATACCTCTACTCACTGTCTGGATCAGATTCTGGTTTATATATGGACGTAATCAATGGAAAGCTATTGATTAGGATGCAGGCTCGGAATGGAGCTGAAAAATACATAATGAGGTGAAATAATACTGAGCAGATTTTGCTGAGCTGTTTGAAGTGAACCGTAGCTAAAGATAGAAGATCTGATAGCACAAATATAGATCCTGGTCTTCAGGGGGAGGGGGTGGTATAATGCACATAAACACCTCCTTGTTTTTACACTCACTGTTAGGGCTGGGCGATATGGACCAGGTATTTTTGGAAGATATTTTTTTCTTCCCATAATGTGACAACAAAAAAGCAGTTCTGTGTCAAAGCTACACATCCCATATTTCACACAGGCACTTTTGACTAGGGCTAGGTATCATTTAAAAAATTTGAAACTGATAAAACGTTATAAGCAAAGTACCGAAAATAGGCACCAGATTTTTTACGGGGTTTTTTTTAGGTACTTGGTAGTTTTTGCTATCGAATAGCAAAGCCTGTCTTCGCTTACACAGGCATCCTCTTTGATAGCTTCTTTCGTGTGTTTATCCGTCTCCATGCTTTCGCTGCCTACGTTTACGTGTGAAGCGGTGGGGAGGGGTGAGTTTTGTGAGTAAGAGAGGCGAGGCAGTGTGAAGAGAGAGGCAAACTGGTGGATCTACAAGTGTAATTGCATCGCAACACAGACTATATCGATATAAACGATATTGTCTCATCTTATATCTTATATAAAAATATATCGATATTTCTTAAAAACTCAATATATCGCCCAGCCCTACTCACTGTCCATTTCATCAGCTCTGCTTCCTATACAGGAGCACTCTGAAGTCCTATAATTACAGACTCTAGTTCATCTGTTTCACTGTTTACTTTGTTTCCCTGATCTTCAATGGTCAGGACCCCCACAGGACCCCCACAGAGCACGATTTCTGTGGGTCATTCTCATCACTGCAGCGACATGGCATAGTGATGGTGGTGTCTTAGTGTGTTTTGTGCTGGCGTGAGTGGATCAGACACAGCAGTGCTCCTCAGTGTCGCTGCTAGTCCACTAAACAAAAACATCCAGTCAACTGTGTCCTGTAGGCAGTGTCCTGTGACCACTGATGAGAGACTAGAGAATGGGATATGAGCTACCATCTCTGGCTTTACATCTACAGGGTGGACCAGCAAGGCAGGAGTGTACAATAGAGTGGACAGTGAGTGGGCACAGTGTTTGTAAATGGAAAAGAAGGTGTACTTAATCAAGTGACTAGTCGCTGAATATTATTAATATTAATTTTAATAAAGCATGTCAGTTTTTTCGGGCACATATGTTCAACTTAAGAAACATACAGTAACACTTTTATTGAACACTTTTACTACATAGGACTGCTATACTGGGCCATAAACCTGTCATGGCAGTTATTTTCTGTTCTGACATATTAAGTTTGGTGATATAACAGTGTCACGCTATCAGTATTAACAGTAAATGTCACGACAGATGTCATAATGCTTAATGTAATAATGGCACACAGCAAAAATACGACATCAGCTGTTATGACATTTACCAGTAATGTCACCACCACCCTGAATACAATACATTACTGAACATGCTTGGCCACGATGTGTTTGTGCCATAGCTGTCACTGTTAGGTAGCGAGATTATTCTGATGCTCTGCTGAAATTGATCTGTCCTCAGTAATCACTGCAGAAATGTCTGAATCTAAGAGTTCGAAGTCAGATACATTGCATAAATATGGACTCACCTGCCCAGCCAGCATCTCATACAGCAGCACCCCGTACGCCCACCAATCAACGGAGCGCCCGTACGGCTGGTACGCTATGATCTGCACAAAAACACCAACACACATACACGGTTACTCAGCAGAGTCGACACAGCGGAATATTATTTTCACATGAATAAAGCACATATAGAAATAAGGAACATAGGAATTAAGACTCCACCCGTATTTCAGTCAGCTGATTAAAAAAATCACCAATAATTCTTCAATAATATTTTTTCAGACTTTTTTTCATTTTTCAGACTTCCACTGAACCTCCTAATATAAATCCTGCGTTCCTAAATGCACCAACATTACCGTCTTACCTGAGTTCACATTTACCTGAGTTTACCCACATTTACCCACACTTGCTCAATTCTAAACAAGTTCAACTTCAGCTCAAAAGCTCCATTTGTCATGTGTCCCTCTTAACAAGGTAACCAATCAAAAAATGAGGGAGATGCTGAACCCATGAGCCAACGCAGGCCTGAACAGTAGGACAGACTTACACACGCTGGTGATTAAAAAGGCTTAAGAACCCTGAGAAACAGATCTGCTTACTTCAATAAACACATAAGCATGTTGTGGTGTTCATGGCTCTCGCTGAACGTGCAAACGCGTATATGGTTGGAGTGGGAAGAATGAAACCTGCTGGACGTGTTTCCCTCCGAATTGAAGCGCAGTAAGTGCTTGTTCTTTTAGTCTGTCTGTTTAGGAACATGTGATGTGGCGAAACGTCCGCTCTTGCAGATGAGACTATGGAATACGCTCTGCTGTCTGAACACAGCTGCTTTTATACTGTGTAAAATTTGCAGATGTTTTTTGTTTAAAACACACATTTACATCATTTTGCGGGTGAGGCAGGTGGTGTATATGTCCCTTCTCTGCAAGACATATACACCACCCGCCTCACCCGCAAAGCGATCACAATTGTAGGTGATGCCAGCCATCCTGCTCACAACATGTTCAGCATCCTGCCTTCTGGGAAGAGGTACAGGAGTCTCCATTCCCATACCACCAGACTCTCCAACAGCTTCATCCATCAGGCTGTGAGGATGGTGAACTCTCTCCCCTCAGCTCCACCAGGACTGACAAGAAGCCAGGAACTCTAAATAACCAACCCCCCGCACCCCAACACAGTAGACCAAATGCTCTACTTTGCACTATCAAAACTACTTGCACTACCTGCCAATACTGTCTGCACTATATGCACTACTTGCACTATCTGCCAATACTGTCTGCACTATATGCACTACTTGCACTATCTGCCAATACTGTCTGCACTACTTGCACTACCTGCCAATACTGTCTGCACTACTTGCACTACCTGCCAATACTGTCTGCACTATATGCACTACTTGCCAATACTGTCTGCACTATATGCACTACTTGCACTATCTGCCATTACTGTCTGCACTATATGCACTACTTGCACTATCTGCCAATACTGTCTGCACTATATGCACTACTTGCACTATCTGCCATTACTGTCTGCACTATATGCACTACTTGCCAATACTGTCTGCACTATATGCACTACTTGCACTACCTGCCATTACTGTCTGCACTATATGCACTACTTACACTACCTGCCAATACTGTCTGCACAATATGCACTACTTGCACTTCCTGCCAATACTGTCTGCACAATATGCACTACTTGCACTACCTGCCAATACTGTCTGCACAATATGCACTACTTATATCTCAGACTTTTATCATATTGTGAATGACCAATCCTTTTTTCAATTCCTTGAGCGCGCTCAGTCTCTATGTTTAGTCTCTTAGTGTAGACTAAGTTATTGTAGTTTAGTTAATGTAACTCTTGTCACGGCAGGCTACAAGTAGTTATTAGTGCAAGCAAGTCATGAAACATGGTCTAAACTGGTTTATTACCATTTTTAACAAGCTCATATGAAACAGTATAATAATGTAAACAAATATCCCCAATACTGCAAGCATTACATTTACAGGGTTAGGGTTAGACTGGTAGTGATCTAAAACTAACCCGTTATTTAAAACAAAAACGTCATTAAACGCAGACTCTGGTTATCTTAAACTGCAATCATTAAATGTAGATCTTGAATTGCTGCTGCTGGGCTGTTCGTACTGGTCAGATCTGGTCTGCATGGTGTTCTGGGTTGTTTGTTTTGTGCTAGCTGCGCGTGCTAGCTCTGCTGTTTGTTGATACTCACTGTGTTCAGCTGCGTGCAGTGCTGTATCAGATTAATTAGTGTTAAATGTCTTTGTCTTGGTTTCCCCACGACACTTTTACACATTATAAAAAAGTCCTGGATGACATGCTTTCTTTTTTATAAGCGCATACTTTCTCACAAGGCCGCTGCTTTAATCAGTCTGTGGAAAATTAAAGGGTGTGTATTTCCACCTAGTGGTTCCGATAGGAATTGCAGGGAGCTGGCCGGTGGGGGTTCTGCTCTTCCTGGATGAACGCTAGCTGTAAATACAAAAATTGGGCTCATTTGTTTAACGCCATCGATTGGCTCTCGGGATCGGCTAAATTAGAGAAATATGGGCCGATCACTGATCACATATTTTGTTTAAAAATCGGCTGATACCAATACATAGCCGATCGATCCCTCCATCTCTAGTTAAAATGTCACTTAGTATTAAAGTAAGTGTTAGTCACTGTGCTTTTACTGTTACTGTCAATGTCAGGGATGTTTGGCCAGGAAAGGGCTGTCTTGTTTGTCTTGTCATCTTGTCAAAACATCCACAGCTGTTTCTATCCATCCTACCTGACTGTTTGTGCAGTGCTGTATGTTATTGTTAGCTGTTAGCGTTTAGCAAAGTTCACTTGGGTTTGTCTGCTGTGCTGTGAGTCAGCTCTGACTTTGGTGCCTTTCGTTCCAGCTTCACCATCTGCTGCACCACACATCCCAATTAGCATCACTTACACTTCAAATAATTAGGCCCAGAATGAAGACTTCCCCAAAGTGAATAGTGCTGAAAACACCACGTGCTGAAGTGAAGACCTCACTTTACCATAAATGTCCTCACAAACATAGCACTACAAACACACATATACTCGCTATATACTTTCTATATTCTAAAGTGCGTGACTGGGTGAATGCAAGACATACAGTCATTTTTAACCTGTATTTGAATAAAGTCTTTGGATTAAGTGTTTTAGCATGCAGTCCCCAACATGTACCTTATAAAGTCAGATATAAATCACAAACACACACATACACACATACACCCCAAGACTTACTGCCCAATCAGTGTTTGGGAACGAGTCCAGAAAAGTCCCATCAATAAACCCCCACAGTGATGATTCAACACAGATTACAGCAGGACGGCTACTCTAAATGCACACTTGGCTTTGTCTGCCACAAAGTTCCTCTGGACTCAGTGACCCGCACAGAGTTACAGTTGGAATCCATTCGTAATTACAGTACTGTATTACATATCTAAGAGAAAATTATATACACTACCGGTCAAACGTTTTAGAACGGTTTTTTAACTTTTGACTGGTAGTGTATCTAAAACGTTTGACTGGTAGTGTACTAAAATGTTTGACTGGTAGTGTACTAAAACGTTTGACTGGTAGTGTACTAAAACGTTTGGCTGGTAGTGTATCTAAAACGTTTGAGTGGTAGTGTACTAAAACGTTTGACTGGTAGTGTACTAAAACGTTTGACTGGTAGTGTACTAAAACGTTTGACTGGTTGTAATCTAAAACGTTTGGCTGGTAGTGTATTAAAATGTTTGACTGGTAGTGTATTAAAGCGTTTGACTGGTAGTGTATTTAAATGTTTGGCTGGTAGTGTATTAAAGCGTTTGACTGGTAGTGTATTAAAATGTTTGACTGGTAGTGTATTAAAGCGTTTGACTGGTAGTGTATTAAAATGTTTGACTGGTAGTGTATTAAAGCGTTTGACTGGTAGTGTATTAAAATGTTTGGCTGGTAGTGATCTAAAACGTTTGTCTGGTAGTGTATCTAAAACGTTTGACTGGTAGTGTATTAAAACGTTTGGCTGGTAGTGTATCTAAAACGTTTGGCTGGTAGTGTACTAAAACGTTTGGCTGGTAGTGTATCTAAAACGTTTGGCTGGTAGTGTACTAAAACGTTTGGCTGGTAGTGTACTAAAACGTTTGGCTGGTAGTGTATCTAAAACGTTTGGCTGGTAGTGTACTAAAACGTTTGGCTGGTAGTGTATCTAAAACGTTTGGCTGGTAGTGAATCTAAAATGTTTGGCTGGTAGTGTAACTAAAACGTTTGACTGGTAGTGTATCTAAAACGTTTGACTGGTAGTGTACTAAAATGTTTGACTGGTAGTGTACTAAAACGTTTGGCTGGTGGTGAATCTAAAACGTTTGGCTGGTAGTGTACTAAAACGTTTGACTGGTAGTGTATCTAAAACGTTTGACTGGTAGTGTACTAAAACGTTTGGCTGGTAGTGATCTAAAACGTTTGACTGGTAGTGTATCTAAAACGTTTGACTGGTAGTGTACTAAAATGTTTGACTGGTAGTGTACTAAAACGTTTGGCTGGTAGTGTACTAAAATGTTTGACTGGTAGAGTATTAAAGCGTTTGACTGGTAGTGTATTAAAATGTTTGGCTGGTAGTGATCTAAAACGTTTGTCTGGTAGTGTATCTAAAACGTTTGACTGGTAGTGTATTAAAACGTTTGGCTGGTAGTGTATCTAAAACGTTTGGCTGGTAGTGTACTAAAACGTTTGGCTGGTAGTGTACTAAAATGTTTGACTGGTAGTGTATTAAAGCGTTTGACTGGTAGTGTATTAAAATGTTTGGCTGGTAGTGATCTAAAACGTTTGTCTGGTAGTGTATCTAAAACGTTTGACTGGTAGTGTATTAAAACGTTTGGCTGGTAGTGTATCTAAAACGTTTGACTGGTAGTGTATTAAAACGTTTGACTGGTAGTGTATCTAAAACGTTTGGCTGGTAGTGTATCTAAAACGTTTGGCTGGTAGTGTATTAAAACGTTTGGCTGGTAGTGTACTAAAACGTTTGGCTGGTAGTGTATCTAAAACGTTTGGCTGGTAGTGAATCTAAAATGTTTGGCTGGTAGTGTAACTAAAACTTTTGACTGGTAGTGTATCTAACACGTTTGACTGGTAGTGTACTAAAATGTTTGACTGGTAGTGTACTAAAACGTTTGGCTGGTAGTGTACTAAAATGTTTGACTGGTAGTGTACTAAAATGTTTGACTGGTAGTGTACTAAAACGTTTGGCTGGTAGTGTACTAAAACGTTTGACTGGTAGTGTACTAAAATGTTTGACTGGTAGTGTATCTAACACGTTTGACTGGTAGTGTACTAAAACTTTTGACTGGTAGTGTACTAAAACTTTTGACTGGTAGTGTACTAAAACGTTTGGCTGGTAGTGTATCTAACACGTTTGACTGGTAGTGTACTAAAACTTTTGACTGGTAGTGTACTAAAACTTTTGACTGGTAGTGTACTAAAATGTTTGACTGGTAGTGTATCTAACACGTTTGACTGGTAGTGTACTAAAGCGTTTGACTGGTAGTGTACTAAAACGTTTGACTGGTAGTGTACTAAAACGGTGTGCCTGCTGGACTAAGAATAGTCCACCTACCAAAAGTATTCAGCCAACTATGTCCCATGGACATTGATCTGTGACCACTGATAAAGGACAAGAGGATGACCAACACAATCTTATCAATATCATCATTTATCAACTACCTAATCATATCTGACTTTACATCTACAAGGTGGACTACTAAGGCAGGAGAGTCTGACAGAGTGGACAGTGAGTGGACTGTTTTAGACTGAGTCTGTCTGATCCACTCATACCAACACAACACACACTAACACACCACCACGTCAGTCACTGCAGTGTGATTTAGGTGGATTTTATGTTATGGCTGCTTGGTGTGAATAATAAACCACATTAAAATATGTATTATGTAAAATATGTATAATTAAAGTAAATAATGAATGTCTTGTCCAGGACCATAAAAGTGTCCACTCAAAATGTGCACTGTGATTTCTCAAAGCTGTCCCCACATTTATTTAAACCAAATCAGTAATAAGCGTTTCCATAGTGATGGGAATGGTGCTCTAAATCTGTGCACATGGCCAGAAACGACATTCAGCTACACACATTAGTGACAGCTTGTATACTGTCCAGAAAAAAGCACTGACCAGTAGAACAGGGCAGTCTGGACAATGCAGGCACACATGAACTGGGCTAAAGAACCATGTGGAGCAGTGAAAATGCTTGCTCTAGAGTGATGAAGCTCCTGGATTGATCCAGAACTGATCACCCAACATCAGCACCTGACCTCACTAATGCTCAATCAAATCCTCACAGCAATGTTACAACTTCGGAACCTGACCTCACTAATGCTCAATCAAATCTCCACAGCAATGTTCCAACCTCAGTACCTGACCTTACTAATGCTCCAACAAATCTCTACAGCAATAGTCAATATCAGTACCTGACCTCACTAACACTCAATCAAATCTCCACAGCAATGTTCCAACCTCAGTACCTGACCTCACTAATGCTCCAACAAATCTCTACAGCAATAGTCAATATCAGTACCTGACCTCACTAACACTCAATCAAATCTCCACAGCAATGTTCCAACCTCAGTACCTGAACTCACTAATGCTCCGACAAATCTCTACAGCAATAGTCAATATCAGTACCTGACCTCACTAACACTCAATCAAATCTCCACAGCAATGTTCCTTACCTCAGTACTTGACCTCACTAATGCTCCAACAAATCTCTAAAGCAATAGTCAATATCAGTACCTGACCTCACTAACATTCAATCAAATCTCCACAGCAATGTTCCAACTTCGGAACCTGACCTCACTAATGCTCAATCAAATCAATGCAATGTTCCAACAAATCTCTACAACAATGTTCCAACCTCAGTACCTGACCTAACTATTGCTCAATCAAATCAATGCAATGTTCCAACAAATCTCTACAACAATGTTCCAACCTCAGTACCTGACCTGACTATTGCTCAATCAAATCCTCACAGCAATAGTCAACATCAGCACCTGACCTCACTAACACTCAATCAAATCCTCACAGCAATAGTCAATATCAGTACCTGACCTCACTAATGCTCAATCAAATCTCCACAGCAGTGTTCCAACCTCAGTACCTGACCTCACTAACACGCAATAAAATCCTCACAGCAATAGTCAATATCAGCACCTGACCTTACTAATGCTCAATCAAATGCTCACAGCAATGTTCCACTATGTAGTGTAATGCTTTCCCAGAGGAGTAGAGGTCATCACTGCAGCAAAGGAGGACAGACTCCCTGTGAATACCTTTATTTAAGAAGAAACGCTGGATCGTCAACTCAGCAGGTGTCTACAGACTTTTGGACACATACACAGAGCTTTACTTTAGTCACTCACACTGCTCTGAGCCAGGAAGCTGTAAACTCAGCATACAGATTCTGATCTCTACACAAACCCTTGAGGCCTATTTCACTTTCTCCTACAGTCTGTCCATCTCTCTCTCTTTCTCTCTCTCTCTCTCTCTCTCTCTCTCTCTCTGTGTAAATGGAGGCAGGAGTGATTTTGCTGAAAAAAAAAATACAGAATAAAAACATGACTATTAGTTTGCGCTGGTTTGTGCCGCAGGAATTTACGAGTAACATAAGCTATCTGTGACGTCACTCAGCCCCTCCATCAGCATCTACACTGCACAGAAAAGGGGTCTCATTTGTTTGTGGTACGTTCCTGCTGGTTTGTGCTTATGAAGAAATGTTCATGCTATTCTAAGTTACAAATTTACAATGGTTGGATGAGTCAGTCAACCCCTCATCACCGTCCCCCATCACCCATTTGGACATTCATTCATTTGTGCTGTTACAATATCAAGCAATAATGTTTGACGTATGGCGTCACTCGGCCCCCCATCAGCAGCTAGCAGGGGGTAAAAAGTGCATTTCTCAGATCTTCATCCTCAGTCAGAGACAATCCTGTGGTAGGTGCTTTAGACGGAACTATTTATTCAGTAGCTAAAGAATGAAAACGACACACAAATTTCTTTTAATGTTACAAACCAGCACAAATGAATGATACTGTTTTGGCATGACGGAGGCAGAGCTGAGTGATGTCAGTCATATTATAGCTCAATAAATTAAAACAGCACAAACGCTGCTGTTAACTGTTGACTGGGGACCAAATGAACACGTCAAACATTTCCAACACTCTGCTGGTCACTCTGCAGTGTGAATCTGGGATGGAAGAGTGAAGCGAGGCTTCACTAAGAGCACACGCTGCCTTTACTCTGTACACATCAGCTTCCATCAGTCGGCATCTCAGGCTCATCATTCATTAACTCAACGCTGGACGAGCTTTATGATTTGCCTCAAACTCGATTACAGCCCAGCAAATGACCTCACTATTGGTCAATCAAATCCTCATAGCAATGTTCAACATCATTGTCTGTCCTCCTCAACGCTTAATCAAATCCTCAAAGCCATGCTCAACATCAGTACCTGACCCCCATCCTGACCCACATCATGAGGTTTTGAGTCTCGGAACCTGATCTCACTAACGCACAATCAAATCCTCACAGCAGTGTTCCAACATCAGCATCTGGCCTCACTAACGCTCAATCAAATCCTCACAGCAATGTTTAACATCATTGTCTGTCCTCAACACTTAATGAAATCCTCAAAGCCATGCTCAACATCAGTACCTGACCCACATCCTGAGGTTTTGAGTCTCGGAACCTGATCTCACTAACGCACAATCAAATCCTCACAGCAGTGTTCCAACATCAGCATCTGGCCTCACTAACGCTCAATCAAATCCTCACAGCAATGTTTAACATCAGTACCTGACCACCGTCCTGACCTACATCATGAGATTTTGAGTCTCGGAACCTGATCTCACTAACGCACAATCAAATCCTCACAGCAGTGTTCCAACATCAGCATCTGGCCTCGCTAACGCTCAATCCTCACAGCAAATCCTCACAGCAAATCCTCACAGCAATGTTACAACTTCGGAACCTGACCTCACTAATGCTCAATCAAATCTCCACAGCAATGTTCCAACCTCAGTACCTGACCTTACTAATGCTCCAACAAATCTCTACAGCAATAGTTAATATCAGTACCTGACCTCACTAACACTCAATCAAATCTCCACAGCAATGTTCCAACCTCAGTACCTGACCTCACTAATGCTCCAACAAATCTCTACAGCAATAGTCAATATCAGTACCTGACCTCACTAACACTCAATCAATCTCCACAGCAATGTTCCAACCTCAGTACCTGAACTCACTAATGCTCCGACAAATCTCTACAGCAATAGTCAATATCAGTACCTGACCTCACTAACACTCAATCAAATCTCCACAGCAATGTTCCTTACCTCAGTACTTGACCTCACTAATGCTCCAACAAATCTCTAAAGCAATAGTCAATATCAGTACCTGACCTCACTAACATTCAATCAAATCTCCACAGCAATGTTCCAACTTCGGAACCTGACCTCACTAATGCTCAATCAAATCAATGCAATGTTCCAACAAATCAGCAATGTTCAACATCATTGTCTGTCCTCCTCAACGCTTAATCAAATCCTCAAAGCCATGCTCAACATCAGTACCTGACCCCCGTCCTGACCCACATCATGAGGTTTTGAGTCTCGGAACCTGATCTCACTAACGCACAATCAAATCCTCACAGCAGTGTTCCAACATCAGCATCTGGCCTCACTAACGCTCAATCAAATCCTCACAGCAATGTTTAACATCAGTACCTGACCCCCGTCCTGACCCACATCATGAGATTTTGAGTCTCGGAACCTGATCTCACTAACGCACAATCAAATCCTCACAGCAGTGTTCCAACATCAGCATCTGGCCTCGCTAACGCTCAATCCTCACAGCAAATCCTCACAGCAAATCCTCACAGCAATGTTCAACATCATTGTCTGTCCTCCTCAACGCTTAATCAAATCCTCAAAGCCATGCTCAACATCAGTACCTGACCCCCGTCCTGACCCACATCATGAGATTTTGAGTCTCGGAACCTGATCTCACTAACGCACAATCAAATCCTCACAGCAGTGTTCCAACATCAGCATCTGGCCTCGCTAATGCTCAATCAAATCCTCACAGCAATGTTTAACATCAGTGTCTGACCCCCGTCCTGACCCACATCATGAGGATTTGAGTCTCGATATATTTACAATCAGGCACTGATCACTTTAGGTTGTGAGTCCTCAGGTTTTAAGTTAATAACCAAATCTTGCATGGAATGTTGCCAGATTCCAGTTTTCCTAAATAGGCGGCATTTCTTTGAGCGCAGTTCTTTTCCTCCATTTTTATATACTGTGTTCTAAACTGCATCTGACCAGCGCCAAAATCTGGATGGTGTTGGAGATGTAATTACTGATGTGGTTTAGGGTGTCTATTGACTTTCAGTGTTTGTTAGTAACGTTAGCCTCGTGGCTCCAGTTCCTAAGCTAAAGAAGTTTTGGCTGATCAACTGCATTTGGGTTAACTTGAAAAAATCAAGACGGGGGGAAACTGCAATCAGGGGGAGAGAAAAGGAAAGAAAATAGACGAGAACCTTTAAACTAAACAGAAGAAATTGAAGAAGTGAGATTTGACAGGAGAGAATTAAATCTGTTCCCTGGTCAGCTGTCAGCAACAACGCGGCCGGTCAAGGATAAAGAAGTAGAAGCATCTATACAGGACGGTTTCATGAGCTGAGTGGACAGTTACAGTATATCAGAGCTAAAAATAGCTCAATCGCTCAGAGCGGGCGGACGTCCGCTGGAAATCCATTTTCCCCAGAGTCGGGTCAGGACTTCAAGGTTACACTTCAAAATCCACTTCGCAGCGGGGGCGGGAGGTGGGGGGTCGGGGGGTTAGGAATTACAGACTTTATTAAAGAAGCTGGTTTACACTACAGACCACAAGAATGGACACAAGCAGGGATAACGTCACACCACCATAACATTACTTATGATACCACCTTTCTAATACAATACCAATCATCTAACACCAATTCATACTGTTCACTCCTCAGCTTCAAATACATACTGTTCATTCCTCAGCTTCAAATACATACTGTTCATTCCTCAGCTTCAAATTCATACTGTTCACTCCTCAGCTTCAAATACATACTGTTCACTCCTCAGCTTCAAATTTATACTGTTCACTCCTCAGCTTTAAATACATACTGTTCACTCCTCAGCTTTAAATACATACTGTTCACTCCTCAGCTTCAAATTCATACTGTTCACTCCTCAGCTTTAAATACATACTGTTCACTCCTCAGCTTTAAATACGTACTGTTCACTCCTCAGCTTCAAATTCATACTGTTCACTCCTCAGCTTTAAATACATACTGTTCACTCCTCAGCTTCAAATACATACTGTTCACTCCTCAGCTTCAAATTCATACTGTTCACTCCTCAGCTTCAAATACATACTGTTCACTCCTCAGCTTCAAATTCATACTGTTCACTCCTCAGCTTCAAATACATACTGTTCATTCCTCAGCTTCAAATTCATACTGTTCACTCCTCAGCTTCAAATTCATACTGTTCATTCCTCAGCTTCAAATACATACTGTTCACTCCTCAGCTTCAAATACATACTGTTCACTCCTCAGCTTCAAATTCATACTGTTCACTCCTCAGCTTCAAATACATACTGTTCACTCCTCAGCTTCAAATACATACTGTTCACTCCTCAGCTTCAAATACATACTGTTCACTACTCAGCTTCAAATACATACTGTTCACTCCTCTGCTCCAAATTCATACTGTTCACTCCTCAGCTTCAAATACATACTGTTCACTCCTCAGCTTCAAATACATACTGTTCACTCCTCAGCTTCAAATTCATACTGTTCACTCCTCAGCTTCAAATTCATACTGTTCACTCCTCAGCTTCAAATACATACTGTTCACTCCTCAGCTTCAAATTCATACTGTTCACTCCTCAGCTTCAAATACATACTGTTCACTACTCAGCTTCAAATACATACTGTTCACTCCTCTGCTCCAAATTCATACTGTTCACTCCTCAGCTTCAAATACATACTGTTCACTCCTCAGCTTCAAATTCATACTGTTCACTCCTCAGCTTCAAATACATACTGTTCACTCCTCAGCTTCAAATACATACTGTTCACTCCTCAGCTTCAAATTCATACTGTTCACTCCTCAGCTTCAAATACATACTGTTCACTCCTCAGCTTCAAATTCATACTGTTCACTCCTCAGCTTCAAATACATACTGTTCACTCCTCTGCTCCAAATTCATACTGTTCACTCCTCAGCTTCAAATACATACTGTTCACTCCTCAGCTTCAAATACATACTGTTCACTCCTCAGCTTCACATTCATACTGTTCACTCCTCGGCTTCAAATTCATACTGTTCACTCCTCAGCTTCAAATTCATACTGCTCACTCCTCAGCTTCAAATACATACTGTTCACTCCTCAGCTTCAAATTCATACTGTTCACTCCTCAGCTTCAAATACATACTGTTCACTACTCAGCTTCAAATACATACTGTTCACTCCTCTGCTCCAAATTCATACTGTTCACTCCTCAGCTTCAAATACATACTGTTCACTCCTCAGCTTCAAATTCATACTGTTCACTCCTCAGCTTCAAATACATACTGTTCACTCCTCAGCTTCAAATACATACTGTTCACTCCTCAGCTTCAAATTCATACTGTTCACTCCTCAGCTTCAAATACATACTGTTCACTCCTCAGCTTCAAATTCATACTGTTCACTCCTCAGCTTCAAATACATACTGTTCACTCCTCTGCTCCAAATTCATACTGTTCACTCCTCAGCTTCAAATACATACTGTTCACTCCTCAGCTTCACATTCATACTGTTCACTCCTCGGCTTCAAATTCATACTGTTCACTCCTCAGCTTCAAATTCATACTGTTCACTCCTCAGCTTCAAATACAGTGCTTTTTTTGAATGAGGCAGGATAGCCAATCAGAAAATAGCTCAATTAGCTTAGATCAGCCTTAAACGCACAGAAACGAAAACAGCCTGTTACACTCAGAGTGATTAAAAGAGGTTAGAAATGATTATGTAACACATAATATCGCCATACTGGACACACCAAACCACACAAATGTTATAGGTGGTCCTGAGGTGGAGCTGGTCACAGTGGTGGTGATGGGAGTCAGCTCCCTCACAGAAAGTTATAACAGTAAGTTTCTCTATAGGTTCACACGCTACACTAAGTGAGCTTGTCTCGTGCTGTATCGCTGTGTGTTACCTCTGCAGTGTGTATTTCTTTAAAGTTAGTGTTGAAGTTTTTGTGTTGTGCAAAGGACACTCTTATACACACCATTAGTTCCCACCATAAGAGTGTGTGGAGTGCAATGGTTCATCGCTGATACTGACACACTCTACTTACACACTTTCCCCTCACCATTGCTGTCGAACTCTAATCCAAATACATATGATCAGGTTTTCAATAATTTATCAGACCAATCAGGTTGGATCAGATGAGCTAATAAGGTTAAAGCTGAAAAGTTCAACACTACTGAAGTAGCAGACTGTAAACATACTGACTGTTCTCAGTGCTGAGTGAGAAACACACAGACTGTATTATCTCTATCCCTCTACCTCTATCTCACTCTTTCACTCTCACTCCACTCTTTCTGTCCTGCTATCACTTTTTCCTTCTCTTTTCCTCTGTCGCTCTCCTCTTTCTCTTTCTTTCTCTTTTTCTTTCTCACTTCTTTCAAAGGCTTTCCCTCTATCACCTTCTTCTTCCCTCCCTCTTTCTTTCCATTCCTTTACAGTTTCTCATTCTTTTTCTTTGTCTGCATTTGTTTCTCTATCTTCTTTCTTTCTGGCAGTCTGTCTCTTTACCCTGTCGTCCCTCTCTTTGACTCTCTCTTTCTCTCTCTCTCTCTTTCTCTCTCTCAGTAATTAATGAGAGGATCCATGCACATTTCTTTCTTCTCTCTATAACTTTCTTTCTCTCTTTCACATGTTCATTGTCTCTTCTCTCTGTTACTTGGCCATCTTATCAATTTGTCTTACTGTGCTGTATTTTTTCTTCCATTTCTCTCTCTCTCTCTCTCTCTCTCTCTCTCGACAGTGAGTCTGTTGTTAACACAGAAGTTAATAGTTGTTCTATTTGTGGTCAGATTTCTCTTTTCTCTCTATTGCTTACACTCCAGCAGTCTTCTTTCTCTCTTTGCATCGTTCCCTCTCTCTTCTAAGCCTCTAGCTATATCTTTCTTTCTCGCTTCTCTTTTTTTTCTCTCAATCTACCTTTCCCTCTATCATCATCAGCCTTTCACTCTTCTTTTTTTCCTCTCCGTCTCTATTTCAGTATTTCTCTCTGTCTTTCTCTCTGTGTGCCTCTCTCTCCCCCCCTCTCTCTCCTGACAGTGAATCTGGTGTTAACACAGAAGTTAACAGTGTGTTATATTTGTATCTGTCAGCGGTCAGATAACAGTTCAAAAATAAAATACTGTGATCTTCTATAACACTGTAATTAACGAGAGGGGCCACTGAGACACAGGGGGTCTCCTCCAGCCGACCACTCATTTTTAAAAAAGACTATTTTCCCATCATCAACATCACATATAATCAGAAGACGTATATATTATTTGCTCATATATATATATAAGCTACAATTATGTGAATAATCACTGATTTGTGTTAGTGTGAAATTTTAGTAATTTAGTAATTATTATTTCATAATGTTTATTTTTATTTGTATTTATTATATAGTATATGTATATATTTTTATTTGCTTACATATATAAGCTACAGTTATGTGAATAATCACTGATTTGTGTTAATGTGAAATTTTTGTCATTTAGTAATTATTATTTGTATTTATATTTGTATTTATATATTTTTTTTTCTTTCCCCTTTTCCTTCTCTTTCTTTTCTCTCCCCATCTGTGTAGGTGTGTGTATATGTTGCTCATCTTAAACCAATAAATAAAAAAATTAAAAAAAGAAAGTTGCTTAGAGATTCTGTTACAAGCTACACAGTCGAATCATATTATTATGACCACTTATTCTTATTCACTTATTATTCCTACTTTGGTGTTATGCTGTGTTATGGTCTGGGAAACGGCAGTGCTGGTTAGTGCGGTGTTAGTGATCATCGTCAGGGACAGTTGTGTGTCTGATAAGGACCTCCCCGCTACCCTGGCTGTTCTGTAGCACTGGCTGGCGGTCTCCACTCCTGCCATGCTCAATAAAATCCTATCTGTGTTGCTTTGAGACTATGTTTCGGTGCGGTCTTACAGAGAACTGCTTGCATTTTGTATAATATTTCTATTAATGAAATACTTTGGGCTTTACGTTTAGCAGAAAGACTGACTCCTGTTTTCTTCTTCTGCACATTCACTCCTTTTCTTTTTTTTTTACAGCCGCTGTATGTCAGACACTGACCTCGACGTCTCGCCCCACGGCCCCATGAACCAGATCTAGTAGTTCGCTAGTTAAGAAGCCGCAACCCTTACTGTTCTGATTCGACCGCACACTTAAATTAAATCTACTGTACATGAGGCAGATGGTCAGGAGCTTGTCTGTCTGTGTGTGTGCGTGTGTGTGTGTGTGTGTGCTCGCTCACACCCTTGCCTTTAACTCCAGTCGCTCACTTATGTTAGCATGGCTAGCCATGTATGTTAGCGACGCTCTCACTCCTGCTTTCACGCTGCACACGCTCGCATTAATGTATGACATGTTCTCACCAGATAACATACTGCTGACTGAGTATGTAGGTCAGAGAGAGAGAGAGAGAGAGAGAGAGAGAAAGAGAATGAGAGAGAGAATGAGAGAGAGAGAGAGAGAGAGAGAGAGAGAGAGAGAGACAGAGAGAAAGAGAATGAGAGAGAGAATGAAAGAGAGAGAGAGAGAGAGAAAGAGAGAGAGAGAGGGGCATGGAGAGGGACTGACTCAGAGGGAGTGTTGAAGTCGTGCTCATACATCTAAAAGACATGAGGACAGATGGTTACATACACACAGACAGTGAAGAGTTCTTCAGACAGTCTGAGCTTCACTATCAGACAAGCAAGTTTCCTGACCCCAGAATCCCCCCAAATATGAAACAGTGAGCTTCCGATTTGAAGTGAAGGTCACTTATTAACCTCACCGCCCCCCATTATTTGAACTAGTCTGGCTCAGTACCCGTCCCATCGTGGTCAGTGCTTCCAGGGACAGTCAGAAACACCATTTCTTCTATCTCTGCTTTTCCTTTGTTTTATTGTAATCACTGTCATTCGGTTTGCTCTTCTTATTCATATTAGTGAAACTGTAAAGTGATTCAGAGTATATAGCGTGTACTTGTAC
The DNA here is from genome assembly GCA_021613375.1 of Megaleporinus macrocephalus. NCBI lineage: Eukaryota > Metazoa > Chordata > Actinopteri > Characiformes > Anostomidae > Megaleporinus > Megaleporinus macrocephalus. The sequence continues at coordinate 38,777,545 of CM038704.1, read as the reverse complement.
CCATACATAACATCTCAGAATCCTGTCCTACCCCACCCCCACCATAAAACCTGTAAAAAAACTACTACAAAAGATACTAAAAGATGTGGGTCAGTCGTGGCCTGAAGTTTAGGGATCCAGTCTTGTGACCGGAAGGTTGCCTGTTCGATCCCTGGGTCTAATAGGACACAATTGAAGTGCCCTGAAGCACTTGAACTGCTCCCCGGGCGCCTTGGATAGGGCTGCCCACTGCTCTAGGCATGTGTCTGTTCACTAGTGTAAGTGTATATGTGGGTGTTTCATTGCACGGATGGGTTGAATGCTGTGTGCAAACACAAGTGTATATAATTCTAAACAACTAAAAGTACTACAAACAAAAAAGTACATACTGCTTCTCCAGAGGGTTCTTCAGTTCTGTTTAGAACCATGAACTCTGTATAGAAACATTTCATGCTTAAATGGCTCTTCAAATTCAAAGAGAATGTGCTGTACAGGGTTCCATGCTCTATACTAGGGGTGGGCGATATGGCCTTACAATAATATCACGATATTTTATGGTTATTTTTGCGATAACGATACTCTTGGCGATATGAACAAAAAAAAAATTAAAAATACACCACTGCAACAAAATGAAAATTAAATTTTATTATTGCATATGATATGATATGGCACACCTCTAACTAAGATATTAAAAATACAAGAATTTATCAGATTGTAACAGAAGTCAATGATCCAGAATGTCACAATACTAACTAATGCACTCCACATATCTCCATATATCCAGAACTGAAGTAAAGTGAATGATACTAGACAGATAAAATGTGATTTTAGTAGATATATAATGGGAAATGAGAAAAGAGTGAATTTTTCTTTTGCTAAAACAGTAAAAAGTAGTACCCTGATGTGATAATTAGGGATGGGTGATATGGAACGATATTTCAGGGTATAATATCGTTCACAATTTTTAAAAATGTTGCAGATATTATTGTGTATGATACGATATGGCACACCCCTACTCTATACACCAATCAGCCATAACATTAAACCCCCTCTTTGTTTCTACACTGATCAGCCACTGCATCAGCTCTACTTACCATCCAGGTGCACACTGTACTCCATCTGTTACTCTGTATACGTTGTTGGCCTTATCTTCAGTGCTCAGGATCCTCAGAGGACCACCACAGAGCAGGTATTACTTGGGTGGTGGATCATTCTTAGCAATGCAGTGACACTGACGTGGTGGTGGTGTGTTATTGTATGTTGTGCTGGTCTCAGTGGATCAGACACAGCAGTGCTGTAGTTTTTGAACACATCAGTGTCACTGCTGGCCTGTGAACAGTACACCAACCAGAAATACTCAGCTAACAGTCTGGTGGGCAGCGTCCTGTGATAATTATGAATCACTAGAGCATGACCAGCACAAACTGTGCAGCAGCAGATGAGCTACTACCTCTGACTTTACATCTACAAGGAGGACCAACAAGGTGGAACTGACTATTAGAGTGGACAGTGCGTGGAGTCACTGCGGTGCTGAGAATGATCCACTACCCAAATAATACCTGCTCTGTGGTGGTCCTGTGGGGGTCTTGACGATTGAGAACATAGTATACAGAGAAACAGATGAACTACAGTCTGTAACTACAACTACAAAGTGTAGAAACTAGGAGGTGGGTTTAATCTTAAGGCTAATTAGTGTATAGCACCAAAAATAAGTGCTTCTATTGTTATTATGTGAAGCCTTTAAGAATAGCAGAACCCTTTTTTGTAGTATATAGGATTATTTTCAAGTATTTCAAAAATCATTTACACATGAAATGGTTTTATACAGAGCCCACAGTTCTAAATAGAACTATTGCCTGTACTAAGAACCTTTAAAGAACCTTTTTACAGCGTGTGACATTCTTGTTTAATATTAATACTGTCTGGAAAAAAAAACAGAAGGTCAAAATAAACCAACAGACCAAAATAGACCAATAGGACAAAACAGACAGTGGTCAAGTCTCTGTCTCTACCATTTCCCGCCAAGCGTTCCACAAGTTGAATAATCGCTATGTATAATATAGAGCAGGGGTATTTAATTAGAGTTCAGTAAGGTCCAGTTAGAGGAGATTTCCTCAGGCCAAGGTCCGGACTGTCATCATTTCCATCAACTTGTGTTATGATTCAGTGGCGTATCCTGTTTACTGAAGTAGCCTAGTATCAGCATCTCATACCATCAGCTACTGAAAGACCAACAAACTCTGCATAACCGTTCAGTATATTTCAGTATATTTACTGTTTATATGATGAACTGAATAAATTATTTAAAAAACGAAAAAAGTAAAAACAAGAGCTGCAAATAAACAGAATGCCTTTTTTTTTTCAGAGCACGTTATTCTTTCTCTGACTCACTTTACTCTCCGACTGGGCTTCTCGCTTCGTACCTTGCCTGTGCACGCGCCGCACTCCCGAATCTGCACAGATCTGATTGGCTGAGGAGCGCCTCCGGTGATTTTACAACGCATGCAATTGGTCTGCAAGTTTGGCGCCGCAAAGCCCGTATACCGTAAAGACAAGAAAAGCTCCGCCTCTTATAATAAACAGCGTCAACATTAAGTCCTTCTCAATACTTTGTCGTTTGGGTCCGCACTGGACAACGTCTGGGTCTGGACTCGGACCGCGGTCCGCCTATTAGTGACCTCTGATATAGGGGTCTTTGTCTCATTAGCATTAGCTCTACCATCAGCGAGATAGAGGGATGAGTGTATAGTGTTTTATAGCAGGAGAGTCACACAGTATACTGTACAGTGTTGTTTCCACTGTCCACACTTGACATAAACAGAGTCTCTATATTGACCGTTAAAGAGATGGAGATGGCCATTAGGTTGCCATCAATGACCACTAGTACTGCTTCTCGGTGACGGATGTTAAAGAGCTCAGGCCAAAGAAAAAAACTAAATGCTCTCCTGTTTTTTGTTTTTGCATTAAGTCCACACATGGAATTACACACAACCAGTGCAATTACATACACACACCTATTTACACACACACCTATTTAACCGTTAGTTTAGCTCCAGTTTCTAGATTCTGTCTGGACTGCTTGAGTGAGGCCCAATACAGGGCAGAACAAAGATAGCTTGCATCTACTTACTTGGATTTAAGTATATCAGTATTAAAGCCACATTAACAAAACCCGACTATTGAATTATTCTCTCTAGGTATCAGCACTGCCCTTGTATCTTGTATCTGTATTTGAGCTCAGGGGTAGTTTGGACATAAACCTGTTTGTACTAGCTAGAGATACACACTCTGACTGAACACAAAGCCCTTTTGTAAGTCGCTCTGGATAAGAGCTTCTGCTGAATGTCGTGAGTGTGAATGTAAATGAAATGCTGTGTATACAGAGAACTTCCATTATTTTCAGTGGAGCAGAAAATTTCACCAACGTTAGCAGTGCTCAGTGTAACGTTCCATCAAGAATTCAATTTCCCAACTTCTGACATCAGTCATAACAGTGAAATAAACAGCATGTGATTTTTTCGCGGAGCCTTGAGTGAAGTACGTAGAATTTAGGGGGGGTTTATTACAAGAAATGGAATATAACATAGACAACTGTGTTTGACTGGTATATATGTATACAGTATATGAATGTAAATATTAATTATTTTTACTTTTATTGCATATTTGCACTGCCGACTGCCTAACTGTGTATTTGAACTACCAAAGTGGTCTACACTGTTTAAGTGGAAAAATCTATCTATCTATCTATCTATCTATCTATCTATCTATCTATCTATCTATCTATCTTTAAATGTAACTAAAAAAAGTTTAGTATGAGCCCTTCACCTCCATACTTCTACAGTAGCCCAGTAACAGCTTGGAAGACGTAGAAAGAAGAAGAATCCTTGTTGACATGACCCACAGTAGAACATACTGTGCTTATCAGTAGCAGGATACTCTGATAGCTGAAATCTCCTTATCAAAAACATTAGCCCCATTTATTCCACCAGGCTGAAGTCAGATTCCTAGTCACCAGCTTCTTGTTCTGAATTTCCCTGTCCAACCTTAAATGACACAGCATTTACATTCTGGTGCCTGAGCTCCTCAGCCGGGATGGGTGGGACGTTACAATGGTGGGACGTTGAAGTTTTTTTTGTTTTTGTCCTCCTTTTCTGGCTTAGATGCTTAACATAGTGAGCAAGACGGTCAGCTCCTTCTGGGTGTGATGTCAAATTGTGATTTCAATATATAAAATCATCCACTTTCACCAGTAAGTCTGTCACCATGGCACTGGATTCACGGCCATCGATCTTTAAGCTACGGAAAGATGTTTCATTGTATGTCGACATGGCAATGCAGCATAATGCTCAATGAGTTTGCTCTGTTGTTGGTACATAAACCCAGTAGAAAAACATTCAATAGAGATGGACCGATCAGCGTTTTTGAGGCCGATTCCGATACCGATCGAGGGTGGGGCTATATGCCACGGCAGGGCTATGTGTAGTTATTAGCGCAAACAAGTCATCAAACATGGTCGAAACTGGTTTATTAGAATTTTTAACAAGCTCATGTGAAACAGCATAATATTTTAAACTAAATTTGCAGTAAATCAAACAAATATCCCCAAAACTGCAATCATTACGTTTAGACCCTTAATTTAAAACTAAAAAAAAGCAAATTAAATAAATGTAGTAAAACCAGCAGTCATTAAACGCAGACTCTGGTTATTTTAAACGAAAATCTGTAATCATTAAATGTAGATCTTGAATGGTTGCTGCTGTTCTGTTCGTACCGGTCAGATCTGGTCTGGATTATTTGTTTTGTGCTAGCTGCGCGTGCTAGCTCTGCTGTTTGCTGGTACTCACTGTATTCAGCCATGTGGTGTACTCTTAAGTGCCGTATCAGATTAGTAGTGTTAAATGTCTTTGACTTGGTTCCCAAATGTCACACGTTTCCACCTAGTGGTTCAGATAGGAATTGCAAGGACCTGGCCGGAGGGGTTTCAATGAAATGCTAGCTGGAAATATAGAAATTAGGCTCATTTGTTTAACGCCATCGATCAGCTCTCGGGATCGGCTAAATTGGAGAAATATCGTCCGATTACTGATCACATCTCTAATATTCAACACAGTCCCTTTAATACACCTTACAACTGATCTGTCCAGCACTTCTCCGTTTGCTCTACTTAAGTCTTTTGAGTTGAGCTGAAAGAAATTAGGCTGAAAAAAGAAAGCAGTCTGATAACCAGTCAGATCTGAACAGAGCGATGTGCATGCATCTGCGTTTAGTAGGGCCGTATTAAGAATAATTGAACGGCTGTATAAGCTCAGCGCCCCGCTGACAGAGCTAGCCGAAAGAGAATCAGTCATTAACAGTGCTCTCCAGCACGCACCGCGCATGCACACTCATGTGCAGGAGCATTAGCGCTGTAACCATTAGTTACCGCTCAACAGAATTCAATTAAGCTGTAAAAGGTTTAACAGAAATCAATGTGCTCTCATTGAGGCAGCGCCCCGAATAAAGTGCCGCATCAAATTGCTTTGATTCAAACATCGTGTGCATTGTTCGCAATTACATAATAAAATGTTGATGTGTGTTGATGTGTTGATGTGGTATATTCACTCGTGGAAATGATGCACACTTTTAAAACCAGTGCATTTTACTCTGCCCTACATGGTCAAAAGTATGTGGACATCTGACGATCACACCTACATTAGCTTGTTGGACATCCTATGCCAAAACCATGGGGCTTAATAAGAAGTTACTTGTGGGCACAAAGTTGAAAGCATCTAATAGTCTAAAACAGATTTGTATGCTGTAGCAGAAACATCACACTTCAGTGGAACCAGGAGCCCAAAACCTGAAAACCAGCCCCAAACCATAATCCCTCCTGTAGCATTCCAGTAAGTAGCGTTCTCCTGGTATTCACCAAACCCAGATCACTCCATCAGACTGATAAACAGTGACGCATGATTCATCCCTCCAGAGGACACATGCCTACATGCTGTGGTGAAATAATCTTATTCCTGTCGTAGTGTTCAATAGACAACACCATGTCGCGTTCTTGGTAGGCAGCTGTCACGCCCTGCTCGTCCTCCCCTGGCTAAGTTTTTGTTTACGTCCTGTCAAGTCCGCATGGTGTCTGTTTTGATCATGTGCTCCCAATGTCTCCGCCCCCCACCTGGCCCCTATCGGTAACCCCACCTGTGTCCAGATGTTTCATGTTTCTTGTCTTGTTATATACCCTCTGTTTTCCCCTTACCTTCATCCGACATTCGTTTCTGTGAATGCTGTGTCTCTGTATCTCCTCGTTTTGGTAAACCTGTTCCTGCCCATGTGTTTTTGTTTTCATGAGTTTCTGGGAGCTGTTGTGATTGGTCTGTTCTGTTGTAGTTCACCGTTTGTTTTCCTGTTGCTTGTTTTCGTCACCAGGGACTTTATTAAATCTTTAAATCCTCATCTGCGTGTGTATCCGCCTCCTCAGTCTCCTGTAACGTTACAGCAGCTTTGATTTTACCAAAACTGCCAAAGCTCTTAAATAATTAACTCATATATCTTCGCTGTGCAATGAAAAAAATGATCTCCAGTTTTGGCAATTCAATGTAGCGGCTGCCATTTGCATTTTGATCAATTTCATGATGAATGGACCAATAGAAATGCTCCAAAATAGCTTGGAAAAAATTCTTCCATTGAAAGTGAAAACTCTGCTGTAAAGCTGCCATTTGGGAGATACCTGTTTTTCACTGGACAGCGACGATATGTAAAGCTGAATGAGCTAACTCATTAGAAGCTGTGGTCAGCCATTGGGAGATGCTGTTAATCTCATCTCACTGGCCGATCAAACAACGCAATACAAACCACTACCATGTGCACTTCTTAGGGTACATACATTACTGAGGGAGCTAGTATGTGATTTGGGGTGCGGCTATAATAACACAGTCGTTTAGATTTCAGCTTTTACTTGTACTACAGCAACAAATCCAAAATATATTACTGAAAAAATAAACACTGCATCAGTTAATATGCTTTAAAAGTAGTCTTAATTAGTCTTGAGTTCTAATGAAAACAAACCAAAATCATAGGTTATGGGTGTGTTATCTCATTACCACTGCACTGCCAAGCGAACTTAAAGTCGCCTCCCAACATAGTGTCCAAGTGACAGCATGACATCAATGAAATCCTTAAAATCAGCAAAAACTTTGCTTGTTTTGAGCATTATGTTCTGAAAAAAGCGAAAGTACTCATTGTGTAGAAAAAACTACTATTAAATCTAGTAAAAATCATCTAAAGCGAAGAAATCTGAAGGAATTGTTTAAAGAATCTGAATAAAACATTTTACATATTACAAACACTATAAGTTTTGCAGTGTATTTTTTAATCTATTAATAGCAGAGGGGTACGTACAGGATAAACCCCAGAAATTTACAACTCTTTATACATTTTATCGTCCAAAAAAAACTTTTTACTTCATAATTTTCCACATTGTTCACATTTTGCTCTTCAAGATGACTTGGAAGTTGTTTTCACCTTTAAAATTACTATATTTTGGTTTGTTTTTGAAGAACAAAGATATAAAAACTCTGAAGGCGTGTGTAGGTTCAATGGTGGGTTTGGACAAAAAATAAAATGGCTGTACTTGTGTTTGTACTTGTTGTGATTAGGCGTAAAAGAAAATATCTAAATATCAAATATCGGGATATTATGTTTTGTGATACTGTATCGATTCTCAAAAACACAGTATTGCTACACAGATTCCTGGCAGACAGTAAATCATTGTGTGTTGTGTTTACTGACCACTAGACGGCAGTGTTGTAATCCATTTTCAGCTCCACTCAAACATTAACAAGCAGCACAAGGGCGCAATGCTATTGTAGGCACTGTTCATACAGTGGTGTGTTTTATTAGTAGAATTCGCAATATATCACTGTACTTGCAGTATCGCAATATATAGAATCATGACCGCTGTATCACAATACATATTGTATCGCCAAGTTCTTGCCAATACACAGCTCTCTTGTAGACACTATCATCCCCGATTTCTATCACCACTACTGAAAAGAAAATAAAGTCAACAATTAACCATTTCACATCAAATCACTCTGAATGACCTTGCTTACGTCTTGAGAACGGAATCACACACAGCTTTCCCTTTTAATTCCAGTCAATTAAATCACTGCACAATAAGAAAATACATACAAAGCAATCAGACTCGTATTCAGTTTGCCTGAACAAACAGAACAAGCCTATATGTCTGGACTGGACGGTGGCGAGGCAGTGGCCGCGAGGCTGCGGTCAGTGATATTACAGACACATGAGAGGTCTGTGGAAGTTAAACTCTGCAGTGGGTTTCTGTGACTTGACTTTTAAAGGACTCGCTTTAGGACATGACTATGCGGCTAGCTGTTAGAGCGGCATTGGCAGGCGTGTCACTAATACTTAGCCTGGGTTTCTTCATGAATGTGTGTGTGTGTGGACAGAGAGAGAGAGCGAGACAGAGAGCTCTACACTGTGTTTGTGTATGTCTGCAGCAGGGTGTCAGTCCAGATGTAGGTCACTAGTGTGAGGCGCGGAGGCGTATAAGGCCAAAGTGTGAGGAAAAAGCGTAGCGGCAGGTAAATCTGTAAAAGAGGCAGCCAGCGCCATAATTCCTCGTTCACGCTCTCGATTCTGTTCATTGTCAAAGCCAATGTATCCCAGTGCACAACAGGTAACCCTAACCCTAACCCAACCAGCAAACCCACTCACCCACTTCCAGAACATTCTGCCCCAGGCTACATCGTCTAGACATGATGATTAAAGGGCTTATATCCTACATTTTTGCATCTCCTTCACAGCACTTTTGTTGTTTACCCAGATAATTGACAAGTCGTAGACCAATAATTAGATTTGTTTTGTTTTTCTTTTTCAAGCAGGCGGATATTTGGCTAGTGCTGATAACTGCCCACAGCTCTTCCTGGACCAAACCCTCTCACCTCTGGGGCGATGTAGTCGGGTGTTCCGCAGAAGGTACGTGTCGTGACGCTTTCGAATATGTTCTCCTTGCACATGCCGAAATCCGCGATTTTAATGTGACCCTCAGCGTCCAGCATTACGTTGTCCAGCTTCAGATCCCTGAGAAAACATACAGCAGCATTTACATTTACACACAGGAGCAGCAGGCCTGGGCTACTGAGCTCAAGTAACAGTGGCTACGTTTACATGCAGAGATTTTCTCTAATCTGATTGAATTCATTCCGATTCTAGATTAAGACTTGTTTTTATGCTCACCCTACTCAACACTACTCAACGCTTTATGCCTGCTTCACACTACATGACTGGTTGAGCTGTAATCGCGAGTCTTTCAGTTGTTGTGCTGTTCACACTACATGACTGATCAGCAACATGGGGTCACCAATTACACGATTTTCACTCTGGAGAATCGCCCACTCATCTGGCTTCGATCCATCTGGACACTGTTGTTGACACACAGTCGACGATTGGCCTAAATATTAAAACACAAGTGCGACAGTTTGGCGAGTGTCTTTTAGCCGCTCACACTACACGACTGAACGAGCGTCTAGTGGTCGCCGATTCGCCTCCGAGCAGAGTTTTTTGTTGGCGATCTACAAAACACAGTCAGCGACTGAAAAACCAGGCTAAAACTAGGCATTACATGCACACTTTATGCGCATGCGTAGAGTACAACTTGGTGTAAACGTCACCATGACAACGAGCGTCGAGCGAGTGCAGTCAGAGAGACCGGCGGAGGTTTAGTTACCTGAGGTTTCAGTTAGCGCACTTGTGTTTTTAATTGCTTTAAAATGATGCAGACTCAGAAAAACATATTTCATATGTACTTATTAAAGAAGGGCCGAGAGTAAGACGTCACGTCCTGCAACACCGTTTTTATCTGTGTTAGCAAGGAGTCGATCTCCCGTGACCTCATCCATAATTTATTAAAACGGGAAAGAGAAACACTTATACCGTTCTGCTTTTTAGCTTTGTACTCCGATCTGAGAAACTTTCATCTGTTTTTAATTTGCTCTATAGTTCGTGTAAACCCAATGTCGTTCCTTTCCTCATATACTGTATAAGTGCTGAACGTAATTAAACTTTCCGACTGGGAATGTAATCGGATACAGGCGTTTACACGGCTATTATTCTTCTATTAAACGGATTTTTTACGGGATTACCCACTTCGTTCAATCGGATAGAAATTGTAATCGTAATGACCTCAATCGGACAGATCTATTCAGATTTAGGTATATACATGGACGTATTCTATTCCGATTGAGCTATTATTCGGATTATTAACGGATTATCAGGCTGCATGTAAACGTAAGTAATGAAAACCAACATTACGAGCATGCGTAGAGTACAACTTGGTGTAAACGTCACCATGACAACGAGCGTCGAGCGAGTTCAGTCAGAGAGAGACCGGCGGAGGTTTAGTTACAGTGCCCTCCATAATTATTGGCACCCCTGGTTAAGATGTGTCAAAAGCCTTAAAATAAATGTAGTTTTTATTGTGGAAACATACTGTCACACTGAAAAGTGTAGAAAAATGTAACCTTTAACTCAAGTAGAGTTTTAGGGGGAAAATAAAATCCCTGACTAAGAAATAATATTTCTTCATAAAATCACCTGTTCCACAATTATTGGCACCCCTAACAATTCTTAGGAAATAAATGTAATTAAAGAATTTCTGTCACTTCTACAGTAGTTTACGAAGTTAATCAAAGTATGCAGGAACATTTAATTAGCAATTCACAACTTCCTGTTTCCCTGGGGTATAATTATGACGTGACACAGAGGCCATTTCTCTTCAACATGGGAAAGACAAAGGAACATAGCATTCAAGTAAGGCAGATGTGTGTTGACCTTCACAGGTCAGGCAATGGCTACAAGAAAATAGCCACTCGCCTACACCTGTCCGTATCTACTGTCAGAGGAATTATTAAGAAGTTTAAAACAACTGGAACAGTGGTAAACAAGTCTGGACGAGGACGCAAGTTTATTTTGCCACCACGCACAGTGAGGAGGATGATAAGAGAAATAAAAAGTTCTCCAAAGCTCACTGTTACGGAACTGCAACAAATGGTAGCATCTTGGGGTCACAAAGTCTCCAAAACAACCATCAGACGCTATCTACACGCCAACAAGCTGTTTGGGAGGCATGCACGGAAAAAACCTTTTCTCACTCACAATCATAAACGTAAACGTTTGGAGTTTGCTAAGCAGTACTGAAACTTCAACTGGGACCGTGTGCTTTGGTCAGATGAAACAAAGATAGAGCTTTTTGGCAACAAATGCTGTAAGTGGGTCTGGCGTAACACAAGAGCTGAGTATGCAGAAAAGCACCTCATGCCCACTGTGAAATACGGGGGAGGATCAGTGATGCTGTGGGCCTGCTTTTCTTCCAAAGGTCCAGGGAACCTTGTTAGGGTGCATGGCATCATGAATGCTTTGAAATACCAGGACATTTCAAAACAAAATCTGGTGGCTTCTGCCCGAAAGCTGAAGATGGGTCGTCACTGGGTCTTTCAGCAAGATAATGACCCTAAACATATGGCAAGATCTACACAGAAATGGTTGACCACACACAGAATCAAGCTCCTCCCATGGCCATCTCAGTCCCCAGACCTTAACCCCATTGAAAACCTGTGGGGTGAGCTGAAGAGGAGAGTGCAGAGGAGAGGACCCAGGTCGCTGGATGATTTAGAGAGATTGTGCAAAGAGGAATGGTCGAAGATACCTCTTTCTGTGTTCTCCCATCTTGTGAAACATTATAGGAGAAGATTAGGTGCTGTTTTGTTGGCAAAGGGGGGTTGTACAAAGTATTAACATCAGGGGTGCTAATAATTGTGGCACACATTATTTGATGTTAAACAATTATTTCTTAATGTGGGATTTTTTTCCTACTGAATAAATGCACTTGAGATAAAGGTTGGATTTTGCTCTTTTTTCCATCGTGGTCCTATATTATTTAAAAAAACCCTCAATTTATTAGAAGCTAAAGAACACATCTTAACCAGGGGTGCCAATAATTATGGAGGGCACTGTACATGAGGTTTCAGTTACAGCGCTTGTGTTTTTAACTGCTTTAAAATGATGCAGACTCAGGAAGACATATTTCACATGTACTTACTAATGAAGGGGCGAGAGGAAGACGTCACGTCCTGCAACACTGTTTTCATCCGTGTTAGCAAGAAGTCGATCTCCCGTGAATTCATCCATAATTTCGTTAAACGGGAAAGTGGAGTGGAGCCGCTCTCACCGTTCTGCTTTTTATCTTTGTAATATGTTGATCTGTGAAACTTCTGTTAACTGTTTTTAAAACTTTCAGGGTTTGGAGCATGAACTTTGTCTCTTCTGAAGCCAGTCTCTACCTTCTACCTGTTGAAACTTCCTCCATGACGCAACTGTACATGCGCAGAACGTATTTAAACTTTCCGATTGGGAATGTAAAGGGACACAGGCGTTTACACGACTATTATTCTTCTATTAAACGGATTATTTACGGGATTACTCACCTCCTTTAATCGGATAGAAATTGTAATCGGAATTACCTCAATCGGACCAATCTATTCGAATTGAGGTGTATACATGGACGTATTCCATTCTGATTGAGCTATTAGTCGGATTATTAACGGATTATCGGGCTGCATGTAAACGAGCCAGTGAGGTAGGACACCTACATGACTCTTCACAACAAATGAATCTGGAAACCTGGAAAATCAACCTTCAGCAAGCTGATCTGTTAGTTATACACAGCACATATAAACTGGTAGACTAGAGGGATTAACTAATTACACTGTACAGAAGATCACTGTACTGATACAGAGTTACATTACCTTTATATTAATGAACTAAACCATATTAATGATATGCAGCAAAATAGCAGCTGTATACTGTGACTCTACACTAACCTGGACTACGAGATTACTGTGATAAAGCTGTATTCTGCTGCACACTTATGGGAATAATCGGTTATTAATATAATCTCTCATGTTTTATATCTTCATTTTAACCTAATATGGAATAATTGACTGTAAATTTAAATATTTAACAAATTATTTTCATATATTTATATTAAAAACATTTCCAATTTCCCTTCATTTTAAATACACTGTTAAACATGATATAATGCCCGATGAGAGCAGCTCAAATCATTGGATTGACCCGTTTTTGTCTGCAGACCGTCAAGCAGGCAAAAAGTGTAAGTTATGAAACACACTATACGGCCAAAAGTATGTGGGCACTTCGTATTGACTAAGTTTTTCAGCCACACTTACTGCTAACAAGTGTCTGAAATCACCACAGGCGCCACAGACAAACACAGGCAGGAGAATGGGTCGTACTGAAGAGTCCAGTGACATTATATGTAAAATTCCATTCTGCTAGATCTGCCCCAGACAACTGTAAGTCATATTTTGATGAAATGGGAGCATCATTAAGCGGTGGGGTGGAGGTAACTCCATTTTAATGACAGTGGCTTTTGAATGGGATTTCCAACAAGCTCATATGGCCAGATGTCCACAAATGTATGGCGATATAGTGTACATATGCAACATATACATCAATTAAAAAATAATACAAAGTAAAAAAACAATGACACTGTCTTTTTGTAATCCTACATAGACGCCTCCTGCTGTTAGTCTGTGGTCTGGTGTCTGGTTTTAGACACTCTGAGCTGTACAGGGGTCACCGGAGGGGCAACTACTGACAAAGTGCCTGATAAAACACAAACTGCAAAAACAAAGTTTGGCATCAGGAATAAGGGCACAAAAACCTCTCTCTCTCTCTCTCTCTCTCTCTCCTTCTCTCGCCCTCTCACAGTGTGTCAGAGCTGTGCAGACAGGCGGCCATGCTGGCTGACGTCAGTGAGAAGAGTGTGTGTGTGTGTGTGTGTGTGTGTGTGTGTGTGTGTGTGTGTGTGTGTGTGCTCCATTTCCTCAGGCCAGTTCAGTCACAGAGAATTAAAAACAACAGGAAAGAGCCAAACAGCTGTGCTGGATGAGCGAGAGAACAGAAAGAGGACCAGAGGAGTTCAGGTGAAGGCACATACGCCAACAGCACAGCAGGAGAATAGTGAAGTACAAGGCCATTAGACCACATTACAGCTGGACACTGGGGTATTTGGATGGTAGGGTTAGATACAGAGACAACAGTGATGGATACAGGTGCATTAGGGATGAACAGAGGAACACAGAAGCACTGGGGGGAACAGAAATGGTTACATGGATTAAGGGAAAGACACAGGGGTATCACAGACAAATACAGAGGCATTATGGATAGATACAGGGGCATTAGGGATGGATACGGGGCAGGGATAGATAAAGGGGCATCAGGGATGGATGCACTAGGGGTATAAGGGGAGGATGTAGGGGCATTAGGGATGGACACAAGACATTAGGGATGAAGCCGATGTATCAGGGATGGATGTAGAAGCATTAAGGAAGAAGGGCATTTATGATGGATAGAAAGACATTAGGGATGAATACAGGGGCATCGGGGTGAATAGAAAATCATGTGACAATAGATACAGGGGGCATTGGGGTTGAAAGACAGTTATTAGGGATGAATCGAGGGGGATTAGAAATGGATGCAAGGCTTCAGAGATGACGCTTAGGTAATAGGGATGAATACAGGAGCAATAGGGATTCATAGAGGAGCATTAGGGGCTGATACAGGAGCATTAGGGATTGATATGGGGCCTTTGGAATGAACACAGGGCATCAGAGATGGAAACAGAAGCATTAGGGATGGATACAATGGCATTAGAGATGGACACAGGGGCAACACAGATGGATACAGGCATTAGGGATGAATGCAGCAGCACTAGGGAAGAATACAGGGGCAAGGATGAATAAAGGGGCATCAGGGATGGATGCAGGGGTATTAGGGTGGATACAGGGGCATTAGAGATGGATACAAGCATTAGGGATAAAACAGGGATGGACACAGGAGCATTACGAAATGACAGGGGCATTAGGAATGGATACAGGGACATTAGGGGCAGATACAGGACTACCAGGGATGGAAAAAGATACAAGTATTATTTAGTTTATATGGGGTGTTAGGGATGGACACGGGGGAACTTGAAATAAATATAGGAGCAACAAAGATCAATTTTACAAAGGTATTAGGGATGGATACAGGGCAGTAGGGATGGATACAGGTGATTTAGGGATGAATGCAGGAGCATTAGGGGAGAATATAATGGGCAAGGATGGATGAAGGGCATTCAGGGGTGGCTGCAGGGGCATTAGGGTGGATACAGGGGCATTGAAGAGGGGTAAAACAGAGCAGGGATGGACAATGGAGCTTTAGGAACTGACAGGACAATACAATAGAATGGCGTTTGCAATGGAGAGAAGGAATAAAAAAAGAGACACGTATTACAGATTTATATGGGGCATTAGGGATGGACACAGGGGAATTTGTGACGATACAGGGGCTTTAGGGATATTTACAGGGGCACTTGGCTTTGATTTGATTACTCGGGGATAAACAATAAATTATATGATTACAGGCAACTAAAGAGCAGATACATTACTGAACACTAATACAACTGATTATACTCCAGCATGATCAGTTACTGTGGACACTAGTAGTACATTTTACACTAATACATATGAGGGGCTAAGCCGGAGGGCCTGTGAGACTGCCACACAGAAAACAACAAACAAAAACGAACACAGACAAAACACAAGCTGTGTGTGTTCACCTGTATATGACTCCTTTCCGGTGCAGGAAGAACAGACCCACAGCGATCTCTGCTGCATAAAACCTGTAATGACAGACACGCTGGTCACAACGTGTATTCACACTGACGCATCTGCTCATTGAGTGGAGCTGTTTTCAGTGACCAGTCGCATTGCAAAAGACTGGAATCACTGTTTTCACTGGGTTTGCAGTTAAATGTATACAACTAAGCTAATATGATGCTGCTGCTCCACAAGTTCACAGCTTACTTATCATTTAGAGGAAGCTGCAATAAAACAATAAATACCTTTTACACAAGTTTGACCTACAAAGCTGAACCAGATACTAGTCTAGAAACTAACCAATCAGGTTATTGATGAGACAAATACAGAAGTCTATCTGAGGACGGGTTAGAGTGGCTGGGAGATACTCAGTACAGCCACAATCAATTAAACCAACAAGCAGATAAACACGCTGGAGCTTACACGGCCTGGGGTTCTTTAAACTTGCCCACTTGCTGAATGTGATACATGAGGTCACCACCATTCACGTACTCCATCACAAAATACAGACGATCCTAGAGGGAGAGAGAGAGATATTTAAAAACACTTTCTATGAAGCCTGCATTCATGAAGTGTGCTTAGATCTCATTATACCATGCAGCTCTGTCCTGTAGGGTATCATATGGACAATGTACACATAATTTACAGCCAGTCCACAATATATACACAATAAATACTGACAATATACAAGATACACAACTTAAACCTTAAAAATGTAATAAAATGTAATATAATATTTAATATCATATTTATTTAATACTAATATTTACCATCACACCTAACCACTAAATTATGGTGGTGATCACGAAAGTATTGAGTATAGAAAATATAGAAAGAGTTAAACTTTCTGGAAGCCATTGTTTTCCTATGTCTGTCCTGTACAGCAATATATGGACAATGTACACATACTTTTCATTATAATAACAGTCCACAATATACACAATGAATGTAGACAATACACAATATATACAGTACACACAATATACAAACAATAAGCTAATACTATAAAGACAGCTACTCTTGTTGGTCATTGTATCAGCTATACTTTGCAGTTCTACACTTACAGACTGTACAGACTCAATGGTCAGGACCACCATAGGGCCACCAGAGAGAAGGTGTTATTTGGGTGGTGACACTGACGAGGTGTGTTAGTGTGTGTAGTGTTGGTACGAGTAGATCAGACACAGCAGTGCAGCAGGAGTTTGTAAAACATCTCAGTGTCGCTGCTGGACTGAGAATAGACCACCAAATATCTAGCCAGCAGGGTCCTTTGGGCAGCATCCAGTGACCACTTTTTAAAAAGACTTTGTGTTGGTCACTGTGCAGCAACAGATAAACTAACGTCTCTCACTTTACATCTCCAAGGTGGACCACCATAAGAGGACAATGTGTTTGGACAATGTGTGGACACAGTGTTTAAACACTCTAGCAGCACTGTTGTGTCTGATCTACTCGTACCAACACAACACACACTCCCATGCCACCACCACGCCAACATCACTGCAGTGCTGAGAATGTTCCACCACCCAAATACTGCCTGCTCTGTGGTGGTCCTGTGGGGGTCCTAAGCACTGAAGAACAGGGTAACAAGCTATGCAGAGGTTGAAATGGACTATAATCTGTAAGTGTAGAACTACAAATGGACAGTGAGCGTAGAAACAAGGAGGTGGACCTACTGAAGTGAGCACTGAGTGCAGAGTCAATGTACATGTTGTTTACAGACAATACACAGTAGCCCAGTTCCAGTGTTTAAACAGCTCCTTCTTCATCAGTACACTTCATCAGCAGTAAACCGCTATTCAATTGTTTTTTTGTACAACAGCAATAATCATCTTAAACGAAGCTTTCAAAGCTCCACAATTCAAACATCTGCTAATCATATTTCATTTCCTATCTCTACTCAATTATGGTGGTGATTACAAAAGTATAGAGCTACAATAGGACTTTCTGGCGGCCGTTATTTTCCCATCCCGGTCCTGTAGAGCATAAAAAAAGCTCCCCAACTAAATCAGAATCAAATAAGTCTATATCCGGAGCTCATTTCAATCACAGCTGCTCCCTGCAGTTCAAATGGGCTTTTCAAAACCAATTTGCTTTTAGAGCGAGAGGAGAGGCTTGACCGGGAAAGACATCATGGCTGTTCTTTATTTACAATACAGCTCCATCCGAGGCCTGTGGTGAGAGACTGGGTGAGTAATATACGCCCCTCAAACCCACCACGCGCACACACGCTCTTCTTAGTAAAGAGATTAGGTGATTAAATATTCAGGACGAGCGGGAGAGCCAACCTCAGAGCAGTTTTGGGGTTAGAGAGTCTGAAGATTTTAATTAGAAATGATGTAACTTAAATTTGACTGGACGGCCCTCAGATGAGAGTGAAACATCTGTTGCTAACTGCCCGTGGAGACTTTATCAACTTTGCCAAGTGCTGTCTGCTGCAGTTTGTGTCTGCGTTTGTGATTAAATGATCAATAACATTAATGACATCACCAATATTAACGGTAATCTGTAGCACCAACTGGGCCCCATAACTGTAACCCAGCTGGGCACCCAGCAGTAGCCTAACTTGAGCCCAAAACTAGTAGTAGCTAAAACACCCCCAAAGCATCATGCTTTGGGGATGTTGTTCTGCACATAGGACAGGACACCTGCACTGTATTAAGGAGAGGATGACCGGGGCCATGTATTGTGAGATTTTGGGGAACAACCTCCTTTCCTCAGTTAGAGCACTGAAGATGGGTCAGGGCTGGGTCTTTCAACAAGACAATGACCCAAAGCACACAGCCAGGAAAACCAAGGAGTGGCTCCGTAAGAAGCATATCAAGGTTCTGGAGTGGCTCCTATAGAAAATCTTTGGAGGGAGCTCAAACTCCGTGTTTCTCAGCGACAGCCCAGACACCTGGCTGTTCTGGAGAAGATCTGTGTGGAGGAATGGGCCAAAATCCCAAAGTCCAAAGTCGTACGGTGTTTAAATACTTATTTTCCTCACTGTAGTTCTACATACACCCCTCCTGTATATCTATGTATATGTTCCTTTTATATATATTTCAGTTATTACTACATCTATATATTCTAGCTTATTTTACTGCCCTGCTGTAAATGCCTCACCCCAAGCATTTGATGATATATCGTATCGGCAAGTTCTTGCCAATACATAATCCTAGTTAGCAAGCTGGATCATTTTAATTTTGAGATGAAGGAGGTACAGTTCGTACCACAGTCTGGAAGCAGGAGTGGAGCTGAGTGAGGAACGGTGGTTTATCCTGCTGAGCCAGCACCCTCTTCTCCACCATGGTGCACTCCACATCATCATCCTGAATCACCACGTCCTTCTTCAGGATCTTTATAGCGTACAGCTCCTCAGTGGCCTTCATCTCAGCTAACATCACCTGCAGAGAGACGGGCGTGATTCAGGACATGCAGATTCTCGACAAGTGCTTAAACTGTTAATATACTCTAAGGTCACACGCTTCAGTAGAAATAGTGATTTATATATTTAGCACTAGGTTTAGGGTGGACGTTCAGGTTAAGATTAGGCTTAGATTCCAGTGGAAGATAAGAAGGTTAGATTTTAAACTAGGTTTAGCCTTGGATGGACGACAGCAGATGATATACGCACCTTCCCGAAGCTGCCCTTTCCCAAAACGGCCAGGAAGTTAAAGTCAGAGAGCTTGACCTGGTCCAGGTTGCAGGAGGGTAAACTGGACCTGTCGTCGTCCAGAGGGGTGATGGCCTTCTTGCCGGGGCCCAGCTTAGCTTTCTGAGAGAGAGAGAGAGAGAGAGAGAGAGAGAGAGAGAGAGACATATACCGAATAAGCTGAATAAACGAAGCAGTCTGACTGAATCAGGCCAGCATGTCTCCGTGCATATGGCAGCAAGGAACCGGCCAGAGCACACGTGCCAAAAAACCCAGAAAAACCTGCAGACGCGCGGGTCACAGATGGAGCACACACATCACACGCAGCCATGACAAGGCCTTCTGGGTGCCAGCTGCGAGAAGAGTGCAAAACGGAGGCTTTGGAGTGTGCACGGTACATAACACTGGCCATGAGCATCCAACGCTTGTTTTCTGTGGTCACTCCTCACTATGTGAACGGGGGCAGCCTTACAGCAACTTCCTTCAACATCTACAGGGCTCAAATGTAGCCTTAGATGCCTTTAACCCCATTTGTTTTATGGGAATTATTTATTTTGCTAATGTTTTGTAGAGCTTGACCACCTTGAAAATTATATAATTTAATCTATTACTTCATCCAGCCTTGAGTAAAACCTTAAAACCTTTTACCTCCAAAGAAATGTTGGCATACTGTTCCAAGTATACACATTCAAAATAAGTGCTACTCCAAATGTGTTTCCACTTGACCTTTCATGCAGTCAAGTGAAATCCTAACATGCTCCAATAACTGGAAGTGCATTTTAATGCACAGTGTAAACAGGCCCTAAGGCTACATTCATAGAGCAGGTCAAAGTGGCCTAAACCAGATCCTCGTCTTCATATCTCACACACGTGTTACCAATCAGATATTTTCAGTTCTGATTTTAGACTCTTCAGTTGTGTATAGACTGCAGCTAAATCGGCTGGGTTTCTTTATTCAATGCACACTTTTATTTGCAAGGGATCAGACCAGCCAATCTGAAAGAGTTGCTTTGCAAACAACCCAGGTGTCAGTAATCATGTAGAGTATACAGACTGAGATGTGTCTGTTAACATTTGCTCAGAATGACGTTCCAAATCACCTCCCAATGTGGTTTGAATCTGCCAAAATTGGATTTCATGTCTTTTTTCTTTCTGTTCAAGCTATCAAAATTTATCTCCAAGAAAAAAATGCATACATATCCGGATTGTGACCAAGCCTGAACAATCAGATTGGAATTCATACGTCACACAGGGCAAATCATTAAATGGGCTGATGTTTCTGCCCTAAAAAAATTAGAAATTAAAAATTCTGGAAGCAAATGTTTAACGAGAGGGTGTCAACCAAAGAGTGGTTGTGGCCAAAAAGTGTGACCTTTTTCAGAGTGAGCTGGAACACATTCTGGGTAAAGAGCATAACTGTGACACTGGATCTTTATTTTCTGTCCTGTGATGCTAATGAAGAAGAAGCTAAAACCAGGAGTGGAACTGCATTTGTTCACGTCTGGATGAATGTGCCAAATGAAACATTGTTCTTCTGCTCATGAGGGTCAGTTTAGGAGCGTGATCTGTTCAGACTGATGAAATCAGATTTGGGCCACTTTGACATGCTGTGTAAATGTAGCCTTGGATTCAACCTGAGGTCTAAGCTCATATTTGAGATATTTGATTTGTTGATTGGACTTATAGGCCATGTTTCCCTTCAGTTTTGGGGTTGAGGTGAGGTTTGGGGTAAGCAGTGATTGCAGTGACAGATCAGATTGGGATGTGGTTTGGCATGTTTTCACCACATCCAAAAATCGGATTCCTTTCAGGATGATACCTAAGACTGATTCGGCAGGAA
The DNA here is from genome assembly GCA_021613375.1 of Megaleporinus macrocephalus. Lineage (NCBI taxonomy): Eukaryota > Metazoa > Chordata > Actinopteri > Characiformes > Anostomidae > Megaleporinus > Megaleporinus macrocephalus. Next base: position 38,756,361 of record CM038704.1, on the reverse strand, counting down.
TAGCCCTTAAGCAGGACCTCCATCAAAGAGAACTGGAAAAGCTTAAAATACTATTTATTTAAAATTTGAATACCAGAATAGCAAGTCTATTCCTGACACCGAGCCCGGATGATCATGTCCAGCACCGTTCAGTTCAGTTTCAGTGCCTTGAAGTACCTGATCAGATTAAATATGATAAACATTTATACAACAAAGGCTTTTTAATGAGCCACCATATTAAACTGATTGTGTTTCACAAGCAGAACACAACTCTCAACTGCACTGCTCCGGTTCCACAGCACTGGACATTACCACGACTGCTCTGGATTTGAAAAAATGGCATAACCAAAAGCACAAAGCTTGAAAGCACAGGCAATCTACAGTGACTTTAACCCAGCAGGCAAAGAAATCGGATGGCATTCACACACTTCCACTTTAGCATTACGAGGAAGCAAAGTAGCTTAATTTAGCACTGTTTAAAACCCTAGACATGCAAGAACACTTAAAAAATTCTGAAGCTGGAAAAAGCATTCAAGCAAATCTTTAATAGGTTTCAATAACGTCACCTGAATGATGCAAAAGATCTGATGCGAGAGGTAATCAGATGATAGTTTGGTCAAAATGTTTTTTACACAGTTCCTCCTGGTTAAGCTTAGCACTGGAGCTATGATGTTAATCTAGCTATCAAGTTGGGCAAACTGCATTTGAGATGTAAAATATTATAATATTATGATATACATCTTGATATTTAGATTTTAGTATTAACAATAATATTAATAATAATAAACCTACAACCACAAATCGTCAGGCCCTGCTGTTACCAGTGTCGTACCAGCTACCTAGCCTCAGACTAGCTGCCTAACCTTCACTACAGACTCTACTGAAATTAACATGGACTCTAACCAGTTTCCACTAACCTTCTACCTTCATTAACTGTCATCATCACTCTCACTGTTCTTCATCTGTACTACAATTCATCTTCGTTATATCATGTTATGATTATATAAGCACACCTGAGCAACTGAACAGAAGTATATGGTGGTACAGTCATTATCAGTACTGTAACTCATACAGATCAAAGGAAGATGGGTGAGTCTTGGTTCCTCCCAAGGTTTCTTCCTCCAGTTCTGAGAGTTTCTTCCTCCAGTTCACTGTCGCCTATGGCTTGCTCACTGGGGGGTTTTCTATGTTTTTTCTATGATTTCCTTCCGTGTTATTTTCTTCTTAGGCTTATTTATGCTCTATTAAACTTTTCTTATCACTACATTCCCGTAAAGCTGCTTTGTGACGACATCAATTGTTTAAAGCGCTATACAAATAAATTTGATTTTATTTGAAACGCAATGACGTCTATTCAATCACACTCAGAATGGCATGGTGGTGTACATAGTGCTACTGCTTCACAGCAAGAGGACCACGGTTCGATTCCCTGGCTGGGCAACCAAGGACCTTTCTGTACAGGGTATGTGCTGGGATATAACCCACTCAAGACCCAGGACAATAAGTGGTTTAGATCATGAGTGGATAATTGGGTTCATTTGGCAAGATGTAGTTGCGATATAGCCTGTAAAGCGACTTCACTTATAACAATAACAATCCATATTTGACATATTGTCCATCATGACTCAAGCCTGAAACCCAGAATTTCAAAACTAGGACAAAATTAAAGAACAAGTCCCACTGAACTGAAAAATCCCACTGGGAAATTTGGTGTCCTACTGGGAAAGTCAGGGTGGCTCAGCGAGTCCACTGCAAACTATGACATCTTGCCAAGTAAAATGATCTTAAATTGAGTCAATCTATTATTTCTCAGTTTTATTATTTCTTAGTTTTTAACTTATTTCTAAACAAGCTATTATTTTATCATTATTATTATTATTATTGTACCATACATTCTTTTATTACTATACATAACTTGTTAGCCTTGTAGCTCCAGTGCTAAAACTAAAGAGACAAACCTCTGACACAGAACATGAGTGGCAGTCGGGGTGGGGAGGGTGTGTAAATATGATTTAGATCAAAACTATCGCTTAAGCATTCACAAAGTCTGATGATGCCATGCACAAATGCGAAAGCCACGATGCCCTGCGAAGCTCAGCTAGCATCGTCTCGAGCTCTAACGTCACAGGCAGCATGATCCTGTTTGGAAACAGCATGACTTCACACTTCTTTTAACCTAGACATTTCTCTCTGTTCACCCTCTGTTCACTCTCAGAAACCTTCACACACCAAGACGGTCTGACTGCAGTAACTTTCCTTGAAGAAAAACTGGAGAGATTAGCTTGTAGCTAGAGTGTCACTCTTCCTAGCAGTACTAAAGCTGTTAATACAGCAGCCATACTCTGAATGCCGTCACACGAGAAGAGGCGGAGCAGACCAGGCCAAACCTGAGAGAACCACAGTCACTGTTAGTCTCTCTCTCTCTCTCTCTCTCTCTCTCTCTTTCTTATCAAGCATTTGTTCAGACTCCCAGACGCACCTGTTTAAGGTCTTGTAATGTCTTATCCTGCAATCACAGGACAAAGGTAAACACAAGCAAGGCTTCCAATCACAGGTCTCATATAATGTTGCAAATATAACACTATAATATATATATATATATATATATATATATATGATTATACTGTATAATACTGTATACACTGTTATCAGTGCAGTATGTGATTCACACGGTAAAGACTTTATTATGCAACAATCACATCTTCTATAATAGTGGCACATGGACACCTCCAGCAGCACTGCTGTGTCTAATCCACTCGCACCAGCATAGCATACACTAACATACCAGTCAGTGTCACTGCAGTGCTGAATTCAGTCCTCCTTTGGTGGTCCTGATCATTAAAGAACAGGGCAACAAAGTATTCAGAGAATCAGATGAACTACAGTCTGTAAGTATAGAACTACAAAGTGCTACATGGTAGGTGGAGCTGATAATATGGACAGTGATGGTAGATAGTAGAAGGTGGTGTACTAAGTAGTGATCAGTGCGTGTACAGAATGCAGAAGTCCCCTTGTATGTCTATTTAGGCCACAAAGCACTGCACTCTGGCTCAACAAGAGAACATGGACTGCTATCAGTGGGTTGGGAAGTGAAAGCCTGACATCTAGTGGTCACTGTGGGAACTTCTTGTTTTTCAGAAGTTGATGCTGAGGTTGTCATGGCAAACCATTTTTTCTCTATGCTCCTTACAAGTGAATTGTTTTATGTGTGAAAAGATTTCTGCTCGACTGTCAACAAAACGTAGACGTCACTAGATGTTTATAAAAAAAGAGACGTGTATATACTGTGACAAACCGTCTGTGGGTTTCAAGGGAAATCCCAGTTGTTATAAAAAAAATAAAAGTAAACAAATATATATACATACACACACACACACACACACACACACACACACACATATATATATATATATCATGTAGCAGCAGTTAAGCATCTGAATACGTTCAGCAGATTATCATGAGTTTTAATTAGCTGCGTTAATAAAATTGTTTGTTATACTTTCATGTCTATAGATATTAACCTGCTACATCACTGAACATGTAACAGATGTATTACACTATATATATATATATATATATATATATATATATATATGCATAATCAAACAGTTTATATGTTAACAAAGTCACTGAAAGTGGTTTGGCATGCCTTGTTCTTTGTTCACAGTTGAGGTCATGACCTCTAAAATCTCCCTAGAAAGTTATTTTATAAAATGGTTATGATGTCATTGCCTGAGACATTGTTAGACAGTAGGCTTGAGGTAAGCTTTTGTCCTAAAATCTAGTTTTAAAATGTCCTCACATTGTTGAGACACCCAAGCAGGGTGGGGTAAGGCAAAGTAGCACTCGAGGAAAACTGTTTTTTAGAGTGTGTTGAGCTGGTATAAGTGGATCAGACACAGAAGTGCTGCTGAAGTTTTTAAACACTGTTACAACGTTGCTTCACCTTGTAAATGTAAAGGCAGAGGCGGCACTGAGCTATGAGCACAACACACACTAACACGCCAGTCAGTGTCACTGCAGTGCTCAGAATGACCCACCACCCAAATAATACCTGCTCTGGGGTGGTCCTCTTGGGGTCCTGACCATTAAAAACAGGGTAACATAGTATACAGAGAAACAGATGAACTACAGTCTGTAATTGTAGAACTACAAAGTGAAGGCAAAGTAGTACTCAATGAAAACCAGATAAAAGTTTAAAATTATTCTGTCACTTGTGTGTTGGCCTCCCCATTTAACCCATCTGTGCAGTGATACTCCCACATATACACACTTGGAGGCAGTGAGCGCACATGCCCGAAGCGGCGGGCAGCCAGGGAGCAGTTTGGGGTTAGGTGCCTTGCTCAAGGGCACTTCAGTTGTGTCCTACTGGTCCTGCGGATCAAACCGGCAACCTTCCAGTCACAAGACCGGAGCCCTAACCTTCAGGCCACGACTGCCCCTACAGATCTAGAGCTAATCTGATTTACTGATCTAGATCTCATCCTTACGTTAGGTAATTAGATCTAGTTCTAACCTTAATCCTAAACTTAACATAATGCAAGTAAACTCAGTTACAGGATGGGGTCAGAGGCACGTCTATAACAGCTTGTTGAGGATGTTGAGGATGTTGGTCTAATACATCTGTTACATGTTCAGTGATGTATCAGGTTAATATCTACAGACATGAACGTATGACAAACAATTTTAATAACGCAGCTAATTAAAACTCATGATAATCTGCTGAACGTATTCAGATGCTCCATTGCTGCTACATGACTGGTATCGTCACTGTCCAAAGAAAACAAAGTATCTTTAAAATAATAACTTAACAGGAGACGACATAAACACTCCTTACTTTTAATATGAACTAATAAAATGCTATTTTGTTTAAAGCAGCGTTGAAATGTTGACACAAACTCACAACCTTACAGTTCAAATTCTGTAGAAAATAAAAAAATAAGTCTCAAAAACTACTTAGTGAAGGTCTAAAGTTTTAAAGATCGGAAAACATCCCTGTGACCCCGACTACTGGGATAAAGCTAACCTGCGCTTGGCTGGAAATTAAATAAATGCAGGGGGTCTCTGACTGTTCCCCTGCTCTGCGTGTGAGGGTCTAAGTGGGGAAGATAACACACTTATAGGCTTCAATAAAGTCTGCCTTAAAGGGTGGACAGAGACCTCTGAGTTGCCATAGAAACAGGAAAAGAGCTAGCATACACCCATGAGGGGGAGTGCTAATGGGCATAGGGCACCAAAGTGTGTGTGTGTGTGTGTAACTGCAAACTGAAGGGGCACAGTGTGTGATGCTTCAAACCCCTGAACACTTTGCCCCAGCAACGCCTTCCTTCCTGCTTCCTCACCTATCAAGTAATGCCAGAATGGAGAACTGCAGGCTACACTGATATTAACATATGCGTCCAATATGTTATTAAACCTCCAGCGAGGACCCCTCAAGGACTTCCAGACCTCCAAAGAAAGGCCTAAAGATTACAAAATAGTCATTTATTATATATTATATATTATTATATACAGTGTTAATTTTGACAGCAAATTTTGATTTAGTCGTAGTCTTTTGACTAAAATGTTTTAGTCGACTAACTATCATAAGAATATAGTCGACTAAATCTACAGTCGATTCAGTTGACTAAAATATTAAGGGTGTAAAATGTAATGCTTTTTCTTCAGTTCCCTTCAATTATTTAATTCATTATGTATACTTACACGAAATTAAACATTTATTAACCAGTTATGGAATATTATTCATGTTTGAAAGACCAATACACATATAAACAGATTTAACAAACAACATCTGAGCTCTTCCATAACTGCAGAGTGAATAATAGACAACTGTTATTTTATCCTTGTAACACCTTTTTATTATCTCTTATTTATTTAATAATTGTTACTAGTGCTGTCAATCTAATTAAATTACATGCTCTGTGATTAACTAATCTACATTAATTGCAATTATCATTTTTTACTATGAAAATATTTTTAATTGTGCAATTCAAATAAATTTTTACATAACAGTAGATCAGTGAATGAAAAACTGCCACATCTCCAGATCACAGTGTTTACTAGAGACACACACTGCACATTACGTGCACTGATAAACTAGCTAATCTGTTTTGTGCACTTTCTAGTGTGTATGGAGAGATTTGGGACATGATCATCAAATGCAGACAGTTGGAGTTAGCTAGCTAGTCTCCCGACTCTGGCTCTGCACATACAGCGTTTCACCTGCTTCCCACATACCTGATCAACTAATCAGACCATTAACACCACCTTACTGAACTAATACAGCGTTTACAGCAGGACACGCTCTGAACTGTACAGGGCAGTGTGCAGGACTACGATTAAGCAAGGCTAAGCGAGCGTTAGCAGCGGTAAAGCTAGCTAACGGTGGTGCTAGAGGGCTGATGTCCAGCACGGTGTGGTGATTTTCTCTAAACACAAACTCTAAACTCTGTTTCTCTCTGCTCACAATGTCTAGATAACTTAGTTCCATCATAAGTAGTGACAGTTCACAGTCTGGTACAGTCTTCCTGGGTTTAGACCAAATTTGTGTAAGTGCGCGTTTGATTGACGGCTACTCGGCTTGTCCCGCCTCTCCATACACGCCGAAGTAGTTATGATTGGATGTTTTCCTAACTTGTCCCCGTCTTTCACAAAACTAAATCAGTTTTGATTGGATGTCGTCCCTGCCAAACATGTTCGTCTCGTTTTTATTCGTTGACTAAAGTGTCAATCAATTTCGTCGTAGTTTTTAGCCTTTCTGTAGATTTTAGTTAGTTATCGTCTCGTTTTCGTCATGAAAAAAGGTTTGTTGTCGTCAACGAAATGAACACTGATTATATATTAGATATTTATAATGTTTGTTGTATTTAAGCTCAATTACTGTAGTGCTGCAGCAGGTCTGGGTTCAATTTCCTGGCTGGGCGACCAGGATTCTTTCTGTGTGGAGTTTGCATGTTCTCTCCGTGTCTGCATGAACACAAGCAGTCGGGCTAGTAGGAGACAATAAGTTCACCTCTAGGTGTGAATGTGTGTGTGTGCTTGCTCTGGGATGGACTGCTGACCTATCTGTTTGACCAGAGGAGGATGGGTCTCCCCTTGTAAGTCTTGGTTCTTCCCAAGGTTTCTTCCTCCAGTTTGAGGTTTCCTTGCCACTGTCACCTCTGCCTTGCTCACAGCAGGATGCATGTTGTGACTTTATGTTTTCTCTAAACATACTTCTCTAAAGCTGCTTTATAAATATATATAAATAAACTCCACTTGATGTGACTATCTAGGATATTTCTGCTATCCTCCCAATGAGTGGGAGCGGCTGGATAAGTGGTTTAGAAGACTAAATTATAGTAGTAGTATTCTTACCTGTAAATACATTTTGGTTTAGATTATTACCGTCGCTGTCCTAAAATTGCAACTTTACAGGACAGACTAAAAACATACTTTACTTTCAATGTAAGTCAATAGAACCAGAATTTTTTCCAAGCTATTTTGGAGCACTTCTATTGGTCTATTCAAGTTTTTACACAATGTAAACAACCATTGATGTGTAAAATGATGTAGATAACTCAAAATCAGCAAAAATGGACAGCGGCGTTATGTTCTTTCCACTGTGGTATCAAAGTAGATCCAGCCAAGTGGGTCAACCTACAAGCTTAGTTACAGCCAGAATCGTTGGCACTAACTAACTATAGGTAGAACAGACTAGTTGACTTGTCGACTTTACTGCTCAATGGTGATGCTTTAAGCTTGATGTTGACTAGTCGCTGATCACATGACTATAACACTAACAAAACAGATGCCAGGTCAGAGGAGATAACAAGTCCGAAGGCTGGTCTGTACCTGAAGTGCAACTGAGGGCTTATCAACTCTAATGGCCTACAGACTTTAGCTTCGTTCTGTATTTCTTCACCAATATACAGCGCTCTGAAGATCAGATACTCAGTGTTGTTATCTTTGGTTTCCTGAAGACTACAATAAAATGTCATGTGTGGTTGGAGAAGGAGCATAACATCCCAACATAGTGGTTTAAAAACTGGTTACTCTCCACCAAGTTATGTTGCCCCAAATTCACTGGCTCTGTATCTCCGGTTCCCTGAAAATTAGCAATGCAATCCAGGGCTCGTTGGAAAGGACACATGCCGCTGTACTAAACTTTGGTTAATTGTTTAAAAATATGTCCTTGTCCTATGGCTTTAATCTTGACGTTACCAGTGATTAGTTGACATTGCCTAACAAAATCTGAAGATGCAATCACAAGTGATAACATACTACTGGATATCCAATAGCGGTGCCAGTAGAAACTGAGTTTTGATATTTGTGACCTAAAGTGAAGGGCTCATTCTAATAAAATGGAATTTTCAAATATAGTGAACATAGTGACTACTGTACTGTTTCTGGTCTGCACTACTTTGAAAAGTTTAGTTAACTCTACAGAACAATTCTTAATACACATGATGTGAACTGTGCAAAAAACTTATGGCACACTTTCTAAATAAACACTGCACCTAACATTTGCAGTACAATGCCATGTTTAGGTGTGTACTCTGCAGAGTATGTCTAACTTATTTTCACACAGAAAACCAACAAGACCTGTAGTTTGATTAACTGTCAAAGGTAAGCCCTAAAAGTAAACCCAGGAACTCCATAGCAGCTGGACTGTAACTGTGTGATTCAGTTAAGTAGCTGTAGCTGTTTAGTACTTTTATATAATAATCATTTAATATATAATTACATCGTTTATTGCGTATGTTAATCACGTTAGTTGATTATTCTGTATTCTTGGTTTTGATATTAAAATATGCTTTTAAAAAAATATGCTCGCGACTGTAACCGAAGCATTAATCTTCCATCAAATTCAAATTATAATAAAATCTTCTTCTTTTTTTCTCTCCTACTTATGAACATACATGATGTAGATAAAAAGTTCCAAATTAGCCTTTTCCATACAACTGTCATGCTCTCCCTGTCCTGTCTTTCTTCCTCTTTACGTCCTCCTTGTTTTGATATTCTACATATGTACGTTAAGAAACTCAACCTGCAACTGTATCCGCAATCCTCGCCTACAACTTCTTTACACTAATGAGTAAGAATTCTCCTTAATTCAACTTTATTATGCAAAAAGAGTCATTCAGAATTATTTAATGTGAAATATTTTATGGCTGAAAAACTTCTTATTGAATTCTTTACAAAGGATTTGTGTAAATACGCAGAAGCGTAAATATACCATTTTAATTATGACCTATAAACATACATAGAGTTTCTATATGAAACACTGTTGATGAAATAATAGCAAATATGAAAAAAAAATACATTCTTTGGGGTTTATTTTTTTACCCTACATGTACCCCTCTGCCATAAAGAGTTGGAAAAGAATGTCCAAGAGAAAACAAGAAAAATATGTGTAATACCTTTTAGAGATGGCTCCTATCGCTCCCACTGTGCACAATTCTGGCTTGCTACGTTTCTTTAGAACAGAGAGTTTCACACCAAACCCCTCTGAATGACTTTGTTTACACCTCGACGAATAAAGCAGACATCTTGAACAACTGGCAGAATTACAGCACGCGTCTAGGAGTTAAATAAATAAATGCGTAATGAATGTGATATTATAAAAAAAAAACAATGAATATGCATCTCTTTGAGTGAGACGAGTGAGGCACAGACAATGAAAACATCAATAACATTCACTTTAACGCCGTGCGAGACAACAGGCTGCCCTAAATGACCACCGTAGGCATTACTGGCTGCTACCCACGCTCCACAACTAGCTGCTCGTGTTACCAGGCAGCGCGTTCACATGGTATTGATTAAAAATTAAACGCTGTATTGTTGTTAAACCTCAATAGGAAACAAAACAGCGCAATTACGATCCCGACAAAACCAGCGCAGTGAATCAGCCGCAGATTGCTGGAAACACAAATCTGTCTCTGACTGATCAATAGACTAATCAAGCTTTGTTGTTACAGACACAGCCAGAAAATATGACTGGTCTTCGATTTTTCCTCTGAGAATCTCAAACAACTGAGTAAATACATCAATGCTGCTGGTTTCCAGTTAGAACGAGAAGGAATATGTTACAGAAGCTAAATATCACACAAACATATCACACATAAACATATACACTCACACTGGGTTCAGCTCCATTTACAATATAGGAGCGCTCTGTAAGTTTATAATAATATAATATAATAATAAACTATAGTCCATCGGCTTCTTTGCCTTCTTCGTTACTCTATTCTTCAATGCTAGGACCCTCACAGGACCACCACAGAGCATATGATTTGGGTGGTGCAGCCTTTTCAGCACTGCATTGACACTGACGTAGTTGTGGTGTGTTAGTGTGTGTTAGTAGCTCAGACACAGCTCAGAAACAGCACCGACACTGAGTTGTTTAAACACTTTCGCAGCAACATACTAACACACCACCACCACATCAGTATCACTGCAAATAAAACCTGCCCTGTGGTGGTCCTGTGGGGGTCCTGACCGTTGAAGAACAGGGTAATAAAGTACTCAGAGAATCTGATGAACTACAGTCTGTAAGTGTAGAACTGCTAAGTGCTCCTATACGGTAATTAGAGCTGATAAAATGAACAATGCTGCAGAAACTAGGAGGTGGACTTAATGAAGTGCTCAGTAAGTGTATGTCAGCAGTCGAGTAAGACTTGTGTAGGTGTCGTGTACCCTTAATGAACACTGCCTTTCAGTAAAGCCTTCTCATCTTGATTTTCTTCTAGTCTTCAACGCAATTCAGTGCTGTAGGGGGTCTTCAAGTGCAGGATCCAGCAAAGTATTTCACTGTTTTGCTTTCTTATTTATTTAATGAATCTCCTACGGTGGCCGAGAAGACCCAACGCGCTGCAAATTCACAATCGTGCTACAAACAGAAAACACTTTCATCAAAACAACAACATGGACACTGCATTTAAAAACACGAACGTGCTGCAAAACCGTCCACAACACAACGGAAGTGTTTCTGAGGACACTTTAAGGATGTGGGACCGCATACGGCGACGCAATGTAAACAGAACCATGTGGAGCCGTGGTAGCGTCTAATGAGGAGTAAGTTTGGTTATATTTGCTAACTATCCAGACTTACTTCTCATTAGACGCTAGTGAGGGGCAGATCAAGCCTCCTGACGTGTTGAAGCTTTCCCCCCAGCTGGTTCAAAAAAGGTTCATTACTCAACGCTTCATGTGCACCACGAACCCCCCTGCTGGACAAAACTTTTATTGCCATTTCAACTATTTGCGACAGCCTTGCAACGTTGTCAGCATGGGAGCAAGTATATACATAAAACACCTTAATTTCATTTTCTATGGTTTATTCATGTGTTTGTTGTAATGTATTCATTACAAACAATAACCATCAATCATACAGTTTTAGTTTATTGGGTCTTATTCTGTTTAATTAGTTGCCTGGAGAAATGATTAATGAATAAGCATTTAAATGTACACTCCTAAAAACGTTCTTCAAGTGTTTTTTTAGCAACAACAATGGTTCTGTATAGAATCACAAACACCCAAAGATGTAGTTCATGCCTAAAATGTTTCTTTGCGAGGTGAAATAGTTTTTAGATTAGTGGAGAATGTGTTATATAGCACCAAACAGGTCTGGCCCTAGGGCTGTGTACTGGCAAGAACCTGGCGATACAATATGTATGTGCGACTAGGCTGATCAGCTGATTAGCAGAACAGCTAACATGCCAGCAGGCTTCACTAATAATATTCAGGGTTAGGATTCAAACATAAGTATTTCTTGCGGGGTTCACTGTTAAACTGTGACCTGGAAAGTAGAGAACATGTTGCTTGAACTGTATCACTTTTGATCCGCTCTGTGTTTGATTGTGTGGGTAATAGAGATCTATTAATAAAAAAACTGCCAGTATGATTTCAGTCAGTAAATAAATCCAATAGTCTGTGAGATATTGATGGTTAAACCGTTGCAGTGGTTTTAAGAGATGGGACAGTGATTGTGGGGTGATGGTGACATTAAATTTTATTAAGAAACAATAAATCATGCCAATACTTGAACACCGTCCTGAGCCAGCGAGGCTTCAGGCATCTTCAGTGACGCCACTCACTCTTAACAAAGCAAGCCTCAAACGCGCTTCATAAATGACTTTCTGGATTTCTCCACACAAGCTCTGAAGCATCGGCTTCATTTGCTCATCACTATTAGACGCTACCGTGTCTCCGCATGGTTCTGTTTACGCTGCGTCGCCGCATGTGGTCCCACGTCATTTAAGTGTCCTCCGGAAACACTTCTGTTGTGTTGTAGACGTTTTTGCAGCGCGTTTGTGAAATGTAGTGCCCATGTTGCTGTTTTCTGTTTGCAGTGCGTTTGGGAATCTTATTTATTTACTAATGCATTCATTACATTAGTAATTACTAATGTATTCATTACAAACAATAACCATCAATCATACAGTTTTAGTTTATTGGGTCTTATTCTGTTTAATTAGTTGCCTGGAGAAATGATTAATGAATAAGCATTTAAATGTACACTCCTAAAAACGTTCTTCAAGTGTTTTTTAGCAACAACAATGGTTCTGTATAGAATCACAAACACCCAAAGATGTAGTTCATGCCTAAAATGTTTCTTTGCGAGGTGAAATAGTTTTTAGATTAGTGGAGAATGTGTTATATACCACCAAACAGGTCTGGCCCTAGGGCTGTGTACTGGCAAGAACCTGGCGATACAATATGTATGGAGATAGAGCGGCCATGATTCCATATATCGCAATATATTGTCATATTGCGAGCAAAGTGATATATCACAATTTTTTAATTTTTTCTATATGAACAGTTTCAACAATGTTTACAACAGCATTGCGCTCTTGGGCTGCTTGTTAATCTTGGAGTGGAGCTGAAAATGGATTACAACACTGCCATCTAGTGGTCAGAGGTTTAAACACAACACACAATGATTCACTGTCTTCCAGGAATCTGTGTATCGATACTGTGATTTTGAGAATCAATACAGTATCACTAAACATAATATCCTGATATTCAATATTTTGTTATTTTCTTACACCCCTATCTGGTACTATACAAAACCACATACAGCACAATGCCCACTGGACTATTGTCATTCTTAAAAAAAAAAAAAAACAACAACCCTTGGAACACATTTTCACACTCACCTATAACTGTGTACAAATGGCTGACTTCAGTCAAACAAATGTGTACAGCACTGAATCTTCAAGTCGAGTGCTCGGCTGCTTCATGGTGGTTAAAGGCCCCAACAGACCACAAAGCTAGAGAGAAATACTGAAGATATTATGAGCGTTAGGACCAGGTGGATCAGTTCTCACCTCAAACTTCTGCCGAAGCTCCACGTTCCCATCTTCCTCATCCGGGATGGGCACGTTGTAATACTCGCCCTCCTCCTGGTTCAGCATCTTGTACCTGACATTCACACAAACACCTGTTTAACCCTTGTCAACTTTAGGGGTCTGTATGCGAGTGCTTACTCTTATAACTACGGGATTCATAACAACTACTAAATAATTCATAGCGGTTACTTAAAGTATTGCGGTGCGATGCCCATCATCATTATGACCCACTTTTATAAAGCGGACACATCCGGTCATAGCATTTGCTGAATACTCAAGTGTTGCTCTACATGCACTTCTTGCTGGTCTGGGCTGGTTTAGATGTTGACCCAGCATGGTCATGCTTGTTGATCAGCATACCAGTATCTAAAAGACAACATATGCTGGTCTTGCTGATGACCAGCCATGCTAATCTAGGCAGGGTCATATTTGAAGTAAATGACCTGAAGTCCTAAACATGTCCTACATAAGTTTTGTATACACTTATTTCCTTAAACTGCATACAGAACCAGAAGCGTGCAATTTGTGCAGAAGACGACTGCATAGCTTAAGCAGTTGCTATTCGGTTGCTAGGGTATTGCCAAACGATTACTATGGTATATTAAGTGGTTACAATGGTGTTGATAAGCGGTTGCTCTTGTTCCCAGGTGGTTGCTAGGGGGTCACTAGCACCCCATTAATTCCAATTGGGTTCTCCATTTAGCAGTAATAGCTTAAACCTGTGCATTCAGTCAAACAGCTAAACATGAGCACATCATTTCCAGAGAAAAAGTGTTAGCTCATAAATTGCGGGATGAGAAATCGGACCAAAATTTGGCCAAAAAGTAGAAGAAATAGAAAAAGAGATGAAAAATATAAATCGGATATCAATAACATTGTGCGGTCATTAATATAGGATGTGTTACTTATATGCCTGTTACAACCTTCACATGCCCGTGTTTCAACTTTGACTGGCATCAAATGTGTTAGCTTGGGGCTACCAACACTAGAAATTTCTATAAGGATGCTAGTGGAAATTAGCATTACGCCAGCAGCTAGTAGGACAATGAAAGGCTATTTATAAACACAATACATTATATTAACAAATTCAGTGAAACTGTTGGCTGGATGAATCTAATCTAATCGAATCGAATCTAATTAGCAGCTGCACTCTTTCCTTGACTAAGCTGCACAAATCTACTAATTTTCATCGCACCACCACTCTGTGAGTTATGCTTTAACTAGTAACTACTAATAAGTATGCTGCTTAGGGACGATAACATGTTCAGAACCAATCAATAAACCTGCTGCTGTGATAATGTAACAGTAGCTTGTGCTAACTGTCTGCAATCTGTGAAAAAAGCATCTAGCACAGGAGAGAACTGGTTGGAGCGACTGTCTGTGTAAATGCAATTTTTTAAAACAACAGTTTCTGTCGTTTTGAGGTGTAAATATTTAGTAACTCGACATGAAAACTAGTTTGAGTGGTTCAAATTCTTTGGATTTGGTTATATTAGTCTACGGGCCCGCACAGACCTGTATACAGTCACTGTCCAAAGAAAACATTAATCTTTTTTTTTTCTTCTTACTTTTCTACATTCACGCACTACGAATGTATGGACCAATAACAATGCTCCAAAACTGTTTGTAACAAAATGTCTTTATATTAGCTTACATGGAAAGTAAAGGTTTTTGGCTTTTGCTGTAAACTTACCAATACGGTGACACTCGTTTTTCTCTGGACAGCGTTGACATACTGAAATAAGTTCTCCTGCTGTTCTACAGCTGGAGAATCAAGTGCCATCAAGAGCGACTAGGCTGATCAGCTGATTAGCAGAACAGCTAACATGCCAGCAGGCTTCGCTAATAATATTCAGGGTTAGGATTCAAACATAAGTATTACTTGCGGGGTTCACTGTTAAACTGTGACCTGGAAAGTAGAGAACATGTTGCTTGAACTGTATCACTTTTGATCCGCTCTGCCATAAGCAGCATTACATCCAGGGTTATTAGATTAGCATCAAGGGTGTAGGAGCGGTTTGACATTGGGGGGGGACATATTTGCTAATATGAATCAAAGCCCACCCTATCCCCAAAATATTACCTATAAGCTGATTCCACTGTAAGGTAGTAAATCACTGTATGTTTAGTGACGTAGAACAACATTTGTGGAATTACAGTAAATTACTAATAAATAAACCAAATACAACATTATCTGTACGTCTGATTATTATTAGATAAATCCAGTTAAAGCTCACTTTACAAACTAAACAAGATACTCAGCATTACATGGTACTGTTGTCAGAAAACTTTTAAATTATTCATGCAATGCCCGCATTATATACATATATAACAAAAAAATATATTATTTTCTTTTGAGCATAATGCTAAAATAAAATGACAAAAAAATGTATGTTAAGGTTTCCTGACTAGACAAGACTAACATTAATGTTAGACAGTAAGGCTGTGTCCCAAACAGCACCCTCTGGAACATTACATACTGCACTACAGACAGCACTTCTAACGATGGTGTCCTTTTATTTATTTATTCATTTATTTATTTATGTGTTTAGTGTAGTAGCAGTCTGCAGTTTGGGACGTGGCCAGAGAGTAATGTAACTTTACGTTTCAGAGTGCTTTCTGACTAAAATTTATATAAACGTTATCTCTAACCCAAACCCTCCTAGTCTGTTACCATAACAACATATACTAAAGCAGTACATTTTTGCTATTCATTGCTCTCATCACTGACCTCATGTTTAAAACTGGCGCGAGGTGAGAGCTCATGTCAGTGAAGCTGACATCTCAACACAAGCATAACAAAGTTAAAGACCACCTAACAACCAGAGCCAGTTGCTAACAACAAACACAGCCCGTGAATTGCAAAGGTGGCCAAAACGTGCTTTTAATATATAAGTTTTTAAACAGTTTCTGCTTTTTCAGTGGTTTAATTTTTGAGTGGGAAAAATCTACTTGTTTCTGATACTGGGTGGGACACGTGCCCCCCATCGCCCCCAGTTCCTATGCCAATGATTAGCATTACTGTTGCAGTGATAGTAGATAATGATAAAAAAAACTACTTATAAGATCAAGATTTCTCCTCTGTATCATAATGTGCCCACAATTATATGACAAACACACACACACACACACACACACACACACACACACAGGGAGGTCTCTCACCATCCAGATGCTTCAGATTTCATTAGCTCCGACACGCCAAAGGACATGGCGCCCATGAAGTCGTTCCTGGTGGTTCTGTCCCAATCCCAAACCTCCACAGAGAGCCTGCGGTCCTTATCTGAGGCCCTCAGCTTACTGCACATGCACAGCAGACATAAAAGCCACAGTGAGTGGAACATGAAACTCAGCACTGTGGAATGTGGATGTGACTTTATAAAACCAGTGTTTCAATTATGTGACCTGCAACTAAAGCCAGCCGCAGCCGTTTCACTTACAATGTGAAAGACTCGTTCCAGGTGGGGTTCAGAGAGGAGCGGATGGTTCTGGTCTTCTTCTTGGTCTCATTCTTGGGGTCAGGGATGAGCTTCAGCTTGACATACGGGTCGGACAGTCCGTTAGGGTCCATGGGGATCAGGTTCCTGGCTTCGCCCACTGCAAATAGTCGACACATGCACTGAGAGGAGATATGGCTCTACAGTCGTTCTGTACTGAAATGTGTTATTTACATTTAAGACGACGACACACAACAAACAAACAGACCAGATTGTTTACATTCCATATGTTCAGTTGGAGTTATTAGTAGAGATGGAAAGATTGATCGGCTATGTATCGGTATCGGACGATTTTTAATCAAAATATGCGATCAGTGATCAGTCGATATTTCTCCAATTTAGCCGATCTAGCTAGCGTTTCGTTAAAACCCCCTCTGTGAAACCCCCTCCGGCCAGGTCCCTGCAATTCCTATTTGAACCACTAGGTGAAAATACATATCGTTTCATTTTCCACAGACTGACTAAAGCAGCGACCTCGTGAGAACCGTTTATGGCGTTTACGGCATGTGCTGAGTAAAAACATGTTCTCAGTCTGACACAGACTCATCCAGGGGGTCCTGTAACATCTGTAAAATGTGTAAAATCAGCGTGTCTCGTGGGGAAACCAAAGACATTTAACACTACTAATCTGATACAGTGAGTACCAGCAAACAGCAGAGCTAGCACGCGCAGCTAGCACAAAACTAATAACCCAGAACACCGTGCAGACCAGATCTGACCGAAGAGTACAGCAGCAACAATTCAAGATCTACATTTAATGATGGCAGTTTTTTTAAATGACTATTTTGCTTTTTTCGTTTTAAATTAAGGGTCTAAATTGAATGAATGTAGTATTGGGGATATTTGTTTGATTTACTTTGTTTATTTACTGTAAATTTTGTTTAAAATATTATGCTGTTTCATATGAGCTTGTTAAAAATGGTAATAAACCAGTTTAGGCCATGTTTCATGACTTGCTTGCACTAATAATTGCATGTAGCCCTGCCATGACATATAGCCCCGCCCTCGATCGGTATCGGCTATCGATCGATCGGCCTCAAAAACGCTAATCGGTCCATTTAGAGTGACCAATCAACCTAACATGCATGTCTTTGGAAATGTGGGAGAAACCCAGAGTACCCGAAGGAGACCCACTCAAGCACGAGGAGAACATACACACTCCACACAGAACAGCCCGGACCGGGAATCCAACCCGGATTGTCCTGCTGCGAGGCGACAGTGCTGACCACTACACGTAATGCTTAAATGATGGACAAAAGTTTAAAAAATGCCAAAAATATAGATACATAATTCTCTTCCGACAGCAATGATATGCTTCATACTGGCTGATTTCCAATGAAGAAGCAGAGCTGGTGACTGTCGTGTTGTAGTTTTAAGCAGTTGAAGTGTTCCAAACCAGAGACCAGGCCTAGAACTAGACTAATAGAATTAATGCATTGAGAATTCACACTGAAAATCTAAGATAAACATTAGCGGCCCTCCTTAGCTGTGACTCAAACAGCGCGGAAAGCACTTACTTATCCCTCTTTAAGCAAAGGGTGAAAATAAATGCCTTTTAAACTTTTCTTCGGTTCCAAATGTCACCATCACACTTACTGTGAAAAGCATGTATGACAGTCTGAACACTTGAAAAAATGTCATTGTCATTATTAGTACTGTTACATCCTCAGCACAGAATTCACACTCCAGCTGTACTATTTCACAACACTCTGACGGAATGAACCAATGTTTATTAATTCATTAACTGTACTGTTTAGTATGTAAGCACGGTGGTGTAGTGATTAGCACGCTGGTGTAGTGGTTAGCACTGTCTCCTCTCAGCAAGACCGGTTCTGTTCTTTGTGGAGTGTGTATGTTCTCCTCGTGTTAGAGTGGGTTTCCTCTGGGTACTCCAGTTTCCTCCCACAGTCCAAACACACACAAGTTAGGCTGCTCAGCCATTCTAAACTGCCCATGGGTGTGAGTGTTGGTCATGTGATGGAACAGCGACGTGGTCCGATGGATGGAGTATGCAAGCTTGTGCGTTCTGCTCATATGATTGCTTCATTTCTGGGAGGGGTAGCAGAGACGACTATCAGGAGCACTGAGAAGATCTTTTCCATACAGACACAGTCAGCTGGCTATACTGTCTTTTGGTTGGAGCATGATTGATATAACGACTGGCAGATTCCCAACGATTCCCAATTGCAAAACCTTTTCTGACAATCTGCAACTCTTTTGTTGAGAGGTTGTCAAGATTCAAGCACACAGTCTTCTGAATATTAAGAAAAATATTTATGAAGCGATGCGGCACGCTGGTGTAGTGGTTAGCACTGTCACCTCACAGCAAGACGACCCGGGTTGGATTCCTGGTCTGGGCTGTTCTGTGGGGAGTGTGTACGTTCTCCTCGTGCTTGAGTGGGTTTCCTCCAGGTACTCCGGTTTCCTCCCACAGTCCAAACACATGCATGTTAGGTTGATTGGTCACTCTAAATTGGCCGTAGGAGTGAGTGCGTGAGTGAGTGTTGGCCATGCAATGGACTGGCGAACTGTCCATGGTGTACCTTTGCCTTTGCACGATGACGCTGGGATTGGCTCCAGCCCCCCCATGACCAGGATTAAGCAGCAGATAATGGATGGATTTTTTGAAGAGAACTATGGGAAAATACGGGTAATGGGTGTTTTCAGTGGTTGATAGTGCTGCAATAGATGTTAAGGCTGCAGCTGAGGCAGGAGAGACCGTATGAGCGTGCACGGTTCTAAAGTCATGGCTGAAGGGTGGAAGCGCCCCTCCTGAAATCTGACGGGCCACCAAAGATGCCACCTCAAAATTTCCGACATGTAATTGGCTTCCACCTTGCTGTGGGGCGGTGTTTACACCTTATAAGGAGCGTGGTTTTGCTATCAGCAGAACAACTTACCAGGCTCCCACTCCATACACCACTCCAACACCACCATATATACACCAAATGTAAATGTACCCTCTTTAAAAAGATGCTTTTCTAGGGTTCCTTAGTAAATTACATGGTTCTATACAGAACTATAAGCCCAAATTGATTAAGTTCATGCTTAAATAGTTTATTCAGATAGATGGAGAATGTGTTATACATGGTTCTATTCAGAACCTTCTTGAAAATGGTTCTATATGGCCATAAAAAAGGGTTCTGCTGTTGTTATGATGTGAAGCCTTTAACAATAGTAATAGAAAACTATTTTTGGTGTTATATAGAACGACTTGGACAGAAGATCTGTGCAAAAGTTATACTATATTTTATGATTTACTTTTTTCCAGTGTGTTAAACTGAGCAAATAAATATTTCTATAAATAAATATAAATAAATAATACAATGCTCTATTTAAGTGTGCTCTCTACAGAGGACATGTAAACTTATCTTCTCTTAGAAACTCAACCAAAAGTCTAATTTGAACAAACTTATTACACTGAATTTAACTCAGTGTCTTTCTTATGAAACATTAAGGTCAGCTCTAAAACGCTCAAGCCAAACCCACACAAAGGTTATAGTTTGAATATTTAAAACTTGCACCACAAAAATAGCTGCATGCAAAACAGTGGAGCTCTGCTGGCCTTTATTAAAGCTCTGGAGCTCAGCACACAGACGAACTGGAACATAATACAGAAGTAATACACATACACAGTATAGACGCGAGCGAGTGACCACACACTGTAATATACAGGCATGCACAGACAACCATAAGCAGGAAATATCAAAAAATGCTAAAGAGGAAAAAAGTGAAAGTAAATCTCTGACTGTGTTCTCAGCATCTTCTGACCATCAGGGGGCGCTCTGCACTTCCATTTCCTCATATCTCTTCATTTCTTTCTGAATCAGTTCCGTCACATCTGCTTCAGTTCTAAAACTGTGCAATCATTCACCCCACGGCGGAAAAAAAAACGACCGATGGGTTTGTGTGGCTTTTTAAACACACAGAGAAAGACGGCACAGAAGAAAAGGTTCTCAAGAGATCCAAACATCAGCAGTACTGCGTACAAGCATGTCTGATCCATGTTGTCAGATGTCAGTCAGTCTATAAAGTCAGATATGCTGAATATTTCTGCTGTAAATTAATCTGTATATTAGAAGCCATACTACATCAAACCATCTGGCGACCTACTGACCTGACACTTGTCGTGTAAATGTAAGACACCACCGTTACAATCAAAAGGGGAATTCCACCAATTTTTTTTAAATTCTGTTTATTTCAGTTAGTGAGATGTAACAGTTGTCATCATGTCTACAACATAAATGTATAATACAATTTATTTACTATCTAAAAACCACCAGTGAACCTACATGTGGTGTTGATTGTGGTAAATCTGCCTCACAATGAAAGACTTTAAAAATAAAAAGAAGTTTTAGTGCCAAAACTTGAACTGAGAACTTTAGCAAAGCAACGTCTCAAACATCAGGAAACATATTCATTATCAAATAATCTAATAACTTTCTGTTAGGACACTGAAGATGTTCCTATCAGCACCACTTTGAACAGTTCTGACTCTGAGTTTCTCCAGAACTGAGCATTTCACACCGGATGGATGGATGGATGGATGGATGGATGGATGGATGGATGGATGGATGGATGGATGGATGGATGGATGGATGGATGGATGGATGGATGGATGGATGGATGGATGGATGGATGGATGGATGGATGGATGGATGGATGGATGGATGGATGGATGGATGGATAGATAGATAGATAGATAGATAGATACTATACAATTCAAGGCATCCAGTAGCTATTCCACAAGTGCACAGTGTAAGACAAAACAGGACAGTTACAACAAAAATAGAAAAAAATAGAATATGAAATAAATAGAATACACACTGCTAAAAAAATAAAGGGAACACTTAAACACAATAAAACTCCAAGTAAATCAAACTTCTCTGAAATTAAACCGTCCACTTAGGAAGCAACACTGATTGACAATCAATTTCACATGCTGTTGTGCAAATGGAATAGACAACAGGTGGAAATTACTGGCAATTAGCAAGACACACTCTGTAAAGGAGTGGTACTGCAGGTGGGGACCACAGACCACAGACCTCTAGCTGATGTTTTGGTCACTTTTGAATGTTGGTGGTGCTTTCACACTCGTGGTAGCATGAGATGAACTCTACAACCCACACAAGTGGCTCAGGTAGTGCAGCTCATCCAGGATGGCACATCAATGCAAGCTGTGGCAAGAGAGTAAGTCCAGGTCTGTGAGGAGATCCCTCAGGAGACCATCCGCCACCTCATGAGGAGCATGCCCAGGCGTTGTAGGGAGATCATCCAGGCACATGGAGGCCACACACAATACTGAGCCTCACTTTGACTTGTTTTAAGGACATTATATAAACTTTGGATCGGCCTGTAGTGTGTTTTTCCCCTTTCATTTTGTGTGTGACTCCAAATCCAGGCCTCCATTGGTTAATAAATTTGATTTCCATTGATGATTTTTGTGTGATTTTGTTGTCAACACATTCCGCTTTGTACAGAACAAAGTACTCAATGAGAATATTTCATTCATTCAGATCTAGAATGTGTTATTTAAGTGTTCCCTTTATTGTTTTGAGCAGTGTAGTATATACAAAATAGAAATAGAAAAAGTCTCAAAGTGTGTATGTAGTATGTAGGGCAGACCACTAAACCACTCTGAATAACTTTTTACTTTTTTATAGGTAAATTTAAAAAAAGGGTGGAGTTCCCCTTTACATATATGGCACTTGTTTTTCAGTGTCAGAAAACAAGAGAAAATTACACAAAGGCCTTAAACATTCATATATTTTTTTTTCTTAGTATATAGTGTGTCCACTCTTTACCTGTAATCACGTTCATCAAAGAGGAACACCTCTGAAGTTCAGTCTTAGAAGTTGGTTTAGTGTTTCTCACCATCCAAATAACACCAACACACATTCTGTGATGTTAAGATCTGGACTGTGAGGTGGTCAGTCCATTGTTCTGAGCACACCAGCAGCATCTTTGTTTGATGTGTGCTTCTCCTTCCCTTAGTGAGAGGATTCTTGAACATCTACACGTCCTTTCAGACCCACAGAGCTGATCTTATTTTTTGTATAATTTGTACCTCATGGAAATTAAGCACATGAATGGGTGGTCTCTTTACAGTACTGTATGTCTTCACTGACTGAGTTCCAACACATGATCAGAACCTGTCTGTTAGCTTTGTGGCTTTGTGCCACACCTTCAGAAGTCTCTCTGTGTACACTGTGGACTATAGTCTATGAAAAGGCCTACAAAGCTTTATCAGGCAGGCACGCAAACAAAAGCAGAGGAAAACAAGCCCTGCTGGCCTCCCTCAGAGCCCATCACCCTCCAGAGACTCATTTCTGGAATATTTGCGCTCCTCCTCAGTGAGAAGGTCCAAAGGCCCTGTTGCAGAGCTGCATGCTGAGGCCCAATGTAACTCCATTACAGAGTCTGAGAAGGTCAACTTACAAATTTACCCATTAATTTTTAAATCTGAGCGCTTTTAATGCTGTACAAACTGCTTCACGTGAAATCAAGCGACGGTCAGCTAGCACCTCATGAAGCACGTCCAGATGTTTTCAGCAGGGAGCCAATTGAACAACAACATTCAGGAGTTTGTGAGCCAGTAGCTGTGCTCATAGGCAAACGTTGAGGTTGCATTGCTCAGCCTATTAACCAAACCTCATAGCAGCACCAACCAGTAGAACCATTTACCACATGTGTTTAGCACACTAGGGGGCAGTGAACACACTTGCCGGGAGCGGTGGGCAGCCCTATCCACAGTGCCCATGGAGCAGGTGGGGGTATCTTGCTCAAGAGCACTTCAGCCGTGTGCTGTTGGTTCAGGGGATCGAACCGGCAACAAGACCGGATCCCTAACATTCAGCCCATGAAGGTGATGGTGTAGTATCCTTACTTTCCTGGTAAATACTGTATTATCGTGTATGAGCTGTGTTTTCTATTGTTTCTTTTGTGGCCAGAGTAAGTGATTTTAAAACTTAATATGAAATTATTTGGATTTATAATATATAATAAGTAGAGATGGACCAATCAGAGGCCGATTCCGATCGCAAGCAAGTCATGAAACATGGTCTACACTGGTTTATTACCATTTTTAATGAGCTCAAGTGAAACAGCATAATATTTTAAATAAAATGAACAGTAAATAAACAAAGTAAATCAAACAAATATCCCCAATACTGCAATCATTCAATTTAGATCCTTAATTTAAAATGAAAAAGGCAAATTAAATAAATGCAGTAAAAAATGAAGTCATTAAACTGACAGACGGACGACATGTTTTGTATTAGCGCACGCGGTAAATGTTATAACCTATACTCGCTTTAGTCAGTCTGTTGAAGAAGAAACATTATGTGTTTCCACCTAGCGGTTCAGATAGGAATTGCAGGGAGCTGACCGGAGGGGGTTTCAAGGCTTTCAAGGCTTTCAAGGCTTTCGGAATCGCCTAAATTGGAGAAATATCGGCCGATCACCGATATATAGCCGATCGATCCTTCCATCTCTAAAATAATGATATATTTGAAATTATAACTGTTTAAATCTGATTTCAGGCCATAAGCGTTAGCAGGAGCTCTAGAAGTAAATAGAGAATTTACTGGAGAAACACACATAGACATATGTGACAACACATGCTGTTGCTGGTATGTTGATGGGTGAGTGGGGCGGTTTTAGCTGACAGCGGGAGAGACATTAGCATTAGCAAGCGCTAAATGAGCCTAGAGCAGCACCAAGCTGCAGTAACACTCCGCTAACAAAAAACCTTACAGGAGCGTGATCTGCCTGGAAGTGCCGTCATGTCTCTTTAAAGCTGCTACCTGCTCTGAAGGATTATGTAACCAATCAGAAATTAAGATCAACACAATGAAGTGAATGAACAGCGTGATGCAGACACAAGCACCAGACTTGACACCACATTCTAATTACTGTTATATGCTATATTATATATTGTAGGGCTGCCCCCTAAAAACGTCAGAGACCTGAGAGTTGACAGAGATTCTTCAAGTCGAGCAGTTGAGACTAATTTTAAGAATAATAATGTGTATTTTAGTAACAGGATAAAACAGAAATTTACAAAAATAACAGTGATCATGTTTCAGTGAGGATTTACTAAACATCCATGTGACAGTCTGCGCTGGTGGTTAACTAATGACACAACTGAATTGGAGTGATTGGTAAGCTAGGCTAGATATAAGCAGGACTCAGCATTTTGTAATTATCTAATTTACCACACACACACACACACACACACACATATATATATATATATATATATATATATATATATATATATATATATATGTGTGTGTGTGTGTGTGTGTGTGTGTGTGTGTGTGTGACAACACATGCTGTTGCTGGTAATGGGTGAGTGGGGCGTTTGGGGCATGCATATATATATATATATATATATATATATATATAATGCAGGCAAGCAGTGAACACCCCGCATGTCCATCAGCTGGCAGGAGAGCCGTTGCTTAGAGAGCAGTAAAGACTGTCTCAGAGGAGCACACAAACACTTAAACAAACAGTGTTTAATTTGTTTATTTGTTTGTTTTTATTGTTAGATGTATTTATTATGTTCAAAGAGAAATACAGTAGCCTAATAGGCCCATCCCGATATAGACAAATGCTATTATTTTAATAATAATAATAATGATACTTATAATGATTCTTAAATGGTTTAATACGGAAAGGTTACTCGTAAATAACCATACCCTTTAAAATTTCTTAAAAAGTTCCTTAAAATTTCTTTAAAATTTCTGGTTGTATCACTTTACAGAGAGTCACATTATCGACAACACTGCTCTTATATATAAAGTGACCAAAACAACCAATTTATATGAGTCATTAAATATAATAAAAATTATTTATTATAAGCATATTTTAAAATGGTGGTAAACAGTGGAGAATAATAATCGGGGACTTCAGTGACTGCTTGTCATCACTATGAACATATGCTTTAGGCCAAAACCTTATCGGTACAGTTACAAATTGTTGCAAAACAGACTCAGAATGCACAGTCAGCTCATTACATGACATCATTGTTGGGTCCTTTGAGACAATTAACATCTCAGATCCCCTTTTTACTAAAGCATTTAGTTACATTGGGTTATAGAGCATGAACTGATATGAAGTCTTTTTGGTTCCTCTGGACTGTTGAGACAGATGATTCTGATTTCAGATTTCTGCACAATAGTGGAAAGTGTGGTGGGGAAATTCAACTGATCAGAAGTGTTGGATCATGTGGCTCGTCATGTCGAGCGGTGCCAGGTCACGTAGTGTGAAAGGTGCTGGGAGTTGTGAGTGCAGAAGTTGTGTAACGTGAAAGGGGCCTTACAAACGCTTCTGAACAGAGTGGTGTTTGTCCTCTGGAGGAGGAAGACTGACCTTCGGCCTCTGACTGAGCCTTTATTTCACTGTTTACTAGAAAAACAAGGCACGCTTGTTGAGTGTGTGTAGGTGCGTGTGTGTGTATGTGTATGCATGCCACAATAGGACCATCTGTTGTGCCTCCAGTCTTCTCCATCAAATTCTCGCTGTGCTGGACATGAGGAAAAGTGGGAAACAGAGGGCTCATCAGTGTTACTTTACATGGTGGGGTTTATAACTTGTTAGCTACACCAGCCTCACAGTCACGACTTGGCTGATCCGTAAGGATGGACGTGTTCAGCAACAACAAATGCTGTGGCACTCGATCGGCATTAGATGAGCCAAAACATCAGGACCAACTGCTTAATATGCTGGTCCACCGCGTAGCTCCAAAACAGCTACAGCCCAATTCTACAAGACCTCTAGAGGTGTTCTGTAGAATCAGGCACCAAGACATTACCAGCAGATTACAATACGTTTTGAGGTGGAGCAGCAGCAGAGCAGACTTGTTGTTCCAGCACATCCCACAGATGCTTGTTTGGACTGAAATCTGAGATCTGGGAACACCATCACCATGAAGAGGTACATACACAAAATACACAGAGTATGGTGGGCCCCACAATGTCCTGTCCCCACCAAGTCCATCGTAACATGGTAACTGATTCTTTTTCCTATTGGTTTGTAATGAGGACGGGACTCAGACTTGGTGTTTTGGCTCTTTAGTCTGAAAACTGTTGCTGAGTTTTATGGACAGCCTCGTCCTGATGGGCCGCGCAGCAGAATGCATCTGCTTTAACGCCTGACTGCAGGCGCGCTGGAGCCAGCGGAGACGCAGCGGCCAAACGTCTGAGGATGCTGGATCGCACTCTGACCTCACTCAACCTCCACAGGAATGTGGAGAACCATTTTCCTCTGAGAAAACGAGTTTCTACTAAAAGGAGAGCGAAGCAGCGTGAAATCAGCCTGTGGAGGAGGCTGTGTGTGGTCTGCTGCTGGATGCTGGTAGAAAAAACAGGCTAGTCTTCATTATTAAGCGAGCCTCAATTCATAGGCCTTTACGGAGACGGATGTCTAGAGCTTCAGTGGAACGTTCAATCCTGTCTGAGCATCAGGGGGTGATTTATAGCGTTTCTCAGGCAGGCCGTGTGGATTGGCACAGTACGGTACAGTTACAAATCCATGATCACGCATATCCTCCACTGCATAATGTACCTGAGTACCTTCTCGGTGGCCAGCCAAACATACCAAACTGGAAATGATATATTGATATATATATACACTTACTGTCCACTCTATAAAGTGCTCCTACTTTGCTGGTCCACCGTGTAGGTACTCAGCAGTTTGTGTTGGTCATCCTCTAGTCTTTTATCAATGGTCACGGGACGCTGCCCACAGGACACTGTTGGCTGGACAGTTTTGGTTGGTGGACTATTTTCAGTCCTGCAGTGACACTGAAGTGTTTAAATTCCAGCAAAACTGCTGTATCTGATCCACTCACAGCAGCGCAACACACACTGACACACCACCACGTTAGTGTCACTGCAGCGCTGAGAATGAGCCACCACCCAAATAATATCTGTTCTGTGGTGGTCCCACGGGCGTCCTGTCCTCAGAAGAACTGCTTAATAACGTATACAGAGAAACAGATGGACTACAGTCTGTAGGTGTAGAACTACAAAGTGCTCCTATGTGGTAAGTGGAGCTGATAAAGTGGACACTGAGTGTAAAAGAGGAGGTGTGCCTAATTAATTAGCCGGTGGGTGAAGAAGACACACAAGAATACAACTGCCTCTACTCATAACGGTAACTTGTGCAAAGGTGCTTCATTTTTAGTGAGAGAGAGAAAGAGAGAAAGAGAGAGAGAGAGAAAGAACGCCAGCTGGGAAAGAAACTCTTACTTTCTGCTCTACCTTCTCTATTCAGTTTGAACTTGCCAATAAATGCCAGCATGTTATGAAGCTCCACTGTGCAGCAGTGTGATTTGGCTGCAGAGAAAAAAAAAACATGCTAAAGTGATATTAATGACTGTTTAATTCCTCAGAGCAGCTGCCCTTAACTCTGAGACTTTTTAGAGTAAAGAAAACTTTCCCTCGTCTCCGTCTACAGCCAGGAAACAGGATCACAGAAGGAGGTAGCACGTCCACCCGAAAACAAACTTGTCCAGCTTCAAGCTTTTCCATTTTACTGCTTCCAAAAGCTGATAGAGCTAGAGCTGCTAAAAGTTATCAGCATGTACTATCAGCTAGGAATTAACACGAGGGCGTAGATTTGCTCCTGACATTGGTGGGGACCTCCTCCCTTGCCTGTTGTTGTTGTTTCCTCTTTGCTCCGTGATTAAACAGTAAATGACTGATGTACTACATATGCTATTCTACGTGCTTTTAAACTATTCTGAATAAAAAATCATAGTTTATTTAATGAATTATATCATTTTAAATTTATGTTAAATTAATGAATGCCAAAGAAGTAGTTTAGACTTCAGTTTAGTGAAACAGGTCTCATATATCAACAGTAATAAAAGTGGATGGAGCTGCATAATCTCCACAAAACCAACAAAGTAACAATCCCAGAATAAAAAATTCTCTCAATGTGTCAATCAAAGTACTAGACACATCTTCATCCAGATAGTGTCACCGCTTTTAAACCAATAAGCAGTGAGTTTACATCTAAAGGCTTACTAACTTTACTTCAGCCACAGTGCAAATGAAACAGGTCTCATATATCAGGGTTAATACATGGAGCACTGAACAACCTGGTGCTGTTGTGCACAAAACCAAAGACATAATCCCAAACAATGGAGAGGAAGGACTCGAGTACAGAACGTGATTTAACCCTTTCTGCATGTCTAGGTTAATGAGACGTTGGCAGATCGGGCTTTTTTGGAGGGGATCAAATTATTGTTTGGGACATTTCAATAATAGCTGGATATTGGTGGGGACGTTTCAATAATAGCTGGATATTGGTGGGGACATTTCAATAATAGCTGGATATTGGTGGAGACATTTCAATAATAGCTGGATATTGGTGGGGACATTTCAATAATAGCTGGATATTGGTGGGGACGTTTCAATAATAGCTGGATATTGGTGGGGACATTTCAATAATAGCTGGATATTGGTGGGGACGTTTCAATAATAGCTGGATATTGGTGGGGACATTTCAATAATAGCTGGATATTGGTGGGGACATTTCAATAATAGCTGGATATTGGTGGGGAAATTTCAATAATAGCTGGATATTGGTGGGGACATTTCAATAATAGCTGGATATTGGTGGGGACGTTTCAATAATAGCTGGATATTGGTGGGGA
Organism: Megaleporinus macrocephalus; assembly: GCA_021613375.1. NCBI lineage: Eukaryota > Metazoa > Chordata > Actinopteri > Characiformes > Anostomidae > Megaleporinus > Megaleporinus macrocephalus. Next base: position 38,726,884 of record CM038704.1, on the reverse strand, counting down.
CATTTCAATAATAGCTGGATATTGGTGGGGACATTTCAATAATAGCTGGATATTGGTGGGGACATTTCAATAATAGCTGGATATTGGTGGGGAAATTTCAATAATAGCTGGATATTGGTGGGGACATTTCAATAATAGCTGGATATTGGTGGGGACGTTTCAATAATGGCTGGATATTGGTGGGGACGTTTCAATAATAGCTGGATATTGGTGGGGACATTTTAATAACAGCTGGATATTGGTGAGGACATTTCAATAACAGCTAGATATTGGTGGGGACACGTCACTTAAGTCCATGCTAATTCTACACCCCTGAATTAACAGTTATTAGCATTAGTACAGCAGATAAAATGAAGGCTGCTTGATGTTTTCTTTTTTTCATTAAACACTCAAGTTAAAATGAGCGGCTGGTGAAAGCTCATGACTTAATGACCAAACAGAAACCCCACACAGTCCAGTTAGATGTGACTTTTTTGAGTAAGAAGATCAGCCTCTAACAGAATCCTAAACTAGAACACTTAAAAACGTTAAAGCTTAAATACAGAACACCTAATGGCCATTTTAAATGCCAGCAAACTCAGTTTGGAAATGTGTAAATGAACTTTGGGGTTAAAAAAGACAAATAAAAATTCACCAGAATCTGCCATCGGCCAATTCGGCTGTGTGTGTGTGTGTGTGCGCGCCTGTGTGTGTGTGTGTGTGTAGGCTCTAGCCTGAGGATTGCCAGTCAGACAGCAGTGCTCCATGCATGTTTAGATGGTCAGCACCCCCGGCCCTGCAGCTGAACACTTATTAAAATGCTTCTCCAAGAAATATTACTGTACACACACACACACACAGGTTTGGCTTACTATATTAGTGGGGTCATCCATATGTTTCTACTGATCTTTGTTTTACTATAACTAAATAATACTAAAACCTACACCTAACCCAAACCCTAACCCCAACCTCAGTACTTAAAAGACTAATTTTCTGCTTAATTAGATTTTTATTTTTTTATTTGTTTTGGGGGAAAATAACATGTGCTCAAGTGAGGACCAGCAAAATGTCTTCACTTTACCAAAAAATTTAGATTGTCCTATACTAGTGAGGACATGTGGTCCTCACAAATATACCTCTACAAGAAAACACACACTCACACACACACTCACACACACACACACACACACACACACACACACTGAGATGAAACATGCAAGATCCTCGTAACTACATTTACGGTTTGGGTTAAATAAGGGAAGAGTGAGTGCTGTGGAACTGTTCCATCGTAGAGCTTAGGTTCGTGACAGAGCTGCACTTCTGATGGAGGAAGATGAAAATCATGATAATGATTCCACAGGTATACAATTTTTTTTAAATCATTCATCAGAAATGTGACTCACAGCTAATCCAATTCAGTCCACTTAAATTAGCCCAGCGTGAGTGCACTGCATTAATCAGATTTTCTGAAATCTTAACAATATTCCAGTAAATATTACAGTACGAAGCGTGCAGTCGGTCCTTCAGGGACCACCTTTTATATCTTAAATGTCCAGCAAAAATAAACATTAAGCATCCAATATTAACGTTTTTTTTTATTATTTAGACATTTTTTTTTTTTTAATAATTACTTAATGTATTTCATTATTTATTATTTAAGCTTCATTTAAGTTTATTTAAGTTCTTATCACTTGGTTTTAAATCTTAGCGGCTCTTTTAAATCAGCTACATTGGAGTTTTTCAGCATGAACTGTCTATTAAAGGACTTGCCAAAGCATCTCATTGGCATTCGAGTCTAAACTAAGTCCTGCTGCACTGTCAACTGCTGCATTACTCAACTGAGCTTTGTCCTGCTGCATTACTCAACTGAGCTTCGTCCTGCTGCATTACTCAACTGAGCTTTGTCCTGCTGCATTACTCAACTGAGCTTCGTCCTGCTGCATTACTCAACTGAGCTTCGTCCTGCTGCATTACTCAACTGAGCTTTGTCCTGCTGCATTACTCAACTGAGCTTCGTCCTGCTGCATTACTCAACTGAGCTTCGTCCTGCTGCATTACTCAACTGAGCTTCGTCCTGCTGCATTACTCAACTGAGCTACGTCCTGCTGCATTACTCAACTGAGCTTCGTCCTGCTGCATTACTCAACTGAGCTTCGTCCTGCTGCATTACTCAACTGAGCTTCGTCCTGCTGCATTACTTAACAGAGCTTTGTCCTGTTGCATTACTCAACTGAGCTTTGTCCTGCTGCATTACTCAACTGAGCTTTATCCTGCTGCATTACTCAACTGAGCTTTGTCCTGCTGCATTACTCAACTGAGCTACGTCCTGCTGCATTACTCAACTGAGCTACGTCCTTCTGCATTACTCAACTGAGCTTTGTCCTGCTGCATTACTCAACTGAGCTACGTCCTGCTGCATTACTCAACTGAGCTTTGTCTTGCTGCATTACTCAACTGAGCTACGTCCTGCTGCATTACTCAACTGAGCTTCGTCCTGCTGCATTACTCAACTGAGCTTCGTCCTGCTGCATTACTCAACTGAGCTTCGTCCTGCTGCATTACTCAACTGAGCTTCGTCCTGCTGCATTAATCAACTGAGCTTCGTCCTGCTGCATTACTCAACTGAGCTTCGTCCTGCTGCATTACTCAACTGAGCTTCGTCCTGCTGCATTACTCAACAGAGCTTCGTCCTGTTGCATTACTCAACTGAGCTTCGTCCTGCTGCATTACTTAACTGAGCTTCGTCCTGCTGCATTACTCAACTGAGCTTCGTCCTGCTGCATTACTCAACTGAGCTTCGTCCTGCTGCATTACTCAACTGAGCTTCGTCCTGCTGCATTACTCAACTGAGCTTCGTCCTGCTGCATTACTCAACTGAGCTTCGTCCTGCTGCATTACTCAACTGAGCTTCGTCCTGCTGCATTACTCAACTGAGCTACGTCCTGCTGCATTACTCAACTGAGCTTCGTCCTGCTGCATTACTCAACTGAGCTTCGTCCTGCTGCATTACTCAACTGAGCTTCGTCCTGCTGCATTACTTAACAGAGCTTTGTCCTGTTGCATTACTCAACTGAGCTTTGTCCTGCTGCATTACTCAACTGAGCTTTATCCTGCTGCATTACTCAACTGAGCTTTGTCCTGCTGCATTACTCAACTGAGCTACGTCCTGCTGCATTACTCAACTGAGCTACGTCCTTCTGCATTACTCAACTGAGCTTTGTCCTGCTGCATTACTCAACTGAGCTACGTCCTGCTGCATTACTCAACTGAGCTTTGTCTTGCTGCATTACTCAACTGAGCTACGTCCTGCTGCATTACTCAACTGAGCTTTGTCCTGCTGCATTACTCAACTGAGCTTCGTCCTGCTGCATTACTCAACTGAGCTTCGTCCTGCTGCATTACTCAACTGAGCTTCGTCCTGCTGCATTAATCAACTGAGCTTCGTCCTGCTGCATTACTCAACTGAGCTTCGTCCTGCTGCATTACTCAACTGAGCTTCGTCCTGCTGCATTACTCAACTGAGCTTCGTCCTGCTGCATTACTCAACAGAGCTTCGTCCTGTTGCATTACTCAACTGAGCTTCGTCCTGCTGCATTACTTAACTGAGCTTCGTCCTGCTGCATTACTCAACTGAGCTTCGTCCTGCTGCATTACTCAACTGAGCTTCGTCCTGCTGCATTACTCAACTGAGCTTCGTCCTGCTGCATTACTCAACTGAGCTTCGTCCTGCTGCATTACTCAACTGAGCTTCGTCCTGCTGCATTACTCAACTGAGCTTCGTCCTGCTGCATTACTCAACTGAGCTTCGTCCTGCTGCATTACTCAACTGAGCTACGTCCTGCTGCATTACTCAACTGAGCTTCGTCCTGCTGCATTACTCAACTGAGCTTCGTCCTGCTGCATTACTCAACTGAGCTTCGTCCTGCTGCATTACTTAACAGAGCTTTGTCCTGTTGCATTACTCAACTGAGCTTTGTCCTGCTGCATTACTCAACTGAGCTTTATCCTGCTGCATTACTCAACTGAGCTTTGTCCTGCTGCATTACTCAACTGAGCTACGTCCTGCTGCATTACTCAACTGAGCTACGTCCTTCTGCATTACTCAACTGAGCTTTGTCCTGCTGCATTACTCAACTGAGCTACGTCCTGCTGCATTACTCAACTGAGCTTTGTCTTGCTGCATTACTCAACTGAGCTACGTCCTGCTGCATTACTCAACTGAGCTTCGTCCTGCTGCATTACTCAACTGAGCTTCGTCCTGCTGCATTACTCAACTGAGCTTCGTCCTGCTGCATTACTCAACAGAGCTTCGTCCTGTTGCATTACTCAACTGAGCTTCGTCCTGCTGCATTACTCAACTGAGCTTTGTCCTGCTGCATTACTCAACTGAGCTTCGTCCTGCTGCATTACTCAACTGAGCTTTGTCCTGCTGCATTACTCAACTGAGCTTTGTCCTGCTGCATTACTCAACAGAGCTTTGTCCTGCTGCATTACTCAACTGAGCTTTGTCCTGCTGCATTACTCAACTGAGCTTTGTCCTGCTGCATTACTCAACTGAGCTTCGTCCTGTTGCATTACTCAACTGAGCTTCGTCCTGCTGCATTACTTAACTGCGCTTGCACTCTAGGTTACAAACTGATGGATGGACATTCTGATAGAGAGCAGAATTTATGCTTTCCTGAACTCTCTGAACAATTCGTTCAGGTCCTACAGAAGCAAAGCAGCCCCGGACCATCACACTACCACCACCATGTTTCACAGTGTGGGATTGTACACAGCAACCTTAAATGAGGCAAGTTGGGTCTGCAGTTCTTTATATGTTCCACTGGGTTCTTTTGTGACCTTCTGGATGAGTCGATGATGCGTTAAGAGTCCCAAAGGCTTAGCAATGGCTTTGTAATCCCTTCAAGACTGACAGATTCCAATGACTGTATTTCACCTCTGTATTCTCTTTAAAGCCAAGCAACATTTTGAGACCTTCCAGACAGATTGTATTAAAGTGATGTTTATATTCTACAGGTCTGGCAGTGGTCATGTCTGGGTGTGGCTGTGAAACTGAACCCAAGTAGTCAGTTGAATTTGGTTAACTTTTTGATTTAGCAGAAGATTAAGCAGGCCGGGCAGCATTTTTCCTTCAATAAATGAAATCATCATTCAAAACAGCACTTTGTATTACTTTGTCTAATATTAAAGATAGTCTAAGGATCTAAAACACTCAAGTAGGGCAAAAAATTGGGGCAACAGGGGGTAAATAGTTTGTCACAGCACTGCGCAAACACTGCAAAACCCAATTCCTGAGCTAAAATCCAGCTTTCTTCATTAAAATCATAGAAATCAGATAACAGCTTAAACCTGGTCTACGAAATAACCACTTAATAATCAGATAACTGCTAAAATGATAATGATAGCTTTATTAGTGTGCAGGTAAATGAACTCAGTGATGCTGAGGTCTGGACTCTGGGGTGGGTGTTCAGTCTCCTCTTCTCAGTGATGGCTTCTTAACAGCCACACATCCTTTCAGATCCATAGTGTTGAGTTGTCAGAGATTTGCACCTTCACTACTGGGGTCTGCAGTCATGGACACAAGCCTACTGCTGTAATTGACAATAAATGGATGTCTCACTAAAGTGAGTAAAGGCCATTCGTCCTGTTAACCCAAGGTCAGAGTGAGAGTGAGTGGTAAACACACTCAGACCTCCAGCGGGACAGTGCGTGTGGTGTAACCTCTGATAAAAGACGGGATTGATCACTTTGGCCTGAGCCAGTGGCGCGTCGAAAAGAGCACTTGGCACGTCCACGCTGGCTTCGATCGGCTGTCTGAGCTGAGCTGAGCTGAGCTGTGGGGCTTCCTCAGGAGACATGAGGCTGTCAAGCAGGCCCACCATGCTAGCAAGGACGTTCTTAAAAGGAAAGGTTTTCCTCCAGAATAATCTTAGCTCAGATATACAGAAACAACACAGATTCTATCTGATTGATGGATTTCAGGTTTCAGAGGTTCTGGGGTTTGGTTTAGCAGAAACGTATCTATCCGCTGGGTCTCCCTGTATTAACCACGCTGGGCGGGTAAACAGTGGTGTGAGATTTCTTTGAGGCATCTTTTTCCAATGTTTTTAACGTCACTGAACAGGTCAACACGTTTGCAGTAGAACACTAACTGTACATTCAGTTATGTATCTGCTAATAAACAGAGAGAAAAGAAGGGCCTACCTACCCAGACAGAGCGAGGACAGTTATACTCTTTTAGATTTGTGACCACTCAAAACTTTACAAGGCCTGAACTTGCAACCTCCCAAAAACAGGACCATCACTAGGTGCCACTTAAAAGACCCGATTTCTGGAACAGTATTAAATTACAGGATATTTATTAGCAATGGAAGGATCGATCGGCAATTTATCGGTATTGGACGTTGTTTAATGAAAATATGTGATCGGCGATCAGCCGTTATTTCTCCAATTTATTCGATCCCGAGAGCTGATCGATGACTTTAAACAAATGAGCCTAATTTCTGTATTTTCAGCAAGCGTTTCATCCAGAAAGAGTCCTGCGTGAAACCCCCTCTGGCCAGCTCCCTGCAATTCCTATCTGAACCACTAGGTGGAAATACATACTGTTTCATTTTCCACAGACTGACTAAAGCAGCGGCCGCGCAAGAACAGTTTAAGCGTTCACCGCATGTGTGGAAACATCTGTAAAATTAGTAAAATCAGCATCTCTCGCGGGGAAACCAAGACAAAGACATTTAACACCACTAATCTGATACAACACTTCAGAGACACCACACAGCTGAATACAGTGAGTATCAGCAAACAGCAGAGCTAGCACGCACAGCTAACACTAAACAAATAACCCAGAACACCGTGTAGACCACATCTGATTGGTATGAACAGTACAGCAGCAACAACAGACAGAGATCTAAAGAAACCACAGCCAGAGTGATTGAGTTTATAGTTCTAGATAAGCAGCTCTTCTCGGCTGTAGAAGACGTTCATTCTGCTGCTTAATGTTCCACCTGGATCCCCGCTCTGACGTTCCTAGTAGAAATACTTTTCAGATGTAGCTCCTCCAGAGCTGTATCAAGCAGTTTACGCCCACATAGACCAACTTCTAATTTATTTAAAAATATTATGCTGTTTCACATGAGCTCATTAAAAATGGTAATAAACCAGTTTAGACCATGTTTTATGACTTGCTTGCACTAATAACTACATGTAGCCCTGCCGTGTCTTATAGCCCTGCCCTCGATTGGTATCGGCTATCGGCCGATCACGCTGAAAGGTGATCGGCGATCAGAATCGGGCTCAAAAACTCTGATCGGTCCATCTCTAATATTTATATTAATTCCCAAAAGAAACGTACGTGTTTAATGTGATTTGTTAAACACTTTTCTGGTCAATGCGTAATTCCACAAAGCAGATTTGATAGTGTATTGCATTGTATTGCAGATTCCCGTATTGCAGATTGTATTGCAGTCCTGGCTGTTCTGTGTGGAGCGTGTTTGGTCTCCCCGTGCTTGATTGGGTTTCCTCTGGGTACTCCGATTTCCTCCCACAGTCCAAACACATGCATGTTAGGTTGATTGGTACAGATAATGGAGTGTAAATGTAAGGAGTAGAAAGTACAGATAATGGTGTGTAAATGTAAGAAGTAGAAAGTACTGATAATGGAGTGTAAATGTAAGGAGTAGAAAGTACAGATAATGGAGTGAAAATGTAAGGAGTAGAAAGTACAGATAATGGAGTGAAAATGTAAGGAGTAGAAAGTACAGATAATGGAGTGTAAATGTAAGGAGTAGAAAGTACAGATAATGGAGTGTAAATGTAATGAGTAGAAAGTACTGATAATGGAGTGTAAATGTAATGAGTAGAAAGTACTGATAATGGAGTGTAAATGTAAGGAGTAGAAAGTACAGATAATGGAGTGTAAATGTTAGGAGTAGAAAGTACTGATAATGGAGTGTAAATGTAAGGAGTAGAAAGTACTGATAATGGAGTGTAAATGTTAGGAGTAGAAAGTACTGATAATGGAGTGTAAATGTAAGGAGTAGAAAGTACTGATAATGGAGTGTAAATGTAAGGAGTAGAAAGTACAGATAATGGAGTGTAAATGTAAGGAGTAGAAAGTACTGATAATGGTGTGTAAATGTAAGGAGTAGAAAGTACAGATAATGGAGTGTAAATGTAAGGAGTAGAAAGTACATATAATGGAGTGTAAATGTTAGGAGTAGAAAGTACTGATAATGGAGTGTAAATGTAAGGAGTAGAAAGTACTGATAATGGAGTGTAAATGTAAGGAGTAGAAAGTACAGATAATGGAGTGTAAATGTAAGGAGTAGAAAGTACAGATAATGGAGTGTAAATGTAAAGAGTAGAAAGTACTGATAATGGAGTGTAAATGTAAGGAGTAGAAAGTACTGATAATGGAGTGTAAATGTAAGGAGTAGAAAGTACTGATAATGGAGTGTAAATGTAAGGAGTAGAAAGTACAGATAATGGAGTGTAAATGTAAGGAGTAGAAAGTACTGATAATGGAGTGTAAATGTAAGGAGTAGAAAGTACAGATAATGGAGTGTAAATGTAAGGAGTAGAAAGTACTGATAATGGAGTGTAAATGTAAGGAGTAGAAGGTACAGATAATGGATTGTAAATGTAAGGAGTAGAAAGTACAGATAATGGAGTGTAAATGTAAGGAGTAGAAAGTACTGATAATGGAGTGTAAATGTAAGGAGTAGAAAGTACTGATAATGGAGTGTAAATGTAAGGAGTAGAAAGTACAGATAATGGAGTGTAAATGTAAGGAGTAGAAAGTACTGATAATGGAGTGTAAATGTAAGGAGTAGAAAGTACAGATAATGGAGTGTAAATTTAAAGAGGAGTAGAAAGTACAGATAATGGAGTGTAAATGTAAGGAGTAGAAAGTACTGATAATGGAGTGTAAATGTAAGGAGTAAAAGTTAAAAGTCAGCTGAAAAAGAATTACTCCAGTAAAGTATAAATAACTAAAATTACTACTTAAGTAAGGTAGCAAAGTATTTGTAGACCTCATGTATGTATCAGAGAAGTAACGAAAGCTTTTACAGCCGCATACAATGTCATTTTATTCCTATTTTATTTATCGTGTCCATTAGTTACCTTTACTACAGCTTCCATTGCAGGAGACTCACATTCAGTTTCTCAAAGAGCCACGAAGTTCAGTCTAAGTACACATCCAGTGATGTTCAGGTCTGAACTCTCTTCCTCCAGATCTCAGGTGCTCTAGTGCAAATGCTATGACAGTGCACGATGTTCTCCTCTCTCTCCAGGATAAAGGCCCTAAGTGCTGTTTATTTTATAGGGACAGTGTTGGTCTACCAGCCCTTCCAGGTGGCTGTTAGGAGGTCCCATTTCTCTGGAGCTAGATTACCTTTTATCTAATTTCCTGAAATGTCATCAGTGTGTTGGACCGACAGGAAATTAAAGACACCAAAGATCTATGACTTTCTGGATTTCGCTCTTACCCGTAACACGCAGCTCATCTCCGTTCACTTCGATCTTCAGGTAGATCCGTCCTCTCCGCTCAGTGTGGTCCGTTCCGCACAGGCTTGGCACGTTGAGCACACACTGCTTGTGGACGTTCATATCACAGGCTGCAGACATGAATACATAAGCAGTCAATACTTGTATTAGCAGAGCCTGAAAAGCATCACCTCCTTACAGCGCTCATCTAGAAACAGTCCTGAGTACTGAGTTACCTTTAACCATTGACCTGGATCAAAAGTGACCCGGCTGGGATTTTATTTTCTTTATCTTCGCAACAAATTAACAAATTAATTTCATCATTCAAGCTTTCGTGAATTCCTCAATTTATTTGTTTCTGATCATCAAAAATACTGATTTCAGTTTCATTTTTTACTTTTTTAATACAATTATTTTGTAACACTGCCCCTCACAACACGGGTCAGAATTAACCCTTATGTGTTCAGTATGAAATTTGATAGGAACTACTGACATTTGGAAACATCAAAAACACTTTTACAAATACTATTTTTGCTCATTAAGTAAATAAACAAGAATTGAGATAACGATTAAAGATCAAAAACAAGATTTTTAATGAACAAGTAAAACATTAAATCATGAAATAAACTGATTTCAATAGATATACCAAAGAGATACTCAGCAACACATAAAATAACATAGAAAATGCTTTTTGTGAACCACCGCGTTTCCTGTCACCAAATAAAAGAAGCACAAAGCTTTAGATCAGTAAGAGTATTTTCATACTTAACATTTATTTAAAGTACTAATTATTTATTTGGTATTCAAAGTGACCAGCCTAATGCTGGTTTAAGAATTGGATTCTTTTGTTCTTGAGCTCCCCCTACATAACATCGGGGCAGTAGTGGGCTGGGGGTTGGGAAACCAGACATATGACCGGAAGGTTGCTGGTTGAATCCCATGAACTGTGAGGACACGACTGAAGTGCCCTTTGAACAAGGCACTCAACCCCTAACTGCTACCTGGGCACTGTGGATAGGACTGGCCATCACACCGGGCAAGTATGCTCACTGCCCCTTAAATATTGTATTGTATATTAGGGGTGGACGATATGGCCCTATAATATTATCACAATATTTCATGGTATTTTTGCGATAACGATCTCCAATAAAGTATAAATAACCAAAATTACTACTTAAGTAAGGTAACAAAGTATTTGTTCTTCATTACTTAACACCTCTGAATGTTTATGGAGGTGAAGCTTCTAAGCGACGTTCGAAGAGAAGAGTGTTGCTGTTGGGATCAAATATCAACAATTGTTCTCCAGAATTGCACACGGCACACAATTATGAAGGTAATGCATAATGCAATGACCTAATACATAGTATAATCTGAAAATACATCGTAAACATACAGTCCAAAGAAAAACAAGCATCTCCCAAAAGGGCAACTTTACAGGAGAGAACAAAAACTGTATTTACTTTTAATGTCTATGAAACGATAATTATTTCCAAGCTATTTTGAAGCATTTCTATTGGCCCATCCATCATGAAATTTCCACACAATGTAAAGAGCAGCTGCTGCGTTCAAAGGATGTAGAAAAATAAAAATCAATAAAATATGTAATAATACTCAAACAGGCACTTACAATCAAATCAATGTTGTACTGGACCGAAAAATGAGGGAAGCTCAGCACAGGATTTAGAAACTTATGCTAATTGGTGACGATAATCTTTCATTCCTTGTTGGATATTTTAGTCTTGCGGTGTGAAACGTAGGCTGACCGGGGGGAAGTGACCCACTGCTTTTAGCTGGAAGAAGTGAAAAACAATGACTTACTGTCACATTTCATCCCCTGGTGGATGAGGCCGTACAGCAGGGAGCCACAGTGATCGCAAAAGGTCGGGCTGCCATAGGTGTGGATTTTAAATTTATGCTTGCTCCGAGGGTCCTACACACAGAGAGACACGAACAGAAGAGGAGAAAAACACGAGTCCATTAATCACAGAAGTAATCAAGTTTATAAAGGCAATATCGAAGACAGCTGATAAACGTGTGCCGCGACAACACAGCTATTTGAGATCTCCAGTGCCGGCTGAGTCATCAAGTGTTTTGACGTTTCAGTCCAAACAGAGCTGACGGAGTGGTGAGAGCGGCAAGAAGATCCCACACAACTGGCGTCACGGGTCACTTCAGGAAACCACGAAAGTAGACACTTCGTAGTGAACAGCAGCTTAATCATTAGCCAAGAGTTTATTAATGCTCCTGTAATTATGTAACAGTAACAGTAATAATTGGTGCCATTTGAACCCATTTACTTAGTGACATAAGACAAGTATATAGTTATTTTACACTGTAAAAATTAGTAGAATAGTCAGCTGATAATTATTAATTACTAAAATATATATATAACCTATAACAGGGGTGTTTAATTAGAATTCAATAAGGTCCAGTAGAGGAGATGTCCTCAGGCCAAGGTCCGGACTATCATCATTTCTAACTTGTGTTATGATTGAGTGCCGTATCCTGTTTACTGAAGTAGCCTAGTATCAGCATCGTATATCATCAGCTATTGGAAGACAAACTAATTACAAATATGGTTCAGTATATTCAGTATATTTCAGTATATTTATGGTTTAAATGATAAACTGAATGAATTATTTATAAAGCTCCAAATATATTTCCAGGACTTCCAGGAAAAACAAGGGCTACATTTAAAAAAAACAGAATGCTTTTGCAAAAAAGTGCATCTTAAAGTGTTTATTTATAGAGAAAGTGAATAAAACGTGTGTCTTCTTGTTAACTCAGCTTCACAGACTGACATGTTGGTTTTACAGAGCGGTATTCTCCAAAACTAGACGAGCAGGTCTATTCCAGAACGTTATTCTTTCTGACTCGCTTAAGTCTCCGACTGCTGCTCCTCGCTTCGTACCCCTCCTGTGTGTGCATGTTGCACGCCCCAATGTGCACTGATCTGATTGGCTGACGAGCGCCTTCAGTGACCTTACAGCGCACATGATTGGTTTCTGAGTTCAATGCGCCATAAAGCCTGTATACTGTAAAGACTAGAAAAGCTCCGCCGCTTAAAATAAACATAGTGAGAATTATCCATCCATCCATCCATCCATCCATCCATCCATCCATCCATCCATCCATCCATCCATCCATCCATCCATCCATCCATCCATCCATCCATCCATCCATCCATCCATCCATCCATCCATCCATCCATCCATCCATCCATCCATCCATCCATCCATCCATCCATCCATCCATCCATCCATCCATCCAAGTGGTCATGGCTGAGGTGATGGTGTGCTGTCTGCTTGTCTGATGTAATCATGATTTGGCCCTTCAGACTGTTTTTCTTATAATCTGAAACAAGTTTCCTGGTCAGGCAGGAGTTTGATTGGAAGTGACTGATGGTGTGACTGATCTGGTGGTGTGAGAACAGAAACCAGTCACTCTGATGGGAATATTATTGACGAGTTCTCTGGTGTGAGAAGGCCAGAGATGTTCTCTGTTAGTGATTCTGATACCACCCAATCAGAGAGCTGGGATGGTGGAGAAAAAGGGTGAAGAGGCGTGTATGCATGCTGCCTGAACAGCAGAGTGTAGAAACAGAGGAGCTGCGTGTATAACACAGGCCGTTAATAGTCGTTGTCATGTTTAGGGTATACGGATCCAGACATTAAGTTAGTCTCATTACAGTTCCAGCCAGCTGTGGTGAAATATTCTCACTGTGAGGTGCTGACGGCATTTCTCAACACATATTCGTCCCATTTGTGTTTTCACCGCGCAGAAAAGCACAATCAGGTCCGGTTCAGTAGGTCTAGCCTAGTATACGTTATGTGATAACTGGGAGGAGAGCCGGGAGTTTGAATTCTTATTTGTAGCCAGAACTTGTTATATGTGTTACTCATTCTCTTTGCCTCTCTTTTGCCTTGTCTAGTGTAAGACTTTCTGTGATGGCTTAAATATATATATATATATATATATATATATATATATATATATATATATATATATATATATATATATATATATATTTGAAAATAGTTTTTACTTTCAATGTAAGTGAATGGAACCAGTTTTTCCAAGCTATTTTGGAGCATTTGGGCCATTCTTCATGAAATTACAGTGTAAATGGCAGCTGTCGTCTTTAAATAATGTAAAAAATCAAAATTGAGAGACTCATCCAGTAAGTTTTTAAAATTAGTAAAATTAACGTGTCTCGTGGGAACCAAGATAAAGACATTTAACACTACTAATCTAATACAACACTGCACACAGCTGAATACAGTGAGTATCAGCAAACAGCAGAGCTAGCACACGCAGCTAGCACAAAACAAACAACCCAGAACACCATGGAGACCAGATCTGACCGGTACGAACAGAACAGCAGCAACAATTCAAGATCTACAACCAGAGTCTGCCTTTAATGACTGCAGTTTTTATTGCATTTATTTAATTTGCTTTTTTCGTTTTAAATTAAGGGTCTAAATGTAATGATTACAGTATTGGGGATATTTGTTTGATTTACTTTGTTAATTTACTGCTCATTTTGTTTAAAATATTTTGCTGTTTCACATGAGCTCGTTAGAAATAGTAATAAACCAGTTTAGACCATGTTTCATGACTTGCTGCGCTAATAACTACATGTAGCCTGCCATGGCATATACCCCGCCCTCTATCAGTATCGGCTATCGGCCGGTCGCGCTGAAAGGTGATCGGAATCGGCCTCAAAAACGCTGATCGGTTCATCTCTAATAATTATCCTGTTTTTCAGTGGTCAGTCCCCCCACAGGACCACCAGAGAGCAGGTATTGTTTGGATGGTGGGTCATTTTCAGCACTGCAGTAACACTGACTGTAGTGTGTTAGTGTGTGTTGTGCAGGTGTGAGTGGATCAGATACAACAATGCTGCTGAAATTTTAAACACCTCGGTGTCACTGCTGGCCTTAGAACTGTCCACCGTCCTGCAGGCAGCGTCCTGTGACCACTAATCAAGCAGTTGAGAACCGTGCAGCAACAGATGAGCTATAGTCTCTGACTCTACAAGGTGTATCTAATACAGTGGACAGTGAGTGCACACAGTGTTCAAAACACTCCAGCAGCCCTGTTGTGCCTCATCCACTCATAGCAGCACACCAAACACATAACACCCCAGCACTCAGTCAGTGTCGCTGCAGAGCTAAGAATGATCCAGCACCCAAATAATACCTGCTCTGTGGTGGTCCCGACCACTGAGGATACAGGCTAACAAAGTAGTACAGAGAAACAGATGAACTACATGTTTTTATGACCCATATGCCAATAAGAGTGTAGACACTAGAATGTGTTCCTAATAAATCGCTCAGTGGAGAAGCTGCGCGCTACAATGTGCAGAGCAATGTCATGTTTAAGCGTCTTCCCTGCAGACAGCAGGACGCTCCAGCGATGTGCCTGATAAACTTGTACCAGCACGGCACACGTGACCAAGGGCGGCTCTGTGATGATGAATGTGGCAGACAGACTGTGCAGCAACAATCTGTAAGCGTGCATCCGGTAAAGTGACCAGTTATGTCATGTTTTGTTTATTTGAAAATCCACATCACTTCAGCAGACAGACAAAAGCACAGCCTGCAGGATATGAAGTGGGCTACGTCCACGGTCAGGCCCAGCTTTCAAACCACTAAAAACACTAAGATGGATTAAATACCGTGATTTAGCAGAATGTGCTCCATTTGCTCTGCAGCAGAAGCACAATAAAAGCATGAGGCTTTCATCCCAAACTCTAAGACACAATCGAGAGAATGACGAGAGATAAGTATACTGCTTCGGTAAGAATGTGTATGAGTAGCAGGTACTTCCTTTGTATATTTGTCAGGCAAATCCAGAAGGTGTGTGAAAATGTAAAGCAGACTGCACTTTGGCACATAGTATCAAAGGCTTTCAAACATAGCATATATATATATATATATATATATATATATATATATATATATATATATATATATATATATATATATATATATATATACACACCTGACTGCTCAAATCCCATCAATCCATTCCCTGCACTCATGAACACACTGCAGTTACGTCTGGATCAATAACAGCTGTCACTACCACTAATAATACTACTACTACTATCACTACCACTTATAATACTACAACTATCACTAATAATACTACTACTACTACTATCACTACCACTTATAATACTACTACTACTACTATCACTAATAATACTACTACTACTACTATCACTACCACTTATAATACTACTACTACTACTATCACTACCACTTATAATACTACTACTACTACTATCACTAATAATACTACTACTACTACTATCACTACCACTTATAATACTACTACTACTACTATCACTACCACTTATAATACTACTACTACTACTATCACTAATAATACTACTACTACTACTATCACTACCACTTATAATACTACTACTACTACTATCACTACCACTTATAATACTACTACTATCACTTGTAATACTACTACTACTATCACTAATAATACTAATACTACTATCACTACCACTTATAACACTAATACTACTACTATCAATATCACTAATAATACTAATACTACTATCACTACCACTAATACTACTACTACTACTATCACTAACACTAATACTACTACTATTACTACTATCACTACCATAAATAATATTACTATTACCACTATCACTACCATTAATAATGCTAATACTACGATCACTACCATTAATAATACTAATACTACTACTATCAATATCACTAATAATACTAATACTACTATCACTACCACTACTACTACTACTATCACTACCACTTATAATACTACTACTATCACTAATACTACTACTACTACTACCACTTATACTACTACTACTACTACTACTACTATCACTACCACTTATAATACTACTACTATCACTAATAATACTACTACTAATACTATCACTTATAATACTACTACTACTACTATCACTAATAATACTAATACTACTATCACTACCACTTATAACACTAATACTACCACTATCAATATCACTAATAATACTAATACTACTATCACTACCACTAATACTACTACTACTACTATCACTAACACTAATACTACTACTATTACTACTATCACTACCATAAATAATATTACTATTACCACTATCACTACCATTAATAATGCTAATACTACGATCACTACCATTAATAATACTAATACTACTACTATCAATATCACTAATAATACTAATACTACTATCACTACCACTACTACTACTACTATCACTACCACTACTACTACTATCACTACCACTAATAATACTACTATATTACTATCACTACCATTAATAATATTACTATTACCACTATCACTACCATTAATAATGCTAATACTACGATCACTACCATTAATAATGCTAATACTACGATCACTACCATTAATAATACTAATACTACTACTACTATCACTACCACTAATAATACTACTGCTACTATCACTACCACTAATAATACTACTATTACTACTATCACTACCATTAATAATACTAATACTATTACGATCACTACCATTAATAATACTACTATTACTACTATCACTACCACTAATAATACTAATACTACTACTATCACTACCATTAATAATACTGCTACTATCACTACCACTACTACTACTATTACCACCACTACTACTAACAATACCACCAATAATACCAATACTAATACTACTATCGCTACCACTAATACTAATATATATATATATATATATATATATATATATATATATATATATATATATATATATATATATATATATATATATATACACACTGTTTGCTAAGTTGGCATAGTGTGTTGCGCAAAATCCAATTAAACAAAACGAATTTCGCCCTCTTCATAATGAAACATGCAGTTTCTATTGGTTCGACATGCACCATATGCCCAGAAAAGCCTATTGTATTATATTGTTACATAAATTATTACAATTACAACATACATTGCCATACTGTACAGCCCATAACAATAAAAAAAAACTCAATTAATTACAATACTACCAATAAACAACCCATAGGATTAATATGAACTCTTATAGGAGGCCTTAATAAACCTGATTCAGCTCTTGACTGTCTGACTTATTGTATTCTCCACAGCACACTTCAGCAGGAGTAGTGTTCTGGTACTGCGCTAATCTTAGCATTCGTCCATCAGCAATAACAAAAACAGCACTGAGATTACACCATCCGAGCCCGAGAATAAACATTACAACATCAGGTCATTTAAAACCTCTGGCAGTGCGGCCACATAAACAACAGAAGCAGCAGGAACGGAGCTGGTCAGTATTGTCCAGCACCGAAGGGCAAAGAGATCACACTACATTAGCGTCTAACTGAAGCAGCCGTGCAGTGTGTGCTGCGTAGTCAGTGCGGATAACAAAGAAGAAGCATTGGGATGTCTTTAGCTGCAGTACACATGTATGCAGAAGCAATAATAGGAATAATTACTGGAACCAAGACCAAAACACATTCAGCATAGATCATAATTACGGCCTGGGTATCAGAAGAAAAATCTAATTTACACACGCCAAATGCAGTCAGTCTGCCATGTTTGCTACTAGAGTTTTGCCTTGGAGCTGTGAGGCTAACATAGCTAAAAGGCAAAGGCCAAGGATGACTGCTGCTACTGTTTTCAGTCTATTTTCATAGCCACACAGAGTCTGAGAGCACATACACAAGCATTACTGAGATTACTTAACAAATCCATGGGGTCTGAGGCAAACTAGGAGAGTACTGTGGTGCTACAGGGGTGTCAGAGGTGGGACAGCTACCCCCCAACCAGATTGGAGTGAAACAGCGCTCCAAAGAACTTAAGAGTGGGCAGCAAGAGAGGCTGAGCAAAGTGAAAGACCAGGTTGGTGGAAAGACAGCAGGGCAAGATTTAATGGGAGACATGGCAGTGGTGCTACAGGGGTGTCAGAGGTGGGATAGCTACCCCCCAACCAGGCTGAAGTAAAACAGCACTTCAAAGAACTCAAGAGAGGCTGATTCCAATAAAAGACCATGACGGTGGGACCACAGCAGGGCAAGACTCAATGGCAGACCTGGCAGTGGCGCTACAAGGGTGTCAGATGTGCGACAGCTCCCCCTACTGGGCTGGAGAGGAACGGCACTCCAAAGAACAGAAGAGTAAACAGCAGGAGAGCCCAGTGAAAACCCATGATGGTGGGACAACATCAGAGCAAGACATATGGGCAGGTCTGGCACAAGAAAGCAACAAAGCAGTTGCTGTAAGCTGGGCACAACGGGAAACTAATTCTGACCAGTGGGTCAATACTACTACTACTACTACTAGCTCACTGTGTTTACCATCAATGGGCTTGCCAATATCTCTAGCAGGTTTGCTCGCACGCTCTGAGAATGGCACACCAAACGGTTGACATTTAAAGAGGGGTGTGGATTTAATTGTGTTTTGTTTAAGAGGGAGGTGTCACTGGTGGGCTGAGGCCAGTGGTTGGAAATTGGTGCTTTGTATGTATGTGTCTTTCTTTCTTTTTTTTTTTTGCTGGTGACCAGGCATGCTGGTCTCTGTGTGTCTATGCTCACCCCTAATATAAAGGGTAACTGCTATGACACCATGAATTTATCACACAGTCATAAAGCGAATAAGTAAATATATCAATCGTATATATATCAATGTCTACACTGATTTTAATCGTAGATTCCTTTCACTCTGTGTGTATCCGCTATAGTATAACAATCCACTCCAGTTCAGTAACTAAGACTAAACTCCTATTACAGCTTTTCCTCTGCTCATGCACTCTGATACCGCTACTCCAAAAGAATGTTCTACAACAACTTGCTAAAAACATGATTATTTTCTGGAAACCTGTTGTTTCAGAAGAAAAACTCTGCCCCTGAGCCTGACGCTGTGATATAGCAGCACCTCAGCGGAGTGTTCCTGCTCACCCTCTGGGCTTTCTTCCTTAATAAGAACATCAATTATTTACAAAAGCCATTCATGTTTTATGGGAGTCTATAATGGGTCTAGCAAGGACTGCTTCACAGTGTAGGTAGAGGCACTACACTGAGGCTGTGCGTTTCTGTATATCATTGTGATATATTTCATAGATTTACAAGTCAATAATATGGAAACAAAGCCTTTAGCACAACTGTAGCTGGACTCAATATAATTTGTAGGATTTGACAGGCTGACTGATACAGTATCGGAGTCATTTCACAGAGAAGAAAGATTAATATGTCAAAGTCCAGATGTTCATGTTAGCCTTACGCCACAGGACACACTCATAATAGCAACACGTCACACCCCTGCGTCCAGCAGGTACTATTTCATTACACTGAGATGGACTGAAACAGGAAAACTGTTAATGAGGGCGCTCCAACTTCAGACAGATTCATACTGGGTTCAAATCTCTCCACAATTCTTACTGTCAGACTGAAAAATACTACACACCCTACTGATTCATACTGGATTCAAATCTCTCCACAATTATTACAGTCAGACTGTAATAAACTACACACCCTACTGATTCATACTGGATTCAAATCTCTCCACAATTATTACAGTCAGACTGTAATAAACTACACACCCTACTGATTCATACTGGATTCAAATCTCTCCACAATTATTACAGTCAGACTGTAATAAACTACACACCCTACTGATTCATACTGGATTCAAATCTCCCCACAATTATCACTGTCCAACTGTGAAAACTTTACACCCTACTGATTCATACTGGATTTAAATCTCTTTACAATTATTACTGTCCGACTGTAAAAACTACACACTCTACTGATTCATACTGGACTAATATCACACCACAATTATTACTGTCAGACTGTAATAAACTACACACCCTACTGCTTCATACTGGATTCAAATCTCTCCACAATTATTACTGTCTGACTGTAAAAACTACACACACTGCTGATTCATACTGGATTCAAATCTCTCCACAATTATTACTGTCTGACTGTAAAATACTACACACCCTACTGATTCATACTAGATTCAAATCTCTCCACAATTATTACTGTCCGACTGTAAAAACTACACACCCTACTGATTCATACTGGATTTAATCTCTCCACAATTATTACTGTCAGACTGTAATAAACTACACACCCTACTGCTTCATACTGGATTCAAATCTCTCCACAATTATTACTGTCTGACTGTAAAAACTACACACACTGCTGATTCATACTGGATTTAAATCTCTTTACAATTATTACTGTCAGACTGTAAAATACTACACACCCTACTGATTCATACTGGATTCAAATCTCTCCACAATTATTACTGTCAGACTGTAATAAACTACACACCCTACTGCTTCATACTGTATTCAAATCTCCCCACAATTATTACTGTCCAACTGTGAAAACTTTACACCCTACTGATTCATACTGGATTTAAATCTCCCCACAATTATTACTGTCCAACTGTGAAAACTTTACACCCTACTGATTCATACTGTATTCAAATTTCCCCACAATTATTACTGTCCAACTGTGAAAACTTTACACCCTACTGATTCATACTGGACTAAAATCACACCACAATTATTACTGTCCGACTGTAAAAACTACACACCCTACTGCTTCATACTGGATTCAAATCTCTCCACAATTATTACTGTCTGACTGTAAAAACTACACACACTGCTGATTCATACTAGATTCAAATCTCTCCACAATTATTACTGTTTAACTGTAAAAACTACATACTCTACTGATTCATACTGGATTCAAATCTCTCCACAATTCTTACTGTCAGACTGTAAAATACTACACACCCTACTGATTCATACTAGATTCAAATCTCTCCACAATTATTACAGTCAGACTGTAAAATACTACACACCCTACTGATTCATACTGGATTCAAATCTCTCCACAATTATTACAGTCAGACTGTAACAAACTACACACCCTACTGCTTCATACTGAATTCAAATCTCTCCACGATTATTACTGTCCAACTGTGAAAACTTTACACCCTACTGATTCATACAGGATTTAAATCTCTTTACAATTATTACTGTCCGACTGTAAAAACTACACACCCTACTGATTCATACTGGACTAAAATCACACCACAATTATTACTGTCCGACTGTAAAAACTACACACCCTACTGATTCATACTGGATTCAAATCTCCCCACAATTATCACTGTCCAACTGTGAAAACTTTACACCCTACTGATTCATACTGGATTTAAATCTCTTTACAATTATTACTGTCCGACTGTAAAAACTACACACTCTACTGATTCATACTGGACTAATATCACACCACAATTATTACTGTCAGACTGTAATAAACTACACACCCTACTGCTTCATACTGGATTCAAATCTCTCCACAATTATTACTGTCAGACTGTAATAAACTACACACCCTACTGCTTCATACTGGATTCAAATCTCTCCACAATTATTACTGTTTAACTGTAAAAACTACATACTCTACTGATTCATACTGGATTCAAATCTCTCCACAATTCTTACTGTCAGACTGTAAAATACTACACACCCTACTGATTCATACTAGATTCAAATCTCTCCACAATTATTACAGTCAGACTATAAAATACTACACACCCTACTGATTCATACTGGATTCAAATCTCTCCACAATTATTACAGTCAGACTGTAACAAACTACACACCCTACTGCTTCATACTGAATTCAAATCTCTCCACAATTATTACTGTCCAACTGTGAAAACTTTACACCCTACTGATTCATACAGGATTTAAATCTCTTTACAATTATTACTGTCCGACTGTAAAAACTACACACCCTACTGATTCATACTGGACTAAAATCACACCACAATTATTACTGTCCGACTGTAAAAACTACACACCCTACTGCTTCATACTGTATTCAAATCTCCCCACAATTATTACTGTCCAACTGTGAAAACTTTACACCCTACTGATTCATACTGGATTTAAATCTCTTTACAATTATTACTGTCAGACTGTAAAATACTACACACCCTACTGATTCATACTGTATTCAAATCTCTCCACAATTATTACTGTCAGACTGTAATAAACTACACACCCTACTGATTCATACTGGATTCAAATCTCCCCGCAATTATTACTGTCTGACTGTAAAAACTACACACACTGCTGATTCATACTGGATTTAATCTCTCCACAATTATTACTGTTTAACTGTAAAAACTACACACACTGCTGATTCAAACTGGATTCAAATCTCTCCACAATTATTACTGTCTGACTGTAAAACCTACACACACTGCTGATTCATACTGGATTCAAATCTCTCCACAATTATTACTGTCTGACTGTAAAATACTACACACCCTACTGATTCATACTGGATTCAAATCTCCCCACAATTATCACTGTCCAACTGTGAAAACTTTACACCCTACTGATTCATACTGGATTTAAATCTCTTTACAATTATTACTGTCCGACTGTAAAAACTACACACTCTACTGATTCATACTGGACTAATATCACACCACAATTATTACTGTCAGACTGTAATAAACTACACACCCTACTGCTTCATACTGGATTCAAATCTCCCCACAATTATTACTGTCAGACTGTAATAAACTACACACCCTACTGCTTCATACTGGATTCAAATCTCTCCACAATTATTACTGTCTGACTGTAAAAACTACACACACTGCTGATTCATACTAGATTCAAATCTCTCCACAATTATTACTGTTTAACTGTAAAAACTACATACTCTACTGATTCATACTGGATTCAAATCTCTCCACAATTCTTACTGTCAGACTGAAAAATACTACACACCCTACTGATTCATACTAGATTCAAATCTCTCCACAATTATTACAGTCAGACTGTAAAATACTACACACCCTACTGATTCATACTGGATTCAAATCTCTCCACAATTATTACAGTCAGACTGTAACAAACTACACACCCTACTGCTTCATACTGAATTCAAATCTCTCCACAATTATTACTGTCCAACTGTGAAAACTTTACACCCTACTGATTCATACAGGATTTAAATCTCTTTACAATTATTACTGTCCGACTGTAAAAACTACACACCCTACTGATTCATACTGGACTAAAATCACACCACAATTATTACTGTCCGACTGTAAAAACTACACACCCTACTGCTTCATACTGTATTCAAATCTCCCCACAATTATTACTGTCCAACTGTGAAAACTTTACACCCTACTGATTCATACTGGATTTAAATCTCTTTACAATTATTACTGTCAGACTGTAAAATACTACACACCCTACTGATTCATACTGTATTCAAATCTCTCCACAATTATTACTGTCAGACTGTAATAAACTACACACCCTACTGATTCATACTGGATTCAAATCTCCCCGCAATTATTACTGTCCGACTGTGAAAACTTTACACCCTACTGATTCATACTGGACTAAAATCACACCACAATTATTACTGTCTGACTGTAAAAACTACACACACTGCTGATTCATACTGGATTTAATCTCTCCACAATTATTACTGTTTAACTGTAAAAACTACACACACTGCTGATTCAAACTGGATTCAAATCTCTCCACAATTATTACTGTCTGACTGTAAAACCTACACACACTGCTGATTCATACTGGATTCAAATCTCTCCACAATTATTACTGTCTGACTGTAAAACCTACACACACTGCTGATTCATACTGGATTTAATCTCTCCACAATTATTACTGTTTAACTGTAAAAACTACACACACTGCTGATTCATACTGGATTCAAATCTCTCCACAATTATTACTGTCTGACTGTAAAATACTACACACCCTACTGATTCATACTAGATTCAAATCTCTCCACAATTATTACTGTCCGACTGTAAAAACTACACACCCTACTGATTCATACTGGACTAAAATCCCACCACAATTATTACTGTCAGACTGCAGAAACTAAAAACACTGCTGATTCATACTGGATTCAAATATCTCCACAATTATTAGTCAGAATGTAAAAACTAAACACTGCTGATTCATACTTGACTAAATTTACATCACAATTATTACTGTCTGACTGTAAAAACTACACACACTGCTGATTCATACTGGATTAAAGGCACTCTTAAATTACTAACCTAATTTTTAGAAAGTTGTGATGTGGTGTAAAATGTAAATAAAAACAAAATGTAATGATCAGCAAATCTCATAAACACATTTTATTTACAATAGAACAAAGAACACATATCAGATGTTAAAAGTGGGACATTTCAACCGTTAATGATTATTATTAAGTCATTTAGAGCTTGATGGCAGCAACACATCTCAGAAAAGTTGGGAAAGGACATGTCTTCCATTGTGTAGCATCTCCTTATCTTTTAGCAACATTCTGTAAACGTCTGAGAAGTGAGAAGACCAACTGCTGGAGTTTTGGGAGAGATATGTTGTACCACTCTTGTCTGATGTAGGATTCACTTTCAACATCTGATATGTGTTAATAAAATATGTGTCTGTAAGATTTGCAGATCATTACATTCTGTTAATATTCACATTTATTTTACATTTACTTTTTTGCAATTGGGGTTGTATTACTGTCGTACTCTAAAAACTACACAGGCAACAGAAATATTAGTGTCATACTATAAAAACGACACACATTGCATATAAAGAACGTCACTCAGAGTGGGTTCATGTCTATTTCAGAGAATCCATACATAAGAACAGTGTTGTGCATGTGTAATGAAAGTTTGGACCTACAGGTGGTTAAAACCACACAGATCTCGTCAGCAATCACTGGATTTACAGCACGTCTCCAGGTAAAACTAAGGCACGGGATCTGTTATGGGTTTATGAGGGAAAACGCCTCCCTGAGCAAAGACTGCTGCTTTGTGCTACAGCACGAGACAATGAGTCACCACTTTACTGCAGGACGACAGGCCATAATTAGCATGGTGCCATTTTAATAGTCTTCAAGACATGGAGACATCTAACCCCACCATATATATATATATATATATATATATATATATATATAGAGAGAGAGAGAGAGAGAGAGAGAGAGAGTGACAGAGACTTCATGTTGCTTTGTGAATCACAGTCCTGCCCAGTGACTGCCTGTATCTGCCGTACGTGTGCGTGATAACAGTGTGTCATGCAGTGTCAGAAACCACATAAGCAAGTCTGTTAGTGATTACTCAACAACTTGACACAGTTTGAGGCATGGGATGATTTGCATTATGCTAATCAGCGGCTAAAGGCTTTCATTACTTGTTAGCTACTAAAGCAACAAGCCACATGAGGCCTGTACTGGGATTTTATCCTGGGGATGGGTGTTCTTAGACACGACACACTCCATCAGCCTCTTCCTTGAGATAGAGTCGCAGCAACGCACAGCCTGGAATTGCATACAGCCAAAATCTGACTGTGAACTTGCAACTTTTTGTTGTGTAACAATGAACATGTGATAAAATAATAAAGTTTATATCTAACACACCTCCCTACCCTCTACATCGTCCCCTTACGTAGGAAAACTGGCTCTTGCAGCCCAACAGCACATCATCATCGTCCAAAGAAAAACAGTATCTCAGAAATGGTAACTTAACAGGAGAGGACAAAAACATACTTTAGTTTTAATACACGTCACTGGACACAATGTTTTTTTAACTATTTTGGAGCACTTCTATTGGTCCATTCATCATGACATCTTCACACAATGCAAACAGGTGCGTTCACATGATGTAGTAGAATAAACATCAACAAAATGGATATCCATGCTTTTCTTTGGACAGCGACAAAATTATATTGTAAAGTAGCTGTGTGGGGTTCAGACTAGGGCTGGACGATATGGCCCTACAATAATATCACGATATTTCATGGTATTTTTGCAATAACGATACTCTTGGCGATATAAACATTGAATAAAAAAGAAATATTTCAAAAATACACTACTGCAACAAAATGAAAATTAAATTGTATTATTACATACGATATGATATGGCACACCTCTAACTGAGATATTAAAAATTACAATCATTTTCATCAGATTGTAACAGAAGGCAATGATCCAGAATGTCACGATACTAAATAATGCACTCCAAATATCTCCATATATCCAGGACTGAGGTAAAGTGAATGATACTGGACAGATATAATCTGTCTCTAGTAGATATATAATGGGAAATGAGAAAAAATTTTCTTTTGCTAAAAACAGTAAAAAGTAGTACCCTGATGTGATAGTTAGGGATGGGTGATATGGCACGATATTTCAGGGTATAATATCGTTCATGATATTAAAAAATGTTGGTGATATTATTGTTATTATTATTATAATTATATTATATTATAGTGCACCGTTTGGCTGTAGAAGCTAGAACTGTAAAACCTGTATAGCACACAGACGCTAAGCTTGACGCTACTTCTAAATAAAACATGGACGTCTGTGTGTTGAGATGTTTAAGTGACGCTCTGTAGACTTTCATATTTCAGTTTTACAGTGAATCATATCGTAAGTACTTTAATTCAAGCGTTGTTTAGCATGTTTGCTATCTTTTAGCCTGGTAGCCAGCTGACCAGCCTATGGTGAAGTTGTTAGCCTGTCAGTTTAAACAGAACCAGGTTTTTACTTTATCAGTACACTCGGTGGTCCAGCCAAAAATGGTTTCATTAACAAGAAGAGTACAAGGCTAGTTTTTCCTGTGATGTGGCACAGTAATACAGAGGCCGGTTTTTGTAGCTATGCATTTATGATGTATATGGTGTCTCAGTCAACCAGATTTTAGGAATGAAAGTTTCTGTTTCAAAGAGCATGTTAGCATTTTTATGTTTATGTTTGGTATACGTGGGAAAAAACGTGGGAGTAAAGTTAAAAAAGTCCTAAAAAAATTCAGAAAATCCTGAATATTTTCACTTGCTCTCACATTGGGCAGATAAGGATAAAGATAAAGATAAAACAGCTGAAGTTCCACTGTAAACAACACTACCACCACTGATGAAAAAAAATATGGATCTCCATTTTATCATCGTCCATTTTTATCATTGTCCATTTTTATCATTGTCCATTTTTATCATTGGAACACGACAGCTGCCGTTTACAGCATGTGAAAAATTCATGATGATTGGACCAACAGAAATGCTCCAAAATAGCTTGGGAAAAATTCTGGTTCCATTGACTTACATTAAAAGTAAAGAAGTCGCCATTTTGGAGATATACTTGTTTTTCTCTGGAGGGGGATGCTGTGCTACGCGAGTGTTATGGTGGTTTGCAATGTAAACCTGGCCTGTGGTTTAGCAACACAGTTGACAGAACCTCATATTTACATGGTAGCCTCCATCACACACACACACACACACACACAGTTTCCTGGTACTGACTTACAGGACAGGCAGCTAGTTTGGATAGTCAAACTAGCTTATTATGCTAAGCTATTCTGAAGCTCTAACTACAGGAAGACATGAGGGAAAGATGAACTAATGCTTTTATATTAATGACAGAGATATATAGAGAGAAATGAAAGCATGAAAAAAGGGACAGCACCACACCTCCCTTTTAGCTTAGCAATTTTCGCTGAAAGAAATGTTTACAAAACTGAAAGATAAACACCAGATGAGCAACACATATTGAGCGAAGCGTGTAGAGGTGGAGAAACAACACAGACAGATGTGAGAGCAACAGCAAGAAAAAGGAAAAAGAAATAAAAGAACTGTTACCTTCAGCTCATAGAATAAACTCAGTTTAATGAGAACACACAATATACAGTACTGTGCAAGTTTTTTGTTTTAGGCACTATATTATATTTAAAAAGCTATTTTTCCAGACTGGAAGACTTCATTTGATCAGCAAAATACTTTATATTTTAACTATTCAAATAATATTAATACTGTAAGTAGTGCTTTTATGTCAGTGTGTTTATTTGACCATTTACAAGCTTCTTCTTGTGGAAACAACCCAGTATTATTTACAGTTCTCATCTAATACCTGCTTTGACTGCTCAGTACTTCATTAAACTAAATTAAGATTGCTGCTGAAGGAACTGAATACATTTATATATATATAATGTCTGGGGCGTCCAGGAGAAATCTGGAATGAACCAAACTGGCCCTCAAGATATTTTTATTACTTCTTTCACAATAACATGTTTATGCTACTTTACATTGTAAAGTAATATGTATCTCCATTTTTATCGATTTATTTTCTAAATCTTTTGAACACGAAAGCTGCCGTTTAAGCTGTGTGAAAAAATATTATGATGGACGGACCAACAAAAATTATACAAAATAATAAAATCTGGTTTCACTGACTTACATTAAAAGTGAAGTAGCTTGCCCTGTCCTGTAAAGTTGCCTTTTTTCTTTGGACAGCGACGATATGGTGTTCCAACTAGGGGAAATGCACTCATTGCTAAGATAAAGGGTTTTAAGCAATGAGCTTAGGTGCACTCAGTAGGGCTGAGGTGAAGCGTCGAAAATGTGTTGTTTAGCATAAAGTGCGTTGATGCATCGCAAAGATGTCCGTGCCTACTGAAAGCATGGATTTATCCAGAGCGTGTGTTGCAGCTACAAACAATCGCTCACGTGCATCTAAAGTTGTGGGAGTGTTTCACACAGAAACACAACAGTGTGGTGCTCTGTCAGCTCTGCACAGTGGAGATGATCACAACAGTACAGCTGCTATACACAAGCACTTAAAGCTCAAACATCCCGCAGCGCTTTATCAACACAGCAGCAAGACAGCACCTGTTTACCTGTTTTTCTTTTCTTAGCAGATTATTTTAAGATTATTAACACGTGTAACATGTTTCTTTCAGTAGTGTCACTTAAAGTCGCACTGCTAACCATTTCTTAATCGTCTAGTGTAGATACCTAAGACTGTTCTTTATACCGCAGGAGCTTTAAAACACCTGTAACTGCTTCTCAAATCTCTCTTTGCCACATATATTGTCACAAACTGTCTGATTTCTTGTGTGTGAGCTGCATAAGCTATGTGTCACTTGTGCCTCTAAAAGTCCAGTCAGAGCGTAGACTTTCAGTTTTTATCTATTTACAGATCACGTGCGTTTAATGTACCCATTTATACATTAAGTTTAGAATGGCTATGCGTTCATATATACACAAACTCATCTAAATGGTTACAATCCATAACAAAATAATACAAATTTTAACTCCTAACACACTCATATTAGAGTAATCTAACATTAGTCTACTACTAATCGAAAAAATAAGCGTTAGATTAATCATTAGGTGCAGCCCTAGCAGGTAAGACTCGTGCACAGCAGTGCAGTTCCAGTCTGATAACAACACTATGCTTGGGTCTTGATTTGAGGTGGGGAAAATAGCTACCATCTGTAAAACTGCCAAACTCTTTCCATCCACTGTAGATAAACTGACAGACAGCAACTGCGTTAAAATAGC
The DNA here is from genome assembly GCA_021613375.1 of Megaleporinus macrocephalus. Taxonomy (NCBI): domain Eukaryota; kingdom Metazoa; phylum Chordata; class Actinopteri; order Characiformes; family Anostomidae; genus Megaleporinus; species Megaleporinus macrocephalus. The sequence goes on along the minus strand of CM038704.1, from coordinate 38,697,013 downwards.
ATAATATAAAAATAGGGTTTTTTGCTCTTGGGCTCCACCTACAGTTACACACTACACAGTATTTCACTATTACACCACTGTCCTCTATACAAATTTTGCTTGGAGCGCCCCTCATGGACAGCTGTACATCTGCATTTGTTGAGCTGAAGGTACAGAATCTGACTCCCCTTATAAATCTGACACCTTGCGTATATATCCACCTCCCTTGCTTGCTCCATCTTCACACCTACGTAGGTGACAACAACAGGATGCAGGTAAGTCATTGCAAAAATTCTTTAGTTTTAAAAGTAACTGGATCTCATGTACACAATGCAACAAAAAACTTAAACCCTGGCTTTCAAGAGTGGAAACTGCTTTAGTTAAACGTCAGTGAAACGGCCCCTTCCTGTCAAAGCAGGTCAGACTGAGCTCCCTAAAGGTAGGCAGAAGTTTGGCTTGCGGGACTAGTTAATGCGAGATATTTCATTCATGTGAACTGTACACATTTGCATCACGGCCTCCCGACACAATGCACAAGCTGCTGGAAACATTTGCATCTGGTACAGTTCAGCAGGTTTTCCACATATGCCCATTTGATCGGTGTCCTGGAGCCTCTGGCACTGCAAACCACTCCATAAACACATGAGAGCTGCAAACTAGCCTCTTTGAGGCATGAAGCAGACATATCCGGTGTAATCTGTGCAAATGGTGCAGCGGGAGAAGCCAGGAAAGCAGCTTCTTGTGTGAAAATGCCCTCCAACGCTCAAATCTCACACTCAGCTAGAGCTGCAGAGCCACACTCGGGGCTTTTCAGCTTCGAGTTTTTACTGAGTTCACCTGGACTTTAAATAACACCACAGGGGGTTGATTCGACATTGTGGAGGATCTTAATCTTCTGCTAAAAGGAGAATTTATTCAGTGACCGCATCTGTCAATTATTTAAAATTCTTTCTGATGCCTGACGTAAAAACTACTGACCGGTTTTAAGGGCTGCAGTGACAAATTTAGTTAGTTGTTGTTGAATTATTGGAAAATTGTCAACGAACAGATTTTTTTCTCAGATTTAATCTATATGTTCTTGCAGGTAAACAGTAACCATGTACATGTAAGTTGACCCTTTGAACTATCTTCCAATAACCAATAAACTACCCATATATTTCACCAAATTTCTCTCCTCCCCATGTAAACTGGGTGGTCCTAATATTGGGTAACTCTTCTGTAAGCATTCCCTTGACCAATCACAAGGCTGACGTCTCTGGCCCCGCCCACACAATCCCAGCTAACCCAGCATAAACAAAAGATATCAAGCTAAACCTTCCGTCTGTGGTTCATGCCTTTATCCCTATATCAGCACTGTTGCTTCGTCTGTTCATTCTTTTACACATCCATTTGTTTGACTGTCTGTCTGCATGTCTGTCCATCTGTGAGTTTTGATGTCAGTTCTGTATGAAGGATTGAGCAGACTAGGAGTGTTGATCAGAGAGCTGTCAATCAAGCTGCTCATTCGGCACACCCACACAGTTCTCAGATAAGTCTGATTAGCGGAATGTAAACCGTGGTTAATCATATTTTTTTCATTTAAGCTTTACTGGATATTTAATATGAGACTTTTAAAACCATACAAACCTTTTGATATTTAACAACTAAAGCATCAGTAGATCAAAGGTGACCAATCCTGGTTCTGGATCACAACCATGGAGAGCTCAGATCCGACTCACCAAGCTCCATGTCCAAAGGCCTTCAAAAGGCCTTGATTACTTGAATCAACTGGTTTAGAACAAGTACTGACCACTGCTACTGTAGCCCCGCAAACACAGTTACATTGTGACAACGTCACAACATTGAAATGCAATTCCTTAGAAAGTTATGACAATGTTATCTAACAGCATTGTGGCAACGTTGTCAGTATGTTGTCACAACCTCCTAGAATCCTTCATGCGTTACTTTATATTTGTACGGATCTCCACGAAGTTGCCAACAGGTAGTAGTAATAGCATAACGCAATGTTATTTAATAGTGACATTGTGACATCGCTGTGGCAACCTTGTCCAGACAACATAAAAAAGCACCACCTCTTTACACTCATTGTGCCAATGTTGTGTGTTTGATGGCAGATCATCTTTTAGGGACCAACAACATAAAGTATAATGGCTTTTACAGTTTTAGTCATAGTTTTGTTCAAGTCAATCTTGGAACTATGTTGTGTTTGTCTGTTTTTAGTCATCTCATGGTCACACCTGCTGACTAAAAAAAGGCTTGCTGAGGGGCAACAGCAGGTTCGGAATTTGGGGAAATGCGTCTGTGTTCTGTTTTTGTAGGTGCTAAAGTAGGAAACGAAAAGCTGCAGCTAGTTGTTACTTAGCAAAACGGCACTCAGAACAATGATATAGTCTGTGTAAAAAAAACTTATTTGTGATGACAGTACGAGTAGAATGCTTTTCAAACTGTGTCACTCATAGCGCTGTTTCTCAGGTTTTTCCAGACCACACATCAAACTAAGGCTGAAACACCTGAGCAAACAATTCCAGCATGTACTGCTAATGTGCTAATACAGCGCTAAGCTGTAGACTACAGCGGGATTAATGTGCTTTACAGGCTAACGTAGCTGTGACTGCCTTCCTAAGCACTGGAGCAAACTGCCTGGGCTGCCTTAAAGCGACAGTTCATCCCAAAACGCTAACGTGGATAAGAGTGGCGGAAACAAACAAGGAACACTTAGCATGAGGCATTAGCAGTGACTCCATTTAGGCTGCTTCCCATTTACTATGGCAGCTAGAAAACCAGTGACATTTCTAGTTCAGTACTCAATATTTCATTAACATATCCATTGTTTTGTACACAGTGTGAGAAGAGCGAGAAAGCCACTGCTGCCAGAGAAGCTACAGACTGAGATTGATGTTAAGGTTACTCTGAGCAGCAAGCATGGACATAAATTACTACAGTTCGAGGTCTAGGGATCTAGGCAGGGACAAGGCAGGAGTTTGTTTACCACAGAGAATGCAGTAATTGTTGTTTGAGTCCATAATTTTATATATATTGAATATTTCTGCAGTAAAAACAGAAAAACGACTACAAAAAAAAGACCCATGTCTACAGCCCAATAGCCAGACCCTAGACACGCCCCTCGGCTAGATCCAGATCTGGAAGAACAGAGACAGCTGCTATCAACATATGCCATTTGTCATATATGGACGGTGTAGTTTAAAAAATGATGCACTATTTGTAGATGGCATGGAGCTACATTCAAGTAGACTGTTTGCCTGTAGAAATCATTGACCTACTGTCACATGCTAGTACGATTCAAGTCCCGTAACCCACCCCCGCTTTTAATTCCTAGTTTAACTTGTGTCTTGAAAAGGCGTTCGTGGTGATGTTATAGACTCACATGGCACTTATTAGCAGCAGTTGTAGCAGTGTTCTCTAAAACTAGGCCAGTAACTTGTAGAAGTGGTTAGTAGATAGCAGCAGCCACGTATGTCACATGGCGAGATGTTGGCCCAACTGCTCTCCTACAGGTCTTTCTTAAAACCTTTAATTCACAGTTAAAATCTGGGACATCTGGTCACCGAAAGCTAGACTGCTTACATGCAACATCAACATGTTGAAATTAAGTTCTCAATAATATTTCAATAATATTTGAAGATCATTTGCTAAATCACCTGATACACAAACAGCGTTCCGATAGCATCCCCTCAGTATTAGCCTACCATTTGTTAGGCTTTGCCCCCAAAGTGTTTGCCTGTTTGTATTTTAATTGCCACGTCTCCTTTCATGTCTACAGACGAAGACCCCTTAATTAGCTGGATGTGCTGTAAGTGTGTGTGTTTGTGTATGTGTGTGTGTGGAGTCAGAGCCAGCTGTACTTAGTCATGGACGCCCACACACAGCTGATGCTGAAGGACAAGCTTGTTGTTTTCCTTCTTTCTGTTACACGTTACACTCTCTCTCCTTCTCCCTCTTTTCTCTTTCATCAAATGAACTCCACCTTCCCATGAATCCTCTTTGTCTTTTTTTCTTCCTCCTTCTTTCACCCTCCCTCTCTCGCTGTGCATACCAAAAAATCAGACAGCCTGAAAGGAGAAGGACAGGCTGGCAACACATCAGGCTTTTCTAAATGTGAAACAAGCTTGGCTAACATCAAAGAGTCATTACAGAGTTAGTTAACCCACAGAATCCAGTCAGGAACACAAAATACAAGGCAGGTCTTTCTAGTCAAGTGTGTAGAAGTAGAAGGGAGGTGTTTCTAATAAAGTGGCCAGTGAGTGAAAGTAAGAGGGAGGTGTTTCTAATAAAGTGGCCAGTGAGTGAAAGTAAGAGAGAGGTGTTTCTAAAAAGTGGCCGGTGAGTGAAAGTAAGAGAGAGGTGTTTCTAATAAAGTGGCCAGTGAGTGAAAGTAAGAGAGAGGTGTTTCTAAAAAGTGGCCGGTGAGTGAAAGTAAGAGAAAAGTGTTTCTAATAAAGTGGCCAGTGTGTAGAAGAAGAAGGGGTGTGTTTCCAATAAAGTGGCCAGTGAGTGAAAGTAAGAGGGAGGAGTTTCTAATAAGGTGGCCAGTGAGTGAAAGTAAGAGGGAGGAGTTTCTAATAAAGTGGCCAGTGAGTGGAAGTAAGAGAAAAGTGTTTCTAATAAAGTGGCCAGTGTGTAGAAGTAAGAGGAAGGTGTTTCTAATAAAGTGGCCAGTGAGTGAAAGTAAGAGAGAGATGTTTCTAAAAAGTGGCCAGTGAGTGAAAGTAAGAGAAAAGTGTTTCTAATAAAGTGGCCAGTGTGTAGAAGTAGAAGGGGTGTGTTTCCAATAAAGTGGCCAGTGAGTGAAAGTAAGAGGGAGGAGTTTCTAATAAAGTGGCCAGTGAGTGGAAGTAAGAGAAAAGTGTTTCTAATAAAGTGGCCAGTGTGTAGAAGTAGAAGGGGTGTGTTTCCAATAAAGTGGCCAGTGAGTGAAAGTAAGAGGGAGGAGTTTCTATTAAAGTGGCCAGTGAGTGGAAGTAAGAGAAAAGTGTTTCTAATAAAGTGGCCAGTGTGTAGAAGTAGAAGGGGTGTGTTTCCAATAAAGTGGCCAGTGAGTGAAATTAAGAGGGAGGAGTTTCTAATAAAGTGGCCAGTGAGTGAAAGTAAGAGGGAGGAGTTTCTAATAAAGTGGCCAGTGAGTGAAAGTAGAATGAGGTCTTTCTTATAAAGTGACCAGTGAGTGGAAGTAGATTGGAAGTGTTTATAATGAAGTGGCCAGTAAGTGGAAGTAGAAGGAGATGTTTCTTATAAAGTGGCCAGTGAGTGGAAGTAGAATGAGGTCTTTCTTATAAAGTGACCAGTGAGTGAAAGCAAAGTGTAGGTGTTTCTAAGAAAGTGGCCAGTGAGTGAAAGCAAAGTGTAGGTGTTTATAATAAAGTGGTCAGTGTGTAGAAGTAAAAGGGAGATGTTTCTAATAAAGTAGCCAGGGAGTACAAGACCACAGTGGGTGTTTCTAATAATGTGGCCAGCGAGTGAAAGTAGAAGGAGGTGTTTATAATAAAGTGGTCAGTGTGTAGAAGTAAAAGGGAGGTGTTTCTAATAAAGTGGCCAGTGTGTAGAAGTAAAATGGAGGTGTTTGCAGGTGAGTCTACATTATGTGAAGACTGATACTACCACATGCAAGAGAGTTAAAATCAATTGAGCTCTGATGAAATCTACGGTATAGACACATGGGGTCGGTTTATTGAACACCAGCAAGGTCCTAAATGGATCTCCAGTGTAAAATCACCATTGACAGAGTAATTAGGTCGAGCAGTTTGCTTTCGGAAAACAGTTGACAGGGATGGATACACATGCGCCCAGTAATGTAGTCAGAGTGACTGCAGGCATAATTCAATGCTGAATCAATGTAGAATGAATATGTTTACCGCAAAGAGCACACAGTCAGATAGGAATGTCCCTCGTGGGAATCAGAACCATTAGAGCTAAATGAGCGAAGCAGACCATCTACCTAAACTGACCAGCTGACTTGAGACCACGCCAGCATGTGTCCCAGTGACCTGTACACTCATGTATGTAAAGGGATGTAAATGTGGTGTTAAAGGCACACATACACTGTTCTGACCACAAGTTAATGAACAGCCCTGCACTGGACAGGAGCATGCACCCTTTATTTACACACTTAAATAAGCACTACACTAGTAGTAGCAGTTGTAAATGTTTATTGTTGGGCGAAGCTTGGTGCACTGAAAAGACATGATAATATATACAGACAATTCTACTGAATTAGTTCAGACTGCGGTGGCACAGTAAACATCTATTAAAGAAACAATGACGTGTTCAGACCTTAGATACTAACAGAGATTATGTCACAATCTATTTACAACAAGGCATTGAAAAATATATTACAAAGCTAAATATTTACACAATCAACATTTATAGGGTACTTTCTATAGGGAGGTGTCTTTCCAGGTCAGTCGTGGCCTTAGGTTAGGTTTGTGACCAGAAGGTTGCCGGTTTGATTCCCGGGAGACGACTGAAATGCCCTTGAGCAAGGCACTTAACCCCAAACTACTCCCTGGGTGGCATAGATGGCTCCATGCCAGGGATGGCACCGCTCTGGGCACGTGTGCTCACTGCCCCCTAGTGTATGTGTGGGTGTTTCACTGCACGGAAATCAAATTTCGCTGTGTGCAAACAAGTGACAGAAGAATTCTTAACTAAAGCCTAACTCTATGGGTGTGTCTCAAAACCTAGTAAGCTACCTACATAGACAGCATTTACATCATAGTATGCGCTCCCGACATGTAGGCTGTCCCAATTCTTACATACCTTAAACATGCTGTCTACTGAGGAGCCTTATTTAAACCTGATTTTAAGGAAGCTTCGGACGCTTCCTCAGCCACTAAGGCAATCAATCCCATGATGCAACGCAGGCAAATCTATGAGCAGTGAAGTTGTTTTAAAATGTAAGTTATTTTGATTCTCTCTGGTGTTTTGATGTGTTTTTTTTGTCATATAATCACACAAAACAGTATTTTATTATCAACTTTGTAACGAGTTTCTGACTATTTTGCAGTTTTATTCTCGAGCCATTAGCAGATTTTTAAGCCTCGGGCTACTGTTTTGGATGCTGGCCGGTAGCTTAGCAACCAGCTAAACCACCGCTCGGGTGCTGCAGTGGGCGGGAACAAGCCGTGACGTAGTCTCTCTCTAACTTTGTTATGAGGGGAGATGTCAGACAGAACGCTGCAGCTTAAACCTAGACAGTGCCTACGTAGACAGCTCACTAGGTTTTGAGACAGACCCTAAGTTTAGACTTCTGAAAGTAATATAAGATAATTTCAAAATATCTGAAAATGAAGTTGAAGGAATGTGATTTATGATTAAAACATACTGTCCTATGTTTCTATGTTTCTATGTCACTACCGAAATGCCTTTTTTTTAGCCACGCCCCTGCATGTCAGAGCAGGTAGTGTGACTACCCCTCATGGCCACATGGTGGGCAGTTAGATCCCATTGTTTTGATTGAAACGTGTCCCAACATACTAAAGATCAGTGTGTGACATGAAGAACTGTCACTACCCAAGCATAAACGTTTTAATAAAAATAATAATTATTTTATGCATGTACTACTAAGTACAGCTGTGTCCCTACTAAAACAGTTACTACTGAAACATTTGGTAAAATTTCAGAAGTGATACGATCACTACTTTTCTTGTAGTTATGAAATAGAACATTAATAAAATTAAAAGTATAAAGTATGAATAAAAATAACTTTGAACCAATCGGATCTATATACATACAACATACGCATATAGAATATAATACATTATACTTTGTTGTGCTTTATATAAGACTTGTCCCTGATTAGCTTAAAACTAATTCAAAAAGAGAATAAACTTTGAATTTTAAAACTTAAAAGAGAGAATATTCTAAAGTACGCCAGACTCAGCTTAACTGACTGGATAACAGTGATCCAGTATCTTAGCTTACGGTTAAACTTCTACCTCATTTCTTCTGAGCATGCTATCTGCAACAGTGAGAGGGGTGTTTCTAATAAAGTGGCCGGTGAGTGAAAGTAAGAGAAAAGTGTTTCAAATAAAGTGGCCAGTGAGTGAAAGTAAGATGGAGGACTTTCTAGTCAAGTGGCCAGTGAGTGAAAGTAAGAGGGAGGTGTTTCTAATAAAGTGGCCAGTAGATGAAAGTAAGAGGGAGGTGTTTCTATTAAAGTGGACAGTGAGTGCATGTAGAAGAAAGGTGTTTCTAATAAAGTGGCCGGTGAGTGAAAGTGAGAGGAAGGTGTTTCTAATAAAGTGGCCAGTGAGTGCATGTAGAAGGAAGGTGTTATGGGGTTAGTTGGCTTAAAACTAATAAAAAAAAGAGAATAAATTTTAAATTTTAAAACTTAAAAGAGAGAATATTCTAAAGTACGCCAGACTCAACTCAACTGACTGGATAACAGTGTTCCAGTATCTTAGCTTATGGTTAAACTTCTACCTCACTTCTTCTGAGCATGCCATCTGCGACAGTGATTTGCTGAACGACATCCTTCATCCAAGAAGGACTGACTTCTCATCAGTGTCGCTATGAATCCAGGCGATATTACACCACCTGGAATTAGACTGCTTGGGCTGCTATAACTCAGGCAGTGTTAAAAGTGATCTAGGGCCACAAAAGTGCTCTGAGACCATCGCTTTAGTAAATGTGAGAGTCAGTGAGAAAGAGAGTGAAAGCCTGGTCGGAGGACTCGGCTTACGTCATGTCATTTCAAGCCCCTCGGCCCCTGTTGTCCCTTCAGAATTGGCTCCCTTTCAGTCAGGAACCCCGCAGTGGAAATAATACGTCTTCTCTCTCATCTGTACCTGACACAGGCTTTCACCTACTGCACCGCGTGTGTCACTGAGGGCTCAAACCGCAGAGATTCACCGCTATCATTACTCACGTCTGTGTGCTGGTGATGAGTCAGAACGCTGGAGCGGTCGTAAAGAAGTCACACAGTCAATTAGGATGTTCCATATTCACACAAGCTTCTCTCATTCTCTCTGTTCTTATGGGATTTTGTTTGCTCCAAAGAAAGAAGCATAAACAAGCTACTGCAGCCGGCTAAAGGCCTCCGTACGCTGGAGGAGAAGCTCTTCGTCTGAAGAGGGTTGCTGGTGCTGACTAGTACAAAGCGTGGGTACACATAAACAGGGGCACTTCAACCTGTTGGTGGGGCTTGGTGTTACAGGCGTCTGTGGGCTCTATGAATCTAATTACACCCCCAAAACATACATACATCGGCACAGTCAGGCATTGAGAATGCAGACCATGCATGCACGGGAGTGAGTGGTCAGGAGGTTACCTGGGAAAGGGGGTGATGAGATGTAAAGAGAGGTTTAAAAGGCAGGTAGGTTTCCCTTTTCCAATGTGTTTACTGTAATAACACTGACATAAACACACCACAACACAAACAAAAGACTGATACCAAAATGAAAAGAACATGATATATACAGGATATTCACTACTTACACTTTTACTGTGGCGTTGGTGGATTAACAGCTACCACTTTCTACTATCCTTCTAGCTTCCAGTCCCTTAGAAACGAAGCTCTCCAGTCTAAATGCTGTCGTAAATTTAGAATCTCTCACAATCTCTCACATTCTTACTATACCAGTGTGTTTTTTCCAACTCTGTTTTAAAGCCCCCTGGGACTGGACCCATATGCAATTAGTTATACAGGCAGGTGCACAACTAAAGGGTCCATATACAACTAAAGTCAATGTATACAATATTTATATTTAACAATATTTATAAGTATGCATGGATTTCCAGATGTTTTGATACACACATACTTAAATACAGTGTTGGATGTTTTAACATGGTTCCTGTTTCCTTTGCACACAGGTACATTGGACCCCACTTCCCAGGACAACCCTTGGTCTCTTCCTAGACTCTTAACTTGATGGCTTGCATTCTGCCAGTTCCACCGAAACCAGATAATTACTGTGTCAATTGTCTTTACAATGCCTATATTGTCTTTAGCTAAGGGGTTTTGGATAGCTGATCATGTGTCCAGGGCCCTGACCTCACCGCAACTAGCAAACTGGTCAAGTTAAATACGTAAACCTAAACAATGAAGCCCAAAATATGTCCATTCTGTCAGTGGTGATATAACAAAGTGGAAGCGATTGGGAACGGCAGCAGCTCAGCCACAAAGTGGCCTTCAGATTAGCTCAAGAACAGAGCGTAGAGAGCTTTCTGGAATGGGTTACTCTAGAGTGATAAATCACGCATCTCTGTTTTCTCCAATCTGATGGACGAGTCTGGGTTTGGCGGTTGCCAGGAGAACGTTACTTGCCTAACTGAACTGTGTCAAGTGTAAAGTTTGGTGGAGGGGGAATTATGGTGTGGGGTTGCTTTTCAGAAGTTGGGCTCGACCTCCTTAGTTCCAGTGAAGGGAACTCTTAATGCTTCAGCAGACCAAGAGATTCTGGATAATTTCATGCTCCCAACTTTGTGGGAACAGTTTTGAGGACTGCATGCCAGTGCACATAGCAAGCTCCATAAAGACATGGATAAGCGAGTTTGGTACAGAAGAACCTGACTGACCTCAACCTCTTAGAACACCTTTGGGATGAATTAGAGTGGAGACTGCGAGCCAGGCCTTCTCATCCTACATCAGTGTCTGACCTCCCAAATGTGATTCTGGAGGAACGGTCAGAAATTCCCATAAACACACTCCTAAACCATGTGGAAAGCCTTTCCAGAAAAACTGAAGCTGTTGTAGCTCCAAAAGTGGGCAGACATCATATTAAACCTTATGGATTAAGAATGGGATGTCACTCAAGTTCATACGCGTGCCAAGGAAGACGAGTGATACTTTTGGTAATATAGTGTATCTATGTATTTGTGGTCAGGGTTAAAACAGTACAGTATTATGGGATGTCCATTCTTCAATATCAGATTTAACTGAAATGTCCATCCCTACTATATACATACAGTTTTACTTAAGACAGGGTTATAACTCCTGATTTAAGCACTCATGATCAATAATCAGACTGAATCATTTGAATGACTTGAAATGAACAACCACAAAAGATGCTGCTGCTTCCACGAAAAGGTGAAAAGTTCACAGCACGGTTTGCTGATTGCAGCTGAGGGACGTGGCATGGCCTAAGTGAGTCACCATTCTGCAGAACGTAGTAATAACAAACGCAGAATGTTGCCTGTTACACTGAAATCCTTCGGAGGAAGTGTGGAAGTGATGGAGTAAACATGTCAAGTTAAAGGTTGCCAGTGTAAACGAATGTCCTTATCCGGCCTCACACCTTTCAACTGAAAGAAAAAAGTGAATGTTTAAACTGAAACACTTCATCATATTTAGTAGTCATGACTGCACCTCTTGTGTCTGTGAATGTACACAGGCAAATTCAGTACTGCTGTTCACCATGACTACCTTCTGCAGCACATCTCTGCAATCAGGATACTGAACCTATCTGGACCAAGTGCGGACCACTAAGGCAGGGCAAGGAGGGGGATCTCTGAGAAACTTGGGGCTGGAGTTCTGTGTGGCTTTTGCTGCTGGGTTTGGAAGCCAGGCCCTCCTTTTGCCAAGCAAAGCGTGAGTAAGATTTTGGAAGAAATGGAGGAGCTGGGGAGGTGGTAAAGCGTGTAATGATGGAAAGGAGGAGATTGGGCGTGGTCCTTCTCCCAAACTTAAGTTATTTCATAACTTTATTTAGAAACATATAACCAATCAGCATATCTTTTCAAGCTGCCAACTAGTAGTGAAGCAGCATGAAAATTTAATATCACGATTACAGAGACAGTGAAAATGATCACTGCTATCAGTATTATGATGGTGCTGATATGATGGTGTTGTTCAATTGAGCTGAACACTAAAATAATTAGGTGCACTTTTTGTTTGCATAAGCATCAAATTTATAACAAACAATACCTTCATATCAAATGTGCATCACCATTAAAGGTGGCCATGTAAAAGGTCAAGCCTGAAATTTTTTTATTCACTTCAGACTTAGACTTAGACCTAAAACATCCTAATTAATCCTATAATGCTGGAAACATTTTCTGATAAGAACATAGACACCATCAAACTGTCTTACGTGTAGTTTTAATGCATTCTAATATTATAATGCACTTTTTAAGGTGGAGTGGGAAATAAGTGGCTTCAGCGTTGTAGTTTAAATGCTGGAAACATATAAGAACGAGACATTTGGATAAAGTCAGAAGTAGTGGGTGGTGGTCACATGAGATTTAAAGTGTCGCCTCCTTTCACAGCAATTTTCATTCTTATTTTTAAAATGGTTGGAAACTTATTAAGGTGGAATGAACGTTGAATTTTCATATCAAGTATCAGGCATGGAAAAAATTATTTATTAATATTATTATAAATTATTAGAAACTATTATAAAATGTATAAAAAACTCTATTTTATCTTGTGCTTATATATTTGGGTACACGGAGTTCCTATCAACCCCTCAAACTGGGAAATAATACCACCCAGTTATTGTAAGCTGCCCAGATCAGAAAACACAGGAATCAACAAGCTGTTCAGAACTGGCTCGCCATCCTACCTCAAATAATGAATTTAGAATATGACTGTGCCCCCCTCTAGTTAGCCCATGGCCACCCATGGCTTTAGAACTACCTTTATGATGGGCCACCATTTTTATATAACATGCCAGCGATGCAAGCACTGTGTAGAAGCTAATAGCTAACCACAGGAACTGCTATGTTGTTGGCTGCAGCTGAGTGGATAAAGTTTACGATGGCAGCGTTTAGCTACAGTCAGCAAAAACCTGTGCGTGCAGACCACTCTGTGTCTGACATAGAGCTGATCTTGGCTTCTTATTCGAAATTTCCTCCTACCACCTTAAATACCGTTGCATTCTGGCACCTTAAGGAAGAAACAGGCAAATAGGAAGCTGACTTCAGTCTTGTGTGTCTGACTGCTCTTCCAACCAGGGCCAGTTTAATGCAGCACTGGCAACACAATACCAAAACATAATTATGCTCTGTTCCGTTCAGCGCTAACTCTAACAGCTGAAGCAGTATATTAATGGAGATGTACTGTTCTAGAACGTTCTTGGCGTTACTGCTGCAGGACACGCAATAACTTTAACGGTGTTAGTTTATTAGTTGAATGTCTTTAAGATAAACTTCATCTGAGCAACAGGTGAATGAGGTGGGAGTAGAACAAGAAAATACGTATTGGGACATGCTCTATCTTATTAATGCTACACTTACTACACTTATTAATATCTCACTTACGGCTTTTACACACAGATACATCGCTCAGTCTTGAAATTAGTTGAAACTAGCAGCTAGGAATCACTGTAGTCCATCAGGTGAACGCATTTTAGATCAAAAGCTGAGATACAGAGAGCGAGAGAGAGAAGGAGGGAGGGATGGGGTTAGCAAGCTAGCACTCTCGCGTGGTGCTAATTAGCCTGTTCCCTGCATGTTTTCTCCTTTAATAATTCATGCCTCTTTCAAGTTGCGTCAATTACCAAGCCGACCAGGGCTTCCTCACCAAAGTGGAGAGTGTAATATCACTCTTCCTCTTCTATCTGTCCATAGCGGTGCTTCACTACGCTAATCCACACCTAGCATCTCAACCTCTTCACAGAGAACCGACCTCAGACCGGCTTCTACCGACTCTGGAGCGGTCATCTTTTGTACTGTATCATCACATTTCATTAATTGTAAGTAGCGACTGTATCTTTTTATTATTTAGCTCTTGGCTTTAGCCCAAGATTTCATCAAGAAAGGAAGACGAGAGCAAAGCTAACACAATTAGCTCCCCTGCTTGAGGTTTTGCCTGTTACGCGGAACGCCAAAGCAATTAAACTGGGATAGAGATAACAGTCTTTATGAGTATTGGGGGATAATGAGCAAACTAATTCACCCCGCCAGACATTTACAGTGAGCAGAAGCTCAAATGAAAACTATAAACTGTCCTTTTGTTCATTTCCGACTAACGCTCCATGACAAAGCGAGAACAAACAAACAAAAGCAAAGCATTTTGTATGATAAAAGAAGCCTGGCGCTTCAGTCAGTCATACACCACCATATCCAAACACACACTTTTACCCACAGAGACCTCCATCACCACACACACACACACACACAGTGGTTGACAGACAGGCTTGCTGCGCTGCAGGTGGTCTTGGCTGTCAGACAGTGAAAAGGAGGTTTGCATGTGTGTGTGTGTGTGTGGAGCTCTAAAGATAGCTCCAGCTTCAGCTCCGGGTCATGATGAGAACAAAAAAAAAGCAGCTCTGGCTTTCATCAAACCAGTGATCAAAAGTGATGATTTGCAGTGATGTCATCAACACCACTCAACACACACACACACACACACACACACACACACACACACACACACAAACAGGTGTGTTTTAATTACAGAGCGTCATTATAAGCATTAGCATCTGAATTCACTGACCATCACAATAGCATAGACATATTAACACAGTCTTTCAAGATTAAAAGGGGAATTCCACTGATCTTTCAAAATTTCATGATTCAGCAGTTGAGATGTGAACAGTTACTGTTTCACTTCCTATTTTACATTTACCATTTATTTATCACCCTAAAACACCAGTGCATGTCTTCTGAATTGTTTTGTGGAATGATGATGATGGTGAAATAGTCCTAAATCTGAAAATAATATGTTTTCTTCGGGGACTATTTTGTGTTAAAACACCTTTGTGTATCCCTCCACAATAAACAGACTGAAATATGTTGATTAAAATGCCAAATGGATCAAAGATCTATCACAGAACTGCGAAAAACAATGTCTCAGTTATGAAGAAGAGTATCTCTAACGACTTTATGGAATAACTTTCTGTGAGGGAACTTTTAGAGGTGGACGTCTGGTTCCTATTACCACCACTGTGAACAGTTCTGAGTCTGTAAGTTTCTCTAAAACAGAGCATTTCACATCAATGACTATTAAATTAGGCAGGAATTTTGAGAAATGTACATTTAAGTTATAAGAAGGGATTCACCCCAGTGCAATACAGGACAGCCAATCAGAACAGAGCTACTTAGCATACTGTGAAATAATCAGGGTTCGATTTAATTTAGTTCATTTCCAGCCAAAACGGCCATAAAGCACAAAGTTTTTTTTTCATTAAATCTTCTTATATAAAGTAAGTGAGTTACCAAAACCGGGTAAAGAGCTACAGAAAAAAATAGGACCCCTAACAACTACATGAAAGACCTGGTAGACCACCAAACCTCTTCCCATCAGATAACCAGCACTTAAAGCTTTCATCTTTGAGAGAGAGGAGAAAATCGAGCTCTACTCTTACTTCAGATCTGAAAACATCCACAGGAGCTTCTGGTAATACTACCACTGTGAGAGGACACCTCAGTGCTATGGGTCTGAAAGGATGTGTATCTGTTAAAGAAGCTTCTCACTGAGAAAAGGAGATGCAGACACATCAAACAAAGAAGCTTCTGGTGTTCACAAAACAATGGACTGGCCACCCCAGACTCCATTGTTTAACATCACTCTATTGGTTTGGGAGTGCAGACCTGAAGCAATGGTTCCATATAGCACCAGAAAAAAGGGTTCTTCTATTATTACAAGCTTCACACCATAGAACCCTCTTTTTGGTGCTGTATGGAACTATTTTCAAAAAGCTTACATATTATATTATAGAAATTTCCCTCAATCTAAAGAAGGCTTGTATTATATTGAACACTGGTTGTAAATAGAACCACTGTGCTTACTAAAGAACCCTTGAAGAACCACCTGCAGTGTGTAGGTGAGCTAAACTCGACAGTAATGCTGACCAGCAGAAACAGTTAGGCTGCTGTTTGTTAGGCTGAGCTTTCTCTCTTTTTCCCTGTAAGTAAGACTCGCTTTTTATCACTTCATTATGTAATACTGCATATTGGCCATTACTCTCTCTGGCGAGAGCGGACTCGTCGCGTCTGGAGCGGAGTGACCCAAATTTGCGGAAGCTGCTGAAGATTGATAAGCGTAGTGTGAGATGATGAATATTTAACAGGCCGTCAGTGGGATCTAATGACTAATGCATGATGTGTAGAGCAGGCTTTGGTTTTACTTCTCGGACCTAATCAATATTCCGAATATGCAAATGAATGGCTTCAGGCGTTGAGTAAATGAAACACGCCGCGGATCGGGTCATCAGATGTTAACACGGATCTCCTAACGCTTTTTAATGTCGGCCACTGGACCCGAGGGAGGCTTCGTTTCATCGCACTGATGTCGCAGCTCTCTTTGGGACGGCGGGGACATTTCCATTGTGACGTATTTGGGCGGTTGAAAGCGAAGTGTGTTTGTTGTTGGGACAGAAAAAAAAAGGATTCAAAGCATCAAAGGCTAACGGCAGGCTTGTTCGGCCCTTTGAAATTAGCATAATGCTAATGGGCTGTGAGACCAGTCTCATGGCCACTGAAACAGAGACGATGTCACATTCCTTTTGCTATGGGACAGTTTACAGCCTGTCATATGACCATTTCAGGAGACTCACCTTCTCTCCAACAGATTAGTTGGATTAGCATTTTCTGCTTCTCACTATCCAAATAATCCCAAACTCCTTCAGTTGAGGTCTGGACTCTGGGGTGGTCAGTCCATTGTTCTAGGAACACCAGCAGCTTCTTTGTTTATGTATCTTCTTTTATCAGTCAGCTACACGTCCTTTCAGACCCATAGCACCGAGACGGACAGAAGCACCTGTAAATGTTTTCAGATCTGAGGCAAGAGTGGAGCTTGATGTTCTCCTCTCTCTCAAAGATATAAGTGTTGTTTATTTGATGGGGACAGTTTTGGTGGTCTACCAGGTCTTCCAGGTGGTTGTTAGGAGCCTCATTTTCTCTGTAGCTTCTTTTTCTTTACCGTTTCCCTTATTTATGCCGGTGCATTACCTTTTAATCTAATCTCCTCAGAAATATCTCCTTTTTAAGGCATTTAAAGCAAATATTTAGAAGCTTCTAAATAATTAATAGTAATTAATAGGTTTAAGAAGCTTAAATGTATAAAGGAGGAAATAAAAGATTAACAAACTGAAAGAGAAGCAGTGGAGTGTCCGAGATAAACGACTGTGCAGCTATGCAAAGGTACAAAAAGCTGATGTGAGGTCAGTGTTGTTCTTTATATATATATATATATATATATATATATATATATATATATATATATATATATATATATATATATATAAATAAAGAACAACACTGACCTCACATCAGAGGACAGTATATATATATATATATATATATATATATATATATATATATATATATATATATATATATATATATATATATAATACTGTAAACATGGATAATTCTGGATATTGGATCTAAATTGTGATTGGTTGAAATACTTTAGAGGTTTATTGATATTGTGTAAGGTCTCTATGTTATGAAGCAATAGGTCACTCTAATATATTCTACTGTGGTTACAGGGGTTTATCCGCCTGGAAGAGCAGGGACAGTGATCTGTCCGTGTGGAAGGTAGGTGAGACTACAAGCAGAGGAGAGCCGACAGATGGACAGACGAATGGACGCAGTGTCTTACACCTTAAATGAGACACCATCCACAAAAAGAAGGGAAAGAAAAAAGAAACCTTAATCAGAAACACAGAGACCTACAGAGCGAGATAGAATGAGATAAAGAGAGGTAGAAAGAAAGATAGAAAGAAAGAACAAATAAAAAAGAAATGGGAAAGAGAGCAAAAAGGAGCAAGAGGCAAGATGAACAAAAAAAAAATAAGGCAAATAAGAAAGAGAGAGAGAGAGAGAGAGAGAGAGAGAGAGAGAGAGAGAGAGAGAGAGAGAGAGAGAGAGAGAGAGAGAGAGAGAGAGAGAAGGAGAGGGCGAGAAGAGAGAGAGAAAAGAACGAAGATTAGGAGAATGAAGAAAGCAAGGAAAAAAGAAAAAGACAGAAAAACAGAATACTGGTGGATAAAGAGGGATGAAAATAGGGAGAGAAAGAGGAAGAAAGAAAGAAAGAAAGAAAGAAGGAGGAAACTGATTCGAAGAAAAAAGACAGCATGAGAGCAAGAGAGAACGAGAGAAAAACAAAGAACAAAAGGAGACAGAAGACTTACAGAAAAGATTAAGGAAACAAATGAAAAGGAGAGTAAGAAAGATAAAAAGAAAGAGACTGAGAAAGAGAGAGACAAAAGAAGGAGAGAAAAGAAATGAGAGAATGAGAGAGACAGATAAGAAGAGGAGATTCAAAGAGAACAAACAAATCAGAGAGAGAAAAAAGACAGACGAGATAAAAAGATAGAAATAAGATACGAGGGAGAGACGGGAGATTAAAAGAGAGAGAAAAGGGGTGAGAAAGAGAGGGGGTATAAATATAGAGAAAATGGATAAAAGAGAGGGAAAGAGAGAAGAGAGATAAAAAGAGAGAGAAAAGGGGCGAGAGAGAGAAAGAGAGGGGGGGTAAATATAAAGAAAATGGATGAGACAGAGGGATAAAAAGAGAGATGAGGTATGAGAGAGGCAAAGAAAACGAGAGGAAAAGAGAGAAAGAGAAGGAGAACCAGAGACAGAAAGAGACTTCACCAGTCTTCCTGTTCCACCTTAAATACTGCAGCAGACGCCAGACCACTTAAGGTGGTACAGGAAGCCCAGCTGACTTCAGTGTAGTGCGGTCATGAACAGCAGGTATTGTATTGTGTACACTCAGTCTGTGGCTGTGCGCTGGTGGTAGATGTATAACCTCTGTTAGGTAAACAGCTGTAATGTTAATGTTAATGTGGAGAGGCATCCTGGAGGTGAATCTTCGTCACTGGTTACTCCACAAGACTAGAAAACCAAATAACAGTCATTGTGCAGCACCTTGGTACTGAGGTCGACCCAACCACTAACAATACCTCTGTCTGCTGTCATTAGTGTAGTTGAGTAGAAGGACATCTGGAGGAGCAGCTAATCTTTCAAATCACTCTTCGTAACCGGACCACTACTTCTAACCTATTTCGTGATTTTCTGCATGTACATTTCTCTTGTCAAATCATCTGCCTTGCAACCTCATCCTTTCTGTTTTCCTGCCTTCCATATAAATTTTGTGCATCATCTAAACCACAAGACTACAAAAATATTGTTTATTTCAATTTTTATGAATTATGGATTAAATGATTAATAATAGGGCGTGTAGTGGTTAGCACTGTCAGCTCACAGCAAGTTGATCCGGGTTGGATTCCCGGTCCGGACTGTTCTGTGTAGAGTGCGTATGTTCTCCCCGTGCTTGAGTAGGTTTCCTCCGGGTACTCCGGTTTCCACCCACAGTCCAAACACATGCATGTTAGGTTGATTGGTTACTCTAAATTGCCTGTAGGTGTGTTTGCTGAGTGTGGGTTGGCCATGCAATAGACTGCCGACCTGTCCATGGTGTACCCTGCGTTTGCTGATGAAGCTGGGATTGGCTCCAGCCCCCCATGACCCCTAATAGCGGGATAAAGCGGAAGACAATGGATGGATGGATGGATAGAATGATTAATAATAGATTACATGACATGTCACACCTACTATAACAACTGGCCTGTTGTGGCTTTGTGTAGGTGTAGGTGCCTATCATGTCCAGGACGATGTCTACACTGACCATCCAGAGACGGTGACCCTTACATTTCTAGTATCCAAACTGTATAAATTAATTTATACATGTATGGTACATTTCTCTGCATACTTTGTTAGCCCCTGTTTACCCCGTTCTTCAATGGCCAGCACCCTCACAGGACCACCATAGAGCAGGTAATATGAAAGACTAGAGGTGGAACGGCACAGCTGTGTAGCAACAGATGAGATATCGTCTCTGACACTACACCTACAAAGAGGAGCAATGAGGTAGGAGTGCCTAATATAGTGGACAGTGAGTGGACACAGCGTTTAAAAATCTGTACCTATGCAACATACACACACACACCACCACCACAGGGCTTAGAATGGTCCACCATGCTCTGTGGTGGTCCTGTGGGGGTCATGACCCTTAAAGAACAGGGAAAAAAAGTAGTTAGAGAATCAGATGAACTACAGTCTGTAACTGTAGAACTACAAAGTGATCCTATATGTAAGTGGACCTTAGAACAGACCAGTGTTGTGAATCTGATGTGTCCACTGCTGTGTTCACACGTATCACAGATATGGATCACTTACAGAAACGAATGTGAACGTCAGGTAGGAAACTAATCAGAGCTAAGCGGCATGGCTCGCAATAGCAACGTAGCCCAAGGCCGTCTGTGGTACGTCAGAGGGGGAGCAGGTGTGACCCCCTCCCCCTGCCCTCCACACCGAGCTGACATTTGCCCCGCAGAGCTCCTCCGCCCCGGCTGCCTCGAACACCGACCAATCACTTCCTCCCGCAGGTCACCCGCGGCGGCCGTCTCCCAGCACCTGCGGCGGCAGCCAGTCAAGCTCCACCCCAATAATGGCACTTTTTTGACGGCGATGACTGCACTCCTCCTTAAACGGCCAGCTTTCTACATGTTTACAGTACTGTTCAAAACCACACCCAGTCCTACACAGCCTGTCAGTGCAAGTTCTTCCATTTTTCAACGTCAGAATAAAGCAGGAAGCAAACGAAGAAGCCTTAAAAACTTGGTGAAAAAAAATTGTGCACCAACAAACACTTCAACGCTGAATTCTTACTATCCTAAACCCTTCCAACCTCACAGGCATAAAAAAAACAATATTACATAATCCACCAGCATAAGCACAAAAAAAGCTACAGAGAAAATGAGATTCCTAACAACCACCTGCAAGACCTGGCAGACCACTGAAACTGTCCCAATCGGATATACAGCACTTTCGTCTTTGAGAGAGAGGGGAACATCAAACAGCACTCCTGCTTCAGATCGCAAAACATCCACAGGTGCTTCTGTCCATCCTTCCACTGTGGAGAAGACACCTCTCAGAGCTCCGGGGTCTGAAAGGATGTGTAGCTGTTTAAGAAGCTCCTCACTGAGGAAAGGGTTTAAATACATGAAACAAAGAAGCTACTGGTGTTCTCAGATGAAATAAAGTGAGCACCCCTGCATATCAAACACAGCAGCACTACAGTCCCAAAGCAGAACTGACTCAACAACTACCAGTTTTCCCATCTTGGAGCATCTTGCTGCCCAGTGCCTCGTGGAAAACTCGGCTGCATACCGCTGGCACCTTTTAAAGCGTATAAAACGTTTTCTCTCTTGATCAATCATATTCCTACAGTACTTGCACTTGTTTTGCTGTCCGGTGAGGACCAGATGAGGATGGGTTCCCACTTTTGAGTCTGGTTCCTCTCAAGGTTTCTTCCTCTTGATCTGAGGGTGTTTTTCTGGCTTGCTCATTGCAGGTTTGGACCCGAATTTTTCTGTAAAGCTGCTTTGTGACAACATCTGTTGTGAAAGGTGCTATATAAATAAATAAACCTTAACCTTCACCTTCCAGTCAGTATTGTAGAGCTATATTGTGTACCTATATGGTAAGCGGAGCTGATACAATGGTCAGGTACTGTAGAAATGAGGAGGAGGTTTTAATATATGGCTGCTTGGTGCAAAAAGTTTGGGGTCACTTGTCACAAATATATCTTATTCATTAAAAACTCATACAGTGTAGATTGAAAGGCTATAAACTAAACACTAAACTAAAACTGACCAATACTTTACTCTCAGGAAATAGTGTTTTGAAGATATAATGTAATTTTTCAGACACCAGTATGATATATATATATATATATATATATATATATATATATATATCATACTGGTGTCTGAAAAATTACATTGTCTGAAAAATTCATGATAATAGGACCAATGAAAATGCTCCAAAACAGCTTGGAAAAAAATCTGGTTCCATTGACTTGCATTAAAAGTAAAAAAAGTTTTTGGTATCTCCTGTAAAGTTGCATATATATATATATATATATATATATATATATATATATATATATATATATATATATATATATATATATATATATATATATATCATACTGTTATATGTGAGACTGTCATGATGAAGGGACATAAAATAAAAAATGCTCTAGAACCACTGAGAAGATTGAAAGATAAGGAGGATTTGACCAGTTCTAAGATGATCTGTTGAGAAAACCCGATGCAATCAGTACCAGTATTTGATATAGCTCTCCTCAGCTCAATGTTTAGATGAGTGGTCCAACCTGCTTTCTCTTTCTTCCTATCTGATAAGCATCTTATCTTTTCTTTGAGCCAGTGAAATACTATCTCTGACATTACATGCTCAGCCCTCAAACATCAAACATCAAATGATCTAAATTCTACAAATATCAAATGTCTTATGCAAACCACACAGATATCCCCCGCAATTGAAGCGAAAGCTCTGAAGCATCACAGTCTGCTTTCTAGGTGCAGTCTGTACTTGGAAAGCTCTAACACTGAATAAAGATGGGGGGAAAGCAGTGAGCAGGAAGAGAGGGTTTCAGTTTGTGTACTGCATGTAATTTATCTAGTTTATTCTTATAGAAACCAAACGGCTGCACATGATTTCAACAAACACATCAGAGTTAACAGATCAGATGTCTTGTTTATGTTTTGACATGTTTATTCTATTTAACAAACATGGTTTACATCAGCTACTCATGTCTTCATAATTGTTTCAAAGTAAAAAGCTAAGCTCGTTTTTATTTGTTAATGTTCACAAGCAGCGTGACATTTAGACCTCACCTCAGGCTTTTCCTCTGCTCAGCACTCACTGGAAACTTTCCCTGCAACTCCAAACTGGTGAAGATGATGATGATGCAGTTGATAAGCAATGACATGATAGTGTTTCCAAGTCTGCACTAAACATCATCATTAATGCCTGATATTAGCTAATAAACCCCATTTGACTGATACATATGTGGCGAATGCTGTGCTAACACGACTATAACTAAACACAAACTCTACATATCATTCAATATGAAACCACATGTGGCTTATAGATACGATACCATAGCGTCTGCCCCATAGCTCATGTTTCAGAAGGAGCTTTAGAGGTTTTTCTAAACTGACGCCACATTGGTGTCAGAAGTGGGAACCAGTGGCCAGAAGTGGAACAAAAGTTTGACAAACTTATAGTCTGATGGCAAAGAAGAAAAAAAGCCAGTGAAAGACAAATGCTGGGCTTGGTGGCAGGACAAGTGAAGCTGGTCACAGTGGTAAGGCTGCATGGCACCGGTGGAGAGGATGGCCGGCCAGTGAGCTGCAGTTCAGCTGACCGGCACGGTCAGAGAAGGCTGGCATGCCTATTTTAGGAAAAGCTTGTTATTCACCAGCTACTCGTTTAAATTTTTTCATTCCACCTTAAATGGTACAGCAGTGAACATTAGCTGCCTGAAATTGAACAAGAAGCTGGACATGCAGCCTAAGGCCCCAGTCATTCCAGGCAGCCACAAAAACCTAACTGGGTTATTTCATAGATTGTAGGTTAGCAGGAGCTCCAGATACACAAATGTATAAAGAGAATAACTTAAACAGGAGTTTTTCATAATATGTCTTTTAATACTATATAGCGTTTATTCTAAGAGTGGAGCTTAAACCGTGATGCTACTTTTGTTTGCTCTCTTTAAGTTTCTCAGTAAATGAAGACCACTGTTTCGAGCACTCCTGTGTACACATGGAGCTTCTCTAAAGATCACCAGAGATACCAGAGATGCAACATGTCTGTGTTTAATGGTCCAAACTGATAGTCAAGCACAGCAGAGGAGGCGCTTTCTTCAAGACTGCCAGGGTCTTTTTTTATGCATCTCTTATAATGTATTTCAGTCAGTTGTTTATTTATTTAACTCACTTCACTGTAAATATCAGGATCACAGGTTCTGAAGAAGTGCGTCTAGCCGCTGACTTTTTGTATCAGTACTTTAATAAAAATGTAATAAAAAGATAAAACATCTACATCCCTGGGTTCCTGAGTAATCCTGAAGCTGGCACAGAACAGAAACAATATGAATTCAGGACCCTCCAGAGAACCACAGTTAACCCTCCAACAGAGACCACCATAAACTCCTCCAGTTAACCCTCCAGCACAGACCACCATGAACTCCTCCAGTTAACCCTCCAACACAGACCACCATAAACTCCTCCAATTAACCCTCCATCATAGACCACCATAAACTCCTCCAGTTAACCCTCCAACACAGACCACCATAAACTCCTCCAATTAACTTCTCCAGCACAGACCACCATAAATTCCTCCAGTTAACCCTCCAACACAGACCACCATAAACTCCTCCCGTTAACCCTCCAACATAGACCGCCATAAACTTCTTCAGTTAACCCTCCAACACAGACCACCACAAACTCCTCCCGTTAACCCTCCAACACAGACCACCATAAACTCCTCCCGTTAACCCTCCAACACAGACCACCATAAACTCCGCCCATTAACCCTCCAACATAGACCACCATAAACTTCTTTAGTTAACCCTCCAACACAGACCACCATAAACTCCGCCCGTTAACCCTCCAACATAGACCACCATAAACTTCTTCAGTTAACCCTCCAACACAGACCACCATAAACTTCTTCATTTAACCCTCCAACATAGACCACCATAAACTTCTTCATTTAACCCTCCAACACAGACCACCATAAACTTCTTCATTTAACCCTCCAACACAGACCACCACAAACTTCAGGAAATGTTCATATTCTCTGTCTCTTTACCTCTCTACATCTCTCTCTTTCTGTTTCCCCTTTTTACCTTTCTCTCTTGCTCTCTTTACATTTCTCTCACTTTCTTTCTGTCTTTCTCTCTCTATCTATGTCTCTCTCTCTTTCTATCTCTATCACTCTCATTCTTTCTCCCTTTCTCCTTTTCACTTTCTCTATCTCCTCTCTCCCTTAACCCTACTGTCTCTCTTCATCTCTTTCTGTCTCTCTGCATCTTTCCTTCCCTTTTTTCTATGTACCTTTCTCTCTTTATCTCTCCCCCTTCTCTCTCTCTCTTCACCTTTCTCTTTCTTTCTGCCAATCTCTCTTTCTCTCTGTCTCTGTTACTCTCTAACCTCCTGATTTACTTTTCACTCTACCCTCTCTCTCTCTTTACCTTTCTCTCTATCTTTCACTCTTTTGCTCTCTCTTTCTGTCTTTTTGCAGTTTATCATTTTCTTCTCTGTCTCTCTCTCTTGCTGTGAGTCCTCCTCACTGTATCTCTCTCTCTCTCTCTTATTCTGTATCTCTCTCTCTCTCTTTCACTAAAGAGAACACGAATATGAAGATCAGCAGGTTCGTGTGAAAGTGCTTCTGGGAAAAGGTGAAGTCTACAGGGAAGATTTAGCTGAAATCCTGTTACTGAGCATCCGTCCAGCAGAGAAAAGAAAAAAAAAATTGCTGATGAGAGAGAGACTAAAAGAGGGAGAGAGAGAGAGAGAGACAGAGAGAAAGAGAGATGCAAAGAGAGAGAATATACATGTAGACAGAGAGAGAGAGAGAGAAAGAACTGGTTGGTTGTGACCGAAAGGTCAGACTAAGTGACATAAAGACTCGGTTCTATCTGTCCACTCTCTGTGGTCAATGCTGTCTCTGAGGCAGGAATCCGGGGGGTGAAAAGGTCGCAGTGTCTATTGAGACACTCGCTGTTCCGCAGTCAGGAACTGGACCGGGCCGCAGCGGGCAGCTCATACAGTCGGCTGGTCCTTCACACAAGTCCCAGCAGTTCTGGAGTGTCCAGAGAACCCACATCTGCTGCAGGCCAGACTGACATGGGGTGTGTCTCAAAACCTAGTGAGCTGCCTACATAGGCAGCATTTTACTTCATAGGATGCGCTCCCGACATGTAGGCTGTCCCAATTCTTACATACC
Source organism: Megaleporinus macrocephalus (assembly GCA_021613375.1). NCBI lineage: Eukaryota > Metazoa > Chordata > Actinopteri > Characiformes > Anostomidae > Megaleporinus > Megaleporinus macrocephalus. Next base: position 38,671,300 of record CM038704.1, on the reverse strand, counting down.
TTAAACATGTTGTCTACTGAGGAACCTTATTTTCACCTGGTTTTAAGGAAGCATTAAACGCTCTACGCTGTTCATCTGAGCAAGACTAACATTTGTTTAGCTTGTTTTCAAATTCTACTCATTTCACATCAATATACATGACTGTGACCTGATCTGCCATGCTGTCTTAGTCTGGTCTTAGGCTGGTCTGCCCCCCACGCGGGGAACAAGGACATCTCTGAGCTCAGGGGACACAACAGCGTGTCAATTCGTTTTAACATGCACTCAATACTCTTCAGAGCCGTCAGTGAAGAGAAGAGAAGCATGTAAACAGATATAACGACGTCCACTCTTCCACCGCAGAGCCATCACTACTGTACAGCCCTGTGAGAGTGTGAGAGCGTGCACAATCGATCACCCAGGATCACTCAGGGCAGGGCTGGGCTTTTGTCTAGACCGACCCACCCGCTACACCCCCGCCCCTCTCCCCATTCCCTCCCGTCATGCAAACAACCATTAAAGCACACAAATGGTCCTCTGAGGTTTCACAGTTCTGTACGGAACCACTGTCTTTACTGAAGAGCTCTTCGGTAAGAGTGTGCGTAAACATTGCCACTGTGTCCAAACAAGCCATTCTCTGTTTATTATTCACCATGGTTATGATGTCACAGCCATGCCATGTTATGTGTGAAAGTACAGTTTATTGTTTATTTTATTTGGATCCCCATTAGCTCCTATAATGATAGCAGCTATTCTTCCTGGGGTCCATAAGACATAAAACACACATATACATTACACATATACAATAAAAAAGAAAAGAAGAACATACTCTATGTATATTCCAAATGTATACAAAAGAAGAATATACATTATCCATATACAACAAAAAAAAGAAAAAGAAAAATTTTAAATGTATACAACAGAAAAAGAAAAAATAGATAAGTAAGAAAAAACAAGTAAGAAGTAGAAAAAAAAATGTGTCATTATAATCCCATAATAATAATCTCACTATTCCATTTGAAACCAATTTTAACTTTTATTTATTTAGTTTTCTGATCAGAAATCAGTGAGGTAGTGTTTGTTTAGTTTTTTGAACCGTATTTATTTATTTATTTATTTATTTTTTTTCAGTTTCGAGCAGTGAGTCAGGTCAGGAATTCCACACAGTGATTCCCTCCAGGGAGAGCTGAGCTGTAATACTGACCAGAAGCAGTGAGGAGGCATCAGATCAGATGATTTCTCTAGAGACGCTCAGGTGCACTTTAACACAATCTGTTCTGCCTGAAAGACAACAGGCTAAACAATCGCAGCTCACTGTGCTGTCGTTAAGATCGGAACTCTGATGACCCAGTGGAAGCAGTGACCGCGTGAGTGGGTATTTTAAATACGCCTCATGTGCCAGCGCGACGTCCTCTGCCTGAACCGAGCAATTGAAAGATATGAGAATCAGAGTTACAACACTGATCATTAACTCTGGACGCTGGAGCTGCATGTCCTGCGGTTTAGTGAGTGGAGGCATTAGAGGATGAGCACAAGGTCACTCTGATTGTGGTCAGCACCAACATCACCATCAGCTTATACAAAATACAAACCACAGAGGACACCTCACTACGGCCATCAGAGAGATGCAATGAGGGGAAAAGACAGTACAGACAGAGAGAAAGGAAGGAAGAGCACAGAGGGAAGAGGAAAAGGGAAGAACGAAGCGAAAAAAGAAAAAAGTAGGAAAACAGAGTGAAGAACAAAAAGAGAGGAAGAGACAACAGCAGAAAGAAAGTACTGCACAATGAAAAAAAGTAATAAAGACAAAGCAAGCAAGAAAGAAAGAAAGAAAGAAAGAAAGAAAGAAAGAAAGGCAGAAGGAGAAGTGCAGAATGCCACAGTTTATCCTGTCACTGCACACTATCTGATACTGAACCCCTCTGAGCTGCTTCTGTTCATCGTCAGCAGCTTCTGAACTCAGACTGCAGGAAACCACCATCAGCACAGAGAGATATTGATGCAGCTATTATTATGTAGGTGTTGGTGAATAGTGCAGATATCAGTGAATAGTGCAGATATTAGTGAATAGTGCAGATTTTAGTAAATAGCCCAGGTTTAGTGTTTTGTGCAGATATTAGTGAATATCACAGATATCAGTGAATATTGCAGATATCAGTGAATATTGCAGATATTAGTGAATAGTGCAGATATTAATAAAAAGGCCAGGTTTAGTGTTTTGTGCAGATATTAGTGAATAGTGCAGATATTAATAAAAAGGCCAGGTTTAGTGTTTTGTGCAGATATTAGTGAATAGTGCAGGTATTAATAAGTAGCCCAGGTTTAGTGTTTTGTGCAGATATTAGTGAACAGTGCAGATATTAATAAATAGTGCAGGTATTAGTAAGCAATGCAGATATTAGTGAACAGTGTAGGCATAAGTGAACAGTGCAGATATAAGCGAACAGTGCAGACACTAATAAATAACCCAGGTTTAGTGTTTTGTGCAGATATTAGTGAATATCACAGATATCAGTGAATATTGCAGATATCAGTGAATATTGCAGATATTAGTGAATAGTGCAGATATTAATAAAAAGGCCAGGTTTAGTGTTTTGTGCAGATATTAGTGAATAGTGCAGATATTAATAAAAAGGCCAGGTTTAGTGTTTTGTGCAGATATTAGTGAATAGTGCAGATATTAATAAGTAGCCCAGGTTTAGTGTTTTGTGCAGATATTAGTGAACAGTGCAGATATTAATAAATAGTGCAGGTATTAGTAAGCAATGCAGATATTAGTGAACAGTGTAGGCATAAGTGAACAGTGCAGATATAAGCGAACAGTGCAGACACTAATAAATAACCCAGGTTTAGTGTTTTGTGCAGATATTAGTGAACATTGCAGCTATTAGTGAACAGTGCAGATATTAGTAAACAGTGCAGATATTAATAAATAGCCCAGGTTTAGTGTTTTGTGCAGATATTAGTGAACAGTGCAGATATTAATAAATAGCCCAGGTTTAGTGTTTTGTGCAGATATTAGTGAATAGTGCAGATATTAATAAATAGCCCAGGTTTAGTGTTTTGTGCAGATATTAGTGAATAGTGCAGATATTAATAAACAGGCCAGGTTTAGTGCTTTGTGCAGATATTAGTGAATAGTGCAGATATTAGTAAATAGCCCAGGTTTAGTGCTTTGTGCAGATATTAGTGAATAGTTCAGATATCAGTGAATATTGCGGATATTAGTGAATGTTGCAGATATTAGTGGAAAGTGAATAGTGCAGGTATATGAATAGTGCAGGTATTTACGAAAGTTGCAGATATTAGTTATTAGAGCAATAAATTAATATTAATAAATAGTGCACATAGTGAGTAGCGCATGTATTAAAAGAGTAGATATTAGTTCATACTACAGGTTTTACTGAGTACAGCTGAGAATCAGTAGAAAGATTGGGACAGGTGTGCAGAGTTAACGTGAGGTCACCATACGACTCACAGTAGTGATTAATAGCAGCAGTGCGGCAGAACCAGCTCTGTCATTTACAAACAAACAGGTTAACAGGTGTTACATCACTCATCCATTGCCTGCTTCCAAAACACTCCCTCAGAAACACACTCCACACAATTCCTAGAAAGTTCAGGGTGGAATAGGAGAAACCGGTTTGGAGGTAACAGGAAGAAAAGGAACAAATGTCAACCAACATCAAAAGCACGTGTATCTGAGATTCCTTAACAACTCCAAGTGTGACAAGTGTGTGAGTGAGTGGTGAGCACGCTTCTATTATCAGCTAGCAAAATTAGCCATCAGCAAAACTGAAGAATCAGACTTGAAACTGAAGAAACCGAACTTAATTTGGCTGATCAACCACATTTATGTTTATTTTCATACATAATTAAATGGTTATGGTCAGGATTCTAAATACAAGGCAGTCAAAGAGGGTCCGGGACTCCCTAATTAATATCTTGGACCACACAAAAGTCTAAATTCTGGGGCTCCCTACTTATTAATAAGTCATACTGTAATTGTCTGGCTACTTCACCCACAATGGTGGACCCTCTGTCTGTGGTATTCTTGACTAACTAGAGCTGTAGCACTGGTCTGCCTCAGGGAGGCGCTGTAGTAAATTTGTCCACCCAGTTGATTTCTCTTAGCATAAAGCAGCCGTAACTAAGGCTGGGATACCTACCTACTGTAACATGTACGTAAATCTCAATACATACCCAATATCTCATGAGACGAGCAGAAAGAGTGAATTGTGATTGATATCTTAGTCTGGAGGAGGAGGAGGTGTGTGAGATCTCAGTTGATATGTAGGAGGCCTACCACACTAGAAAAGATTTTGTTGCCTTTAAGATAGCATCAGTGTAGCTATAACAAGTGAGTCAGCACATCCCCTGTGGACCTATAAATGCCGGACCCCTCCCAAATTCCAGGGGGGGATTTTGCACACTGGTTAAGATGTAAACAAAGTAATTGGGGGTGATCTGATGTCCACAGTGGTGGTGACACCCTTACAGAAAGTTATTATATGAACTGGTTCTGAATTTGCTGTAGTTTGACACTGGTATCTTTTAAAATGCATTAATGTGGCAAAGGCATATTATTTGATTGAATTTGATTGATTTTATTGATCACTGATTTTTTCACTGCACACGTTTTTGGCATTTTATTATTCTGGGCTTTCTGTTTCTGAGGTTTTGCTGTATTGTGTGTATTGAACTGGGCGTTGTTATTAAACCTGTAAAAGAAAGAAAGCTGTTTGCCTTGATACATGGCCTGAGCATTGATTATGAGCTGGAACTCATGGAAATCATGAAATTGAACGCGCCTGCATTGACCGGAATAGCGCGTATGTATCTGTAAACATTGTCAAAACTCAGAAGACACATGGATTTAAGCTAGAAAATAAAATGTTTGGATTTGATATAGATATAATTGTGTTGTAGACCTTGTTACACCATCACTGTAAAAATGTGAGTCAAGGAGTTTCTCTGCTTATAACTATTTCACATTAAACCACTATGCGAGGCTGGCTGAGTGAGACAGATGCTCTCTGACGAAAGTTCGGCACAAAGGTTTATAAGACAATGGATAATTCAAAGGAATCGTTAAGCTGTTCCATGTCAGAACCAAAAACATCCAAACGTACTACACTGAAGGAGCAATAAGGGCAAGCAGAACAACAGGTATGGGTGGAAACCAATCAACGGCACCAAAAGGATGAAAATCAAAAGACAAATCTAGAAAACAGAACAAGGTCATAACAGAAAAGCACAGTCGGAGGAGGGAATACTTCAAAATCAGTAACAGACAGGGAAAAACGTAATTAGTGACTGAGAACGGGTGTAAGGATTCGGATTGGTGGCACATGTCACATGACTGGTAAGTGAATTCTAGCAAATGAACATCAGAGACACACTTGGATAAATCTGCTGACATCATCGCTATTGAAAAAGTCTGAAATTTAAAAAAATCAGTGGAGTTTCTATTGACCAGTGAAAATGGATGACTGTCACAGGAGAGCTTTGTCAGTGTAGATGGTTTATTTAAGGTGGAGAAGGTTTTGTTTTTGTTGTATAACTGTGGGTTTGTCTGGAATTCAACAACGAGACATTAAGACGTCCGTCCCAATGAAAATCAACATCCGGTGTTTTTCTTTGCCACAGTTGATGTTAAAATTTGGAAAAACTGAACTCTTGACCGAGCACTCCACTCACTGCTACAGAATGTCGCCATTTGTCATTGCAGAATTTTCCAGAATGACTCCATTGGAAACAATGGTGTACCCAATAGGGGTGGGCAATATGACGCTACAATAAAATCACGATATTTCATGGTATTTTTGCGATAACGATACTCTTGCCGATATGACAAAACAATATTTAAAAAAAATATTTCAAGAATACACTACTGCAACAAAATGAAACTTAAATTGTATTATTGCATACAATATAATATGGCACACCCCCAAGTGAGATATTAAAAAATACAACAATTTATCAGATTGTAACAGAAGTCAATGATCCAGCCACTGTACTGTACTGTATTGTATAAAGCAGCACATGAGCAGCATCCTCAGCACTATCACACTCCCAATTAGGAAAGAACTAGGCCGACCACAGGAGACATTCTAGACCAGGGGTGTTTAATTAGAATTCAGTAAGGTTCAGTAAAGTTAGAGGAGATTTCTTCAGGCCAAGGTCCGGACTGTCATCATTTCTAACTTGTGTTATGATTCGGTACCATATCCTGTATACTTAAGTTACCTAGTATCACCATCTTATACCATCAGCAACTAAAAGACAAACTAATTACAAATATTGTTCAGTATATTTCAGTAAAGTTACTGTTTAAATGCTGAACTAAATGAATTATTTATAAAACTTCAAATAAATGTTTTGTCCTTACTTCAAGTAAGAACAAGGGCTACATTTAAAAAACAGAATGCTTTTGAAAAAAAGTGCATCTAAAGTATTTATTCATAGAGAAAGTAAATAAAACGTGTGTCTTCTTGTTAACTCAGCTTTACAAATTGACATGTTGGTTTTACAGAGCGGTATTCTCCAAAACGAGCGAGTCCATTCCATAACCGTTCCTGTTAAACAGTCAGTTTTCACTGTGGACTTTACTGTTTTTATGTTATTCTTTCTGACTCGCTTTAGTCAGAAAGAATAACATAACAGTCTTTAGGCTCCTCGCTTTGTACCAATGTGCACATATCTGACTGGCTTAGGAGCCAATTGGTCTGTGAGTTCACTGCGCCATAAAGCCTGTATACCGTGAAAACAAGAAATGCTCCAACGCTTAAAATAAACACAGTCAAAATTAAATCATTCTCAATAGTTTATTGGTTTGGGTCCGCATTGGACAATGTCTGGATCCGCATTGGACCGATGTCCGCCTATTAGTGACCCCTGTTCTAGACCTATGCTGGCCTGGTGAGTTGCAAGGTGTTGCTCATTACCTACAGCTCAGTACAGTAAATACATTGTAATAGAAAACAGCCTACCTGCTGAAGGCAGTCCCTCTCACTGACCTTATAATGCACCAGCATAATATCATTATAACAGCCTGTATGGAGTCTGGATATAATAAACTCCTCTCATTGGCACAGTGGAGCCAGAAAAAGAGAAAAAAAAACCTTGCTGCTGCTTTTTGCCTTGATGCATTCACTGCCCACCACACTGCCTACTTTTACTTCTGTCTGTGTATTTATTTTAAGACATATTAGTTGTCTTGTTTGCTAAACATCACGCTGCACTCTGAGTCAGCCAGAAGTTTAATACATTCAGCAGATACCACCATCCCAATAATACAGAGGAGCTGATAGACTGTGCAGGAACAGATGGTCTGCAGACAGTAAACTTCTATAACCTTATAAAGACTTCAACTGGAAGACATTACTAAAGATGTGGGAGAGGCAAGGAATAAAAAAGCCCATTTTGAATTCATTGCGGTTACAACCCTGGCCGGAAGCAGTGAAGAGGCATCAGATCAGATGACTTCTCCAGAGATGCTCAGGTTCACTTTAACACGATCTGTTCCGCCTGAACGTCAACCGGCTAAACAAACACAGCTCGCTGTGGTGAAGTTAAGATGGGAACTCTGATGACCCAGAGGAAACACTGTGTGACTGTGTGAGTGGCCAGATTAAATACATGTTCTGAACTAATGCAACATCCTCTACCTGACCTCTGTCTAAAAAAACAAATGGAGCACAGACATAGTAGCAAAAAGTATGAAAGAAAGAAACAACAAAGAAGCCACAGACATGGAAAGAAAGAAAGCACAAGCATATAAAAGAAAGAAAGAGAGAAAGGTAGATGCATGGGCCTACAAGCCAGTTAAGTGGGCCTATAAGGTTGATCAGTGGATCTATAAGGCTGATGTGTGGACCTATAAGGTTGATCAGTGAATCTATAAGGCAGATGAGTGGACCTATAAGGTTGATCAGTGGATCTATAAGGCAGATGAGTGGACCTCTAAGGTTGATCAGTGAATCTATAAGGCAGATGAGTGAACCTATAAGGTTGATAAGTGAATCTATAAGGCAGTTGAGTGGACCTATAAGGTTGATCAGTGGATCTATAAGGTTGATCAGTGGATCTAAAAGGCAGATGAGTGTACCTATAAGGTTGATCAGTGGATCTATAAGGTTGATAAGTGAATCTATAAGGCAGTTGAGTGGACCTATAAGGTTGATCAGTGGATCTATAAGGCAGATGAGTGGACCTATAAGGTTGATCAGTGGATCTATAAGGTTGATCAGTGGATCTAAAAGGCAGATGAGTGTACCTATAAGGTTGATCAGTGGATCTATAAGGTTGATAAGTGAATCTATAAGGCAGTTGAGTGGACCTATAAGGTTGATCAGTGGATCTATAAGGCAGATGAGTGGACCTATAAGGTTGATCAGTGGATCTATAAGGTTGATCAGTGGATCTAAAAGGCAGATGAGTGTACCTATAAGGTTGATCAGTGGATCTATAAGTCAGATGGCCGATAGGTGGACCTGTAACGCAGATGAGAGAACCTATAAGGGCGATAAGTGGACCTATAATGCAGATGCGTGGGCCTATAAGAGCAGGTGAGTGAGCCTATAATGTAGAAGAGCGGGCCTATAAGGCAGATGAGTGAGCCTATAAGGCAGATGAGTGAGCCTATAAGAACAGATGAGTGGGCCTATAAGGCAGATGAGTGGGCCTATAAGGCAGATGAGTGAGCCTATAAGAGCAGATAAGTGGGCCTATAAGGCAGATGAGTGGGCCTGTAAGGCAGATGAGTGAGCCTATAAGAGCAGATGAGCGGGCCTATAAGAGCAGATGAGTGGGCCTATAAGGCAGATGAGCGGGCCTATAAGAGCAGATGAGTGGGCCTATAAGGCAGATGAGTGAGCCTATAAGGCAGATGAGCGGGCCTATAAGAGCAGATGAGTGAGCCTATAAGGCAGATGAGTGGGCCTATAAGAGCAGATGAGTGAGCCTATAAGGCAGATGAGTGAGCCTATAAGGCAGATGAGCGGGCCTATAAGAGCAGATGAGTGGGCCTATAAGGCAGATGAGTGAGCCTATAAGGCAGATGAGCGGGCCTATAAGAGCAGATGAGTGAGCCTATAAGGCAGATGAGCGGGCCTATAAGAGCAGATGAGTGAGCCTATAAGGCAGATGAGTGGGCCTATAAGAGCAGATGAGTGAGCCTATAAGGCAGATGAGTGAGCCTATAAGGCAGATGAGCGGGCCTATAAGAGTAGATGAGTGGGCCTATAAGAGTAGATGAGTGGGCCTATAAGAGTAGATGAGTGGGCCTATAAGGCAGATGAGTGGGCCTATAAGAGCAGATGAGTGGGCCTATAAGGCAGATGAGTGGGCCTATAAGGCAGATGAGTGGGCCTATAAGAGCAGATGAGTGGGCCTATAAGAGCAGATGAGCAGGCCTATAAGAGCAGATGAGTGAGCCTATAAGGCAGATGAGCAGGCCTATAAGAGTAGATGAGTGAGCCTATAAGGCAGATGAGCGGGCCTATAAGGCAGATGAGTGAGCCTATAAGGCAGATGAGCGGGCCTATAAGAGTAGATGAGTGTGCCTATAAGAGCAGATGAGCGGGCCTATAAGAGTAGATGAGTGGGCCTATAAGAGTAGATGAGTGGGCCTATAAGAGCAGATGAGCGGGCCTATAAGAGTAGATGAGTGTGCCTATAAGAGTAGATGAGTGGGCCTATAAGAGCAGATGAGTGGGCCTATAAGGCAGATGAGTGGGCCTATAAGGCAGATGAGTGGGCCTATAAGAGCAGATGAGTGGGCCTATAAGAGCAGATGAGTGGGCCTATAAGAGCAGATGAGCAGGCCTATAAGAGCAGATGAGTGAGCCTATAAGGCAGATGAGCAGGCCTATAAGAGTAGATGAGTGGGCCTATAAGGCAGATAAGTGAGCCTATAAGGCAGATGAGCGGGCCTATAAGGCAGATGAGTGAGCCTATAAGGCAGATGAGCGGGCCTATAAGAGTAGATGAGTGTGCCTATAAGAGCAGATGAGCGGGCCTATAAGAGTAGATGAGTGGGCCTATAAGAGTAGATGAGTGGGTCTATAAGGCAGATGAGTGGGCCTATAAGAGTAGATGAGTGTGCCTATAAGAGCAGATGAGCGGGCCTATAAGAGTAGATGAGTGGGCCTATAAGAGTAGATGAGTGGGTCTATAAGGCAGATGAGTGGGCCTATAAGGCAGATGAGTGGGCCTATAAGAGTAGATGAGTGGGTCTATAAGGCAGATGAGTGGGCCTATAAGGCAGATGAGCGGGCCTATAAGAGTAGATGAGCGGGCCTATAAGAGTAGATGAGTGGGTCTATAAGGCAGATGAGTGGGCCTATAAGAGTAGATGAGTGTGCCTATAAGAGCAGATGAGTGTGTCTATAAGGCAGATGAGTGGGCCTATAAGAGTAGATGAGCGGGCCTATAAGAGTAGATGAGTGTGCCTATAAGAGTAGATGAGTGGGTCTATAAGGCAGATGAGTGGGCCTATAAGAGTAGATGAGTGGGTCTATAAGGCAGATGAGTGAGCCTATAAGGCAGATGAGTGGGCCTTTGAGAGTAGATAAGCAGGCCTATAAGGAAAAGATGAGTGGGCCTTGAAGAGCAGATAAGGGGGCCTATAATGCAGATGAGAGGGTCTTTAAGAACCAATAAGGGTCCATAGGAGCGAACGAGTGGAGAAATAAATGGTTGCTGTTTCTATTAAAGAGCATCTAGTGCTCGAAAAGAGGCAGCGGAGGAATTCCTGATGTTCAGCTGTATTTGTAATCACTAACAGAGTAATAAATTCACAGCCTTGAGCATCTGTCACCACATAATAAGCACACACACTCATGATTAGTAGCCTGTTACTTCTTAAAAAACACCTTAAACAATAACAAAGCTCCAATATATCTGCCCAGAAGGCTAATATCCAAGATTTACTATCCAGGCAGTCTACCGGACCTACGACAGAAAACGAGGCGTTATAAATCTGGCCTTCAGACCGTGTGGTGCAGGTGGAGAACTGTAAATGAGAAGTGCAAATGTGAGGAACCCTTTTAAACTTTAAAGCTAATATCCTACATTATGGTTTTCCCCTGAGACTCACTTACGAGATTCATGAGGTTTGAAGTACCATAAATTGGTTTTAATTGCAATTTTCTACTTTCCCCAGCTTAGCATTATCCAGGCTGTCTTCTTTCTTTATACTGTGTCTTTAGGACTGACACGTGTAAATAAGCTCTGTTCTGATTGGCTTTGTGTTCTGCTTCACTGAAAATGCTGTCCAGGCCGAAACATTACAACTTCAGCATGAAGAGTGAGTGGGCCGAGCTGAGCTGCTGCAGGCTGAACGAGCGGATGCACATACATCTGTTCATTTTCAGTCACATCACAAAAACAGTGCTGCTTATGCAGTTTGGTTTCCATACACAGTCATGTGCAAAAGTTTGGGCGCCCCTACACATGTTTTTGTTCTTCACAGTAATTGTGTAATGCACAGTTACTGTTTATGTGCTGAGTTAGGTTTGGAATTTTTCGGCTTTACTGGGGTAAATATTTTGCATGTGAAGAGCAGATCTACCCTTTATGGCAGTGCTGCATTGGTTCTCGTGTTGCTGCTGAAAATGCAATAGAACGTATTTAGCATTCTATTTCAATTTCTATTTAACATAGTTCTCTGATGTCTGCATAGAAGGTATGTGTAGGCTCTGGGTGAAAAATGCCCAGTGATTTTTTTTTACATGTTCATTTACACCCTTTGAAATGAAACAGTTTTCTCATTTCTCATTTGAATAATTCTATGAGCTCTGCTCTGATTGGCTAGTTTATACACAACAGACACAGGCAGAAAATACAATGAACCTCGACATCAACACAAAAATACAAAAGTTCTTTCTATGAAACTTTCAACCAGCAAACAGAGATGAAATCACACAGCACTGCTGCTCATTAGCGGTTATGGTTAAGGTGGTGATGTTCATAAAGCATGGACGGCTGATCTTTTGAGTGTTAGACACTGAGTGAAGCTGCTTGATTGTCTGGGCTTTGAGAAACTGTCCGGAGGGAAAGTTGCAGATGTGGGAGCTGAAATTCCTATTTGCCAGCTTGTTTGTCCGTTCCACCTTAAAATTGGTGCTATAGTTACATCCCAAAAGGTTAATCTGTGCAAATGAAATAATTAATTAAGACGCTGGTGAATTAGAATTAGATTCACGTTTGAAGATTCACATCAACCCATTACCACTGACCGGTTCCATTACCACTGACCGGTTCCATTACCACTGACCACTCGGTTCCTAAGAAGGGGAATGAAAAGTGCTAACAGCGCCTTCACAGCCTGGAAAGGTAGATTTCTTCACACAGTGCACCATGTTTGTGGCTGTTGGTGCGTTGTGGCTGTATGTACACTTTAGAAGACTGTGATGTTACAATTCAGGAATCATCTTATTTTACTAACCTCTTTTGTAAATTCAGGATTTGTATTTTATGGAGGAACAACAGTGTTTGAGGTTCACGCCATGTCTCTGTACCAAACCCTCCTCATTCAACCATTCACAACCAAATACAGTCCTGTTAAGCACCTTTAACCTGTGCTCTTTTATGTATATTATATATATATATATATATGCTCAAAAGTTTAGGATCACTTTAGCATTTATTTTCATGCGATTTTCATGCAATTCACAAACAATATTGTAATATTGTAAATAAATTGATTGTGAACAATATTTCACAATCAATTTAAGTGTATCAGATGATTTCTAAAGAATAAAAATGTTTGTATTTAAGCCTATTTTTTATAGAGGCTTATTTTTCATATAGTCCTATTATCAGCAATTCTCAGTCCTCTGTCTAAATCTCCTGGTACGGCCACCAATCCAAGTTAAGGATGTTGTTGGGCTAATTGGTTGTTAGGACACTCTTGCTCAATTGTGATGCACAGCTGAAAAACATTCTACTAATAAGTGAGCATAAAAGGGAACAACATTCTAGATTAGTTTAGTATCTGGAGCATCAGCAGTTGATGGCTTGCTGAGACTCAAAATGGCCAGAAAGAGACAACTTTCTTTAGAGACCTGTCAGTCCATTGTTGTGTTAAGGAAGAAGATACTCCATTGAAAACAAGAACATTTCACTGTGATCCCAAACTTTTGAGCAGTAGTATATATATATATTAGAGATGGATCTTAGATTTTTTCACAAAAAATCTGATTTTAGATTTTAATTGATTTTTTTGTTGTTTGAAGGCGGATGCTTCGCAGAGACTAGGTATCGTTAACAAAATGTATCGTTAAACTCATGTAGAGGTGCATAGTTCAGCTGGACCGCAGGTCAGTGGTGGTGGCTTCTATAGTGATTCTTCAGCAATTGTTATGCAGTTGTGGCAACTTCAAAAGTAGCTTAGTAGCACATACTTCTGCTCTAAAACTTTTCTATCTGTCTGACTTTTCCACCGTATATATGGGCGCCATGTCTTTTGCAATAAACACCTTTATGCTGGTGGAGGGGCTGTTTTTATTCTGGAATAAGTTTCTCGTGGTGCTTCATTTGGAAGAACAGTTTTCAAACGCACCTTACAGCGAGAACTTGTCTGATCTGTGTCTGACGCCACAAAACCGAACTAATTCCAAATCACGGAGGAAGATACTCTTTTCTTGGGGGCAAATTTCCCCCACTCACTAGCATGTTGTTTATGTGTCTCCATGGCAAGCACGCGTGGGGGAAAACACTTTTTCATAAAAACACCTCGTCCTTAACTGTAAATTCGAATGAATTGATAAAATTGATTTATAGCCCAGCTCTAATATATATATATATATATATATATGTCTCATGTAACCTGCTGTTATGTCATCAGGTAGCTATCAAAAGCTAGCCAAGAAGAGGCCGACTAAACATTTATGGCCAGCAGAGGCCGATAACTTGACAATCCAGACCTGTACCATATGTGTGTGTATACGAGAGTGTGTGTGTGTAACTGGAGATCACAGTGGTGTGTGTAGTTCTGATGAAGCTGTTGCTTTTTATAGAGCTCAGTGACGCCTGAGTCCAGATATAGATCCGCCCACCGGCTACTGTGTCCATCAGGATACGTTACTTGGGTCGCCCCACGATCAATAACAAAGTGTAAAGGGGCATTCCACCCTATAACCAGTATTTAATATGTTAGTGAGGCTCTGAAATGAAAATTTCATTTCATGCATGCTAATAATACACAGTATTAAAAAATATAAGGTGATAAAGTTCTGCAACGTCATGCTATATTTTCTTTGTTCTATTTTTTTTCAGGTGAGCCTGTAGATGGAGTTTCTCCTTTCTGCTTCAGATTTGGTATTTGGCATATAAAGCTGGCTTTTTGGTTTTAACTGATCCCAGAGCTGTAATGTAGAGGTTATTGGGTGCTATATCTCCTGTACAATGAGCAAACATTAAAAAGCTGCTCATCTAACGACCCTCGTACACATTTATGGCCATTGTTTTTCCAACTGTTGATATTCTGCCACTGGAACTGTTTCTCAGTTTCACTCCCATTTAATATTTTTTAATTCTTTTATTTAACACTTGGAGTTAGGGGTGGGTGATATGGCCCTACAATAATATCACGATATTTCATGGTATTTTTGCAATAACGATACTCTTGGCAATATGACAAAACATTGAATTAAAAAAATATATTTCAAGAATACACTACTGCAACAAATTGAATACTAAATAATGCACTCCAAATATCTACATATAACCAGGACATAAGTAAAATGAATGATACTGGACAGATAAAATCTGTCTCTAGTAGATATATGATGGTAAATAAGAAAAGTGTGAATTTTTTTTTTGCTAAAAACAGTAAAAAGTAGAACCCTGATGTGATAATTAGGGATGGGTGATAGGGCGCGATATTTCAGGGTATAATATTGTTTACGATATTCAAAAATGTTGGTGATATCATTGTGTGCGATACGATATGGCACACCCCTACTTGGAGTGGTCAGATTGAAAGTTAAGATTTTTGGGCTTTTTTGGACAAAATATGGCTAAAATTTCCATGTAGTGATGTCATATAGCTTTCTGCTGCACAGCACTGCATCCCTCAGCATCACCAGTTCAACAATTCATTACGCAGTATTCTTGTTCAGGTCCAGGCAGTGTTCTGTTACAAAACCCAGCAAACATTACACAAATACATCATAGTTACGCTGGAAACTCTCATTCAGTAAAGAATTAACATGGTTTATATTCAACTCATGTTATGGCATCTGTCACAATATTACTGGTAATAAATACAAGACACTGTATGACATTATTGAACACAATCTGTCAAATGCCAAATTCCCTCGACTTTCACTTACTAAGAAGCTGAAATTTCATGACCTAATGAACGGGAAACAGGCTGCTTTCTCGCTGAGCAGGCTAAAACTAATATTAAACCCATCAATCTGTGAAGGTTTTACTAGTTTTCAGTATAAATCCTAGTTTTCACTGCACACAATTATTACTAGGTAGCTCTAGGTACCTAGAGTTCCTTAGTTCTAGGTAGCCGTTATTGTGAGTCAAATTAATTTACTTTAATATGTCAAATTAATTCACTTTAAATTCACCTTAATACATCAAATTAATTCACAATACATCAAATTAATTCACTTTAATATGTCAAATTAATTCACTTTAATTTACCTTAATACATCAAATTAATTCACTTCATTATGTCAAATTAATTCACTTTAAATTCACCTTAATACATCAAGTTAATTCACAATACATCAAATTAATTCACTTTAGTATGTCAAATTAATTCACGTTAAATTCACCTTAATACATCAAATTAATTCACTTTATTATGTCAAATTAATTCACTTTAAATTCACCTTAATACATCAAATTAATTCACCTTAATACATCAAATTAATTCATTTTAATATGTCAAATTAATTCACTTTAAATTCACCTTAATACATCAAATTAATTCACTTTAATATGTCAAATTAATTCACTTTAAATTCACTTTAATACGTCAAATTAATTCTCTTCAATACGTCAAATTAATTCACTTAAATTCACTTTAATACATTAAATTAATTCATTTTAATTCATGTCAATACATCAAATAAATACACTTTAATTCACTTTAATACAGCAACTTAATTCACTTTAATTTTCTTTAATTCATAAAATTCATAATTCACTTTTATTTACTTTATTATGTCCAATTAAATCACTTCAATACATCAAAATGAACTCACTTTAATTACCTTATTACGTCTGATTAATTCAAGTTAATTCACTTTAGTACATTAAATAAAATCACATTCATTCACTTTAATAGTCAAATTACTTCATTTTAATTAATGTGGACACATCAGATTACTTCACTTTAATTCACTTCAACACGTCAATAGCTCAGTCCCAAATGGCTCCTATTCTGTAGTTTAGCTAGAGTGACGCTAGCTGGCTCTTACTGTATCCCGGGTAGTTGCTAGGTCCCCCAATACATTGCTATGTGAAAAAATCATCACTGTACAAAAACGGTACGTCCGATCAAAAGACTGTAAACGAAAACTCGGAACGGTCCAGAGTTAAAATGGTGTTGATATCTTAAAAACTGCAAGACAAGTAAGCGGACAAAAAGTACATAAAAAAGATGATAAAGAAGAAAAAGAAGAAGAAGAATATGACTGGCTTTGCAATGTGCAATCACTAATAATCATCAGCTCCTGCTGTTCTCAGTGGTAATGACTGTGAATCAGGGTTTTTCCTCTCTCTCATGGTGAATCCTGTGAGGGCAGCTAGCGCACACTCTATAAAGATCACTCCACACAGCTAGCAGTAATTAGCAGGCTGTAATTGCCCGTGTTTCTCATCATTGTCATGCTCATTGTCTGCTTGGTTGTAGCTGTTAGCGTTTTGGCAGACGCTAGCGTGCACGTTAATAATGCACTAGCCGCCATGATCTCTGTGGCTCTGCGAGCTAACCCGCGCCAAACGCTTTGCCGCCGTTTTGGTTCATGCATCATTAATGGACTCTGAGGATGTACTGCCAATGTAAGCTAGATCCTTATCCTCCTCCCTAACACTGATCTCTGCAGTAATAGTCGTTTAGCGCTAGCACCGAGACCGTCACCTGAGCCTATTAGGGAATGCTAGCGTTGTTCTCTGGGGAAGTCTCCATCTGGTTTTCTCCAAAGACACTCTGTGTGCTGTGTAACATACATGTTGTTCATACTGGAATACATAAATCGACGCAGAGCACTGTTTCCCAAGTGGACCACTTCACGCTCGGTCTCTGAACGCCTCATCCTCCTTAAAGAACCGCAATTTTACTACAACGCCAGACAAAAACAAAAACCCGAGCGTGAAGTGAGGCACTCTTCGTAACTGCAGCAAACATGTCTGCTCTGTAGAAGTATTTTTTAACACACTTCTTAATCGTGACATACTGCGACACTGCAAGCAAAGTGATATATTGCGATTATATCAAATCCTACTATTAAAACACATCACTATATGAACAGGTTTGTCAATGCTTACAATAGCATTGCGACCTTGTGCTGCTTGTTAATGTTGGAGTGGAGCTGAAAGTGGATTACAACACTTCCATCTAGTGGTCAGAGGTTTAAACACAACACACAATGATTCACTGTCTGCCAGGAATCTGTGTATCAGAGCACTGTTTCCCAAGTGGACCATTTCACGCTAAACCACTGTAACTGACTTGAGTTATGGAGACAGTTCCTCTCTTACAATACAACAGGGGGCTCCATTAAGAGAAGCAGAACAGAACAGTCCAGTCTAGAGGTTTAAACACAACACACAATGATTAACTGTCTGCCAGGAATCTGTGTATCGATACTGTGTTTTTGAGAATCGATACAGTATCACCAAACATAATATCCTGATATTCGATATTTTCGATATTTTCTTACAGCCCTAATGGTCATAGTGTATTTTTGGGGTGCAAATAAAAATATTTAATTTATCTTGCTAAGTCAGTGTTCAATAAAAGATGTTAAGTTCAGAAATGTTGTGCATCTACTTGCTATTACTAGTAACAATTTAGAATCAAATAAATCAGAAAACTTCTAGATATCGGCCCTAAAAATCGGCAGCACACATCAGCCATCAGCTGAGCCTGACCTGTAAACATTGGCATCGGCTATAGGAAAAACCCATATCAGTCGATCTCTATTCCAGTCAGCTGGTATCAGACTGGTAAGACGTTCTTTCGTGGAGAAGCAGCACTCTGGATGGATGTGTTCATGAACGCTACTTTAAATTTTGTCATACTGAATTTCAGCAGCGTTCGCGGGAATGAAAGGCGAAGCTGTGGTGATCTTTCTTTTGCCGATTCACTGCTGTTAAAATGAGGGATTGTAATGGAGATGACTGAGGCAGACAGTAACACAGCGGGAGCTTTCTCATCATCATAACTATCATCATTATCATCATCATCTCCAAACATCTGCTTTAGTAATATTTCTTCTGCATTTATTTCTAGTGAGAGTTACCAGCAGTATTACTGCCTGGTATGTGTGTGTGTGTGTGTGTGTGTGTGTGTATACATGAATGGTTCACAGACTAGTGAACTTGTCAACTTCACTGCTCAGCAGTGATGCCTCATAGAGGACGACAGGTCAGCAGCCTGCTGAATATAGATAGTATCAGGATCTCTGGTTTCCTGAAGGCTAGCAATGAGATCCTGGGCTTGTTGGAAAGGGCACGACATGCTCTACTGACCTGCAGAATGCTCTATCGTCTGTCCGCTGGTCTACAGATCTTCAATAATCAGGACATCTCTGATTTCTCATCCTCTGTACTAACCCAAACCAGAACTAACTCTGTCTCTTTTCTCTTGCCGAGGTAATAACCGCCCATCTGTCCTGCCGCACACTGTTAAAGGACTGGCCACCAGGGCCCCCCTGTCACCTGGCACCAACCAGTCCTCCTTTCCACATTCGTACTATTTGCTACATCCTTGACTGCATTGCTGTATCATTCTGATGTAGCACCTGTACAGTGTCTAAAGCTCTTACCTTCAGACTCAGCTTTAGTTTAATAAACTGTAAATACTGTTCGACCAAAGGAGGATGGATCTCTACTTGTGAGTCTAGTTCCTCCCAAGATTTCTTCCTCCAGTTGAGGGAGTTGTTCTTGCCACCGTCGCCTCTGGCTTTACTCACAGGGGATAAAGTGTTGTGATTTCGTGTTTTCATGCTTTTAAACTCCTGTAAAGCTGCTTTGTGACAACATTGTTGTAAAAAGCACTATACAAATAAACTTGACTTGATTTCTCCAAGACTACAATACAAAATCATGTGTGGTCAGAGCGGCACTCTGGCCCTCTGAAAACCAATTTACAAGATTATGCAATTCAGGGCTGCTGGTTTTTTTACTACCAGGACTTCCGGGTGGCTGTTAGGAGTCTCATTTTCTCTGTAGCCTTAATTCATGTTTGGGCTCTCTCCCTCCTTATGAATATTTATGATCTTATATCTCAGAGGTCACTAATAGGCAAAGACCCAGACGTTGTCCAATGAGGACCCAAACTGATAAACTATTGAGAAGGATTTAATAAAACAGTGTTTATTTTAGGTGGTGGATCCTTGTTCTTATAAGGTATACGGGATTTGCCGTGCAGTAAACTCACAGGCCAATTGCATGCACTGTAAGATCACCAAAGGCGCTCCTCAGCCAATCGGATCTGTGCAGATTTGGGAATGCGGCACACGCACAGACGAGGTAGGAAGCAAGAAAGAGCAGTAGGAGAATAAAGCGAGTCAGAAAAATTTACATGCTCTGAAAAAAGACTGTTAAACCAGGAATGGAGCGAGACTTGCTCACCTAGTTTTGGAGAATACCGCTCTGTAAAACCAACACGTCAATTTGTGAACAACAAGACGATGTATGTTTTATTTACTTTTTCTATAAATAAACACTTTAAGATGCATTTCTTTTTCAAATGCATTCTGTTTTTTTTAATGTAGCCCTTGTTTTTACTTGAATTGACAAAAAAGCATGTATTAGATTTTTTTAATGCATGTTCAGCATTTAAAACAATAAATATAGTTGAAATATACTAACCAGTATTTGTAAGTTGTTTGTCTTTCACTTGCTGATGGTATAGGATGCTAATACTAGGATACTTCAGTATACAGGATATGGTACTGAATCATAACACAAGTTAGAAATGATGATGGTCCGGACCCTGGCCTGAAGAAACCTCCTCTAACTGGACCTTACTGAGTTCTAATTAAATACCCCTGCTATATCTAACATATTGTACTGAATGGTTGGTTCAACTGGGCATTAACAGTCAGAGAAATCCACAAATGAACGGGAAGGTCAGAGGAAGTGATTCCAACGGATAACATACTGCCCCTGTTCTGCAGAGCAGGACACTTAACCCCCCACCAATGATCTCCAGAGGGAATACCATCTGTTAGATACTGTCTTCGAAAGCTCCAGCTGAAATCGCCAAGCTTTGCGGCTTACTGATGAAGGAAATAACTCAGCATGTGCACGGACATCTTGGCAAGTGAAAGCATTGCAGGACTGTTTGAAGAAGTCTATTTTTACGCTAGATGTCCAAAAGTATCCAGACGGCCCCTTCAGCAACTTTAACATGCAGTCACTGCTGTTCAGGTTCAACTTTGCACTCACAGCTTTTATATTCTCCATAAAAAAAACACTGACCACTCTGAAGCTGCACACGAGTCTAAGGTCACCATGCCCAGTGGCAGGCGTGGGCTAGAGGGGTTAGACCCCACCCCCAGCATCGGGCTGTGGAGCAGTGGAACTGCATTCTCTGGAGAGATGCGGTTCCATCTAATTGATCTGCGATGAGCTGGTGAGCTCCAGAACCGAACATCCAAAATCACTACCTGAGCTCACTTATGCTGTTGAGGCTGAATGTAATCAAATCCTCACATCAATGATTTCACAAGAAAGGACTAATGGACAGGTGTCTGCATACTTGTAGTACTCACTGTCCACTCTGTTGGACTTTAGATGTAAAGTCAGACACAACATCTCATCTGTTGCTGCATAGTTTGTGCTGGTCATCCTCTGGTCCTTAGTCAGTGGTCACAGGGACCCTATTGGCTTGATATTTCTATTCTTAGCTGTTTAAACACTCCAGCAGCACTGCTGTGCCTGATCCACTCACACCAGCACAACACACCAGCACAACTTCAGAGACAAGGCCGCAATGCCTGCTCTGTGGTGGTCCTGCGGGGGTTCCTGACCACTGAAGAACAGGGTAAGAAAGTATAGAGAGAAACAAATGCACTACAGTCTGTAGTTGCAGAGCTACGAAGTGATCCTATACGGTAAGTGCAGCTGATAAAATAGACCATGTGTGCAATGTTGTGTGAACTGTCACATACTATGAGCTCAGGAGGAGGAATTTTAGATATGCTGTCAGCATTGAAGAAGGTCCCACTTGCTATGGGTCTGCATGCGTACTCACGTCTGTGTCGGGTCCTTTATCCGCTCCAGGGCAGGAGAATGTGACGAACTCATGGCAGCGCTTATGGACCACAAAACAGCACACTGAGAGAGAGAGAGAGAGAGAGAGAGAGGGTTACAGTTAGAATCTCAACCATACTTAAAGTTATTGAAGCCGAGTTTTACACAGTTTTCCTTCATCATCCCAAATACAGTGAACCAGAAAATTCAGCCTATAATGTGGCCGCAACAGTTTTTTCATTGTTCTATTCATGTTTGTACATGTTTATAGATAACAGTGTGTCATACAACGTCCAAAGCCACACATGCAAGTCTATTACATATTACTAAAACCTGCACACAGTGAAGTATGAGTCGATTACACATATTCTGAGTTTACATGAATTGAGAATTGTGATGTTACAGCAGATAATACTCTGAAACACCATCACTGCATCTTAGTCCAACAAGTTGCTGATTGAGGTTTTTCAGAGATTTTTAAATTGCCACTGTGATGTCACGCTCTGACCATTAAATATAGGCCCCTCCATAAACAGTGTCAAGTCAAGTCAATTTTATTTGTATAGCGCTTTTAACAACCATGATGTCACAAAGCAGCTTTACAGGAGCATAAAAACATGAAATCACAACACTTTATCCACTGTGAGCAAGTCAGAGGCAACGGTGGTAAGAACAACTCCCTCAACTGGAGGCAGAAACCTTGAGAGGAACCAGACTCACAAGCAGAGACACAGGGTGCTGCCCACAGGACACTACTGGCTTGATATTTCTGATGGGTGGACTATTCTCAGCTGATTAACAACTCCAGCAGCACTGCTGTGTCTGATCCACTCACACCAGCACAACACACACTAACACACCAGCACAACTTCAGAGTCACTGCCGTGCTAAGAATGATGCCTGCTCTGTGGTGGTCCTGTGGGGGTCCTGACCACTGAAGAACAGGGTAAGAAAGTATACAGAGAAACAGATGCACTACACTCCCTCAACTGGAGGAAGAAACCTTGGGAGGAACCAGACTCACAAGCAGAGACCCATCCTCCTCTGGTCACACAGTAGTTACAGTTTATTAAACTAAAGCTGAGTCTGAAGGGAAAAGCTTTAAACTGCACAGGTGCTACATCAGGATGATACAGCGAGGCAGTCGAGGATGTAGTAAATGGCACGAATCACGACACTCTTATTTTCTTATACTTACAATAATTAATTTTACCAATATATCAAAACCTCATATCTTTAAAATGATAACTTTATAGAGACGACATTTACTTTACTTTTAATGTAATTTGAATTCTTTCCAGCCATTTCTTTTGGTCCATTTACACGTAATATAAAAAGAAACAGGTACTTTCTAACTGTATTAAAAACTATATGTGATATGACATGAGGTTTTGTTCTGTACGTACATCTGCATCAGAAACCGAATGTGTATGATGTAACGAGTTTTCAGTGCATCCATATGCAAACCCATATTAGTTACTTTTTGCCTCTAGAAGTTTAAAATGCCAGATGGTGCAGCTATCCAAGCGTATATGTTGATTAAGTAAATAAAAAAGATCATTTAGTCGTATATAATTCATATAAAAATGATATTATGTTGCACATTATGGTGAATTTAAAAGCACAAAACTTCTTTAAAGGTTAGGTGGCACAACCAACAAGAAAGGACTTTTATTTTGACATGCATTTACAAAAAGAGGGGCCACTGAAGACCTTGGGTAACTTTTTGGTGCAATGCCAAGGTCAGTAGCTTTTCCACAAAGCCCTGATTTTTGAGTTACTTTGGTTAGAGTGGTTTAGTTTACCATGCCATGTAGTATGACTTCCTCAGGAAAACCACACAAATGTGCAATTATTATAATAATGTTTATTAATTTGAATATATATATCGTCGCTGTCCAATGAAAAATAAGTATTTTACAGGAGAGAACAAAAACATACCTTACTTTTAATGTAAGTAAATGGAAGCAGATTTTTTTCTAAGCTATTTTGGAGCACTTCTATTGGTCCATTCATAATGAAATTTTCACACAATGTAAACGACCATTGGTGTGTTCAAATGATGTATTTCATTGCACAGCGATAATACATATACATGTGTGTGTGTGTGTGTGTGTGTGTGTGTGTAAGAAATGTTAAATTCAAAATTAGTCTGAAACCACTAAGTGAAATGGTGCAACCAATTGCAATAAAAGAATTGGCTATAAAAAGCTTTGATAACACAAACCTTATAAGACATCAAATGCACACACACACACACACACACACACACACACACACACACACACACACATATATGTTAGCACTGTCGCCTCACAGCAAGATGACCCGGGTTGGAGTCCGGGCTGTTCTGTGTGGAGAGTGTACGTTCTCCTCGTGCTTGAGTGGGTTTCCTCCAGGTACTCCGGTTTCCTCCCACACATCCAAACACATGCATGTTAGGTTGATCGGTCACTCTAAATTGCCTGTAGGTGTGAGTGTGTGAGTGAGTGTTGGCCATGCGATGGACCTGGCGAACTGTCCATGTTGTACCCGCCTTCGCCCGATGAGGCTGGGATTGGATCCAGCCCCCCCATGACCCCAACCCAACAGGATTAAGAGGCAGATAATGGATGGATGGATATATATATACATGCAGATAAAAGATGCACATGGTGTCCTATTTAATAATCTTGATTTATTGTAAACCCAAAAGTCACCTAAGAAGACGGAACGTGACCTAAGACAATACTCTAACAGGTGAATCCAGTGACACATTCTTCACGTGCTGGTCATGGCCTCCTTGCGATGACTGGCAGCTGCAATCAACCGATCCCTGTCCCCCACAAAAGCTATCTGGAGCTGAGTCTGATGTTCCAAGATCCAGTCATTGGATCCAGACACTGTACCAGCGACAGGTTCGTACACTCAACCCAAAAGAAAATCAACAGGCAAATATGGGTCTTGGCCAAACATAAGAAAGTATGGAGACTTACCAGTTGCCTGATCTGGAGTGGTATTATAGTAAAAGATAAAATGATGGAGACAAGACATCCAGTCCCTTTTTCTAGAGGGGGGCAAAGTTTGCAACAAATTGTGCAAAGTTCTATTAAAACGCTCACATTGGCCATTCCCAGCAGGATGATATGGAGTAGTGCGGGATCTCTTAATACCATACAGTTGACATAGTTGCTGGAGAAGGGCACTTTTTAAAACTATGGCCCTGATCAGAATGGAACACTCAAAATTAGGCTGAAACTGAATTAGTCCTTATATATCTGGAACCTACTGTTACAAGTTTCTCACCTCTGTGTGAAGGTCTCAGTGCTCTGTAGCAGAGGTTCTCTAGTCCAGTTCCAATAGTTAATAGTTCCGGATGATAATAAACTGTTATATTAGCGAAAACAAGAGTGAGTGAGGGGACAGTTAGGTTTATTACACTCTGCAGTGTCACATCAGGATAGTATATTAGTCAGAAACACAAAGCAGCAGGTCCAGCGGATGGAAGCAGCTGTTTGAAGGAGCACCACAGGGCATAATTACAGCTTCATTTACTCCTCACTATTCATCTCATTTATCTGCTCCTAATCTGTTACCAAACACTGCAAAGATGAATAGGATATCTGTCACCCAACATAGAGCAACAAAACCTTTCCACCAGCCAGCCCTCACATATCTGTCCCCAATGTAGCTGTAGCTCTCCAAAAGAAGTTCTCCCACTACAGACCACCACAAGATGCCACTAAGCATTTTCACACTGGAGGTAGTGGCCAGTGTATCACTTATAGTGTTTAATTGTGTTCACATGTTCAAGCTACATGCATAATAAAGTATGTGTGTGTTTATTATTGGAAACACCCCCCTTCTACTTCCACTCACTGGCCACTTTATTAGAAACACCTCCCCTCTACTTCCACTCTGCAATATTAGAAACACTCCTGTTATAATTCTATTCACTGGCCACTTTATTAGAAACACCTCCCCTTCTACTTCCACTCTGCAATATTAGAAACACTCCTGTTATACTTCTATTCACCGGCCACTTTATTAGAAACACCTCCCCTCTACTTCCACTCACTGGCCACTTTATTAGAAACACCTCGCCTCTACTTCCACTCACTGGCCACTTTATTAGAAACACCTCCCTTCTACGTCCACTCACTGGCCACTTTATTAGAAACACCTCCCTTCTACTTCCACTCACTGGCCACTTTATTAGAAACAGCTCCTCTCTACACCAACTCACTGGCCACTTTATTAGAAACACCTCCCTTCTACTTCCACTCACTGGCCACTTTATTATAAACACCTCCCCTCTACGTCCACTCACTGGCCACTTTATTAGAAACACTTTCTTTCTACTTCCATTCACTGGCCACTTTATTAGAAACAGCTCCTCTCTAGACCAACTCACTGGCCACTTTATTAGAAACACATCCCCTCTACTTCCACACACTGGCCACTTTATTAGAAACACCTCCCTTCTACGTCCACTCACTGGCCACTTTATTAGAAACACCTCCCTTCTACTTCCACTCACTGGCCACTTAATTAGAAACAGCTCCTCTCTACACCAACTCATTGGCCACTTTATTAGAAACACCTCCCCTCTACTTCCACACACTGGCCACTTTATTAAAACACCTCCCCTCTACTTCCACTCACTGGCCACTTTATTAGAAACTGTTCCTCTCTACAACAACTAACTGGCCACTTTATTAGAAACTCCTCCCTTCTACGTCCACTCACTATTATAAACACTTCCCTTCTACGTCCACTCACTGGCCACTTTATTAGAAACACCCCCCTTCTACTTCCACTCACTGGCCACTTTATTAGAAACACCTCCCTTCTACGTCCACTCATTGGCCACTTTATTAGAAACACCTCCTTCTCCTTCCACTCATTGGCCACTTTATTAGAAACACCTCCTTCTCCTTCCACTCATTGGCCACTTTATTAGAAACACCTCTCTCTACTTCCACTCATTGGCTAATTTAGCCACTGTTTATCAACTTCCACTTTTGAGTATATAGTTACTCTACTTCGTTTTTAAAACGATATAATTCTGAATAGTATTAAAATTGTACTACAATAAGAGTTCATGACACATCAAGTCATTTCCAAAGTAATCATGATCAAATGGATTTGTTATAACATCAGAAACTTGCAGTACCAGACATTTAGTCTTTTACTGTTGTGTCGTAGCTGCAGACAGTGAAGGAGGGTGTTTAATGCTCTGATCTCTGAACTCGGGGGTAAACATCACTAACATAAAGAGCAACAATTAATGGATTTTAGACGTTATATTCTGAGTGTGCTCTTCAGAATGCCATGCTCTGTACAGATTCTCTGATTGTAGCTTTGAAGCAAATGTTCAAATCAGCTAAATCAACCAGTGCACATACACAAGACCTGTTACTCAGTAGCTCAGCACTTTCTCAAGGCCATAATTTAGAATGGGGAGCATTACGAGTGAAGCTGTAGAAGAAAAAGAGGCTCATAAATAAGAGTAAAAGCCCCAACAGAGCACAAACAGGCCGCAGTCAGTTCAGGCACACATACACCCACACTCCACCCTCCCACCAGCACTGAGAACACACACCACCCAAAAATCTAATATTCCAGCTTATAATGACCTTACTATACGTTATATACATCATAAATGCGTTTCTAACTCAATATTCATGTTATGGTTTCAGAAAAGCAAGGAGGCAAACAGGAAATCTGCCACTGTGGATGAAGACTGTGCATTAGCAGATGGGCTCCAAGCACTTTATTAGAAACACCTCCCTTCTACCTCCACGCACTGACCACTTTATTAGAAACACCTCCCTTCTACCTCCACTCACTGACCACTTTATTAGAAACACCTCCCTTCTACCTCCACTCACTGACCACTTTATTAGAAACACCTCCCTTCTACCTCCACTCACTGACCACTTTATTAGAAACACCTCCCTTCTACCTCCACTCACTGACCACTTTATTAGAAACACCTCCCTTCTACCTCCACTCACTGACCACTTTATTAGAAACACCTCCCTTCTACCTCCACTCACTGACCACTTTATTAGAAACACCTCCCTTCTACCTCCACTCACTGACCACTTTATTAAAAACACCTCCCTTCTACCTCCACTCACTGACCACTTTATTAGAAACACCTCCCTTCTACCTCCACTCACTGACCACTTTATTAGAAACACCTCCCTTCTACCTCCACTCACTGACCACTTTATTAGAAACACCTCCCTTCTACCTCCACTCACTGACCACTTTATTAGAAACACCTCCCTTCTACCTCCACTCACTGACCACTTTATTAGAAACACCTCCCTTCTACCTACACTGACTGACCACTTTATTAGAAACACCGCCCTTCTACCTCCACTCACTGACCACTTTATTAGAAACACCTCCCTTCTACCTCCACTCACTGACCACTTTATTAGAAACACCTCCCTTCTACCTCCACTCACTGATCACTTTATTAGAAACACCTCCCTTCTACCTCCACTCACTGATCACTTTATTAGAAACACCTCCCTTCTACCTCCACTCACTGACCACTTTATTAGAAACACTTCCCTTCTACCTCCACTCACTGACCACTTTATTAGAAACACCTCCCTTCTACCTCCACTCACTGACCACTTTATTAGAAACACCTCCCTTCTACCTCCACTCACTGACCACTTTATTAGAAACACCTCCCTTCTACCTCCACTCACTGACCACTTTATTAGAAACACCTCCCTTCTACCTCCACTCACTGACCACTTTATTAGAAACACCTCCCTTCTACCTCCACTCACTGACCACTTTATTAAAAACACCTCCCTTCTACCTCCACTCACTGACCACTTTATTAGAAACACCTCCCTTCTACCTCCACTCACTGACCACTTTATTAGAAACACCTCCCTTCTACCTCCACTCACTGACCACTTTAATAGAAACACTTCCCTTCTATCTCCACTCACTGACCACTTTATTAGAAACACCTCCCTTCTACCTCCACTCACTGATCACTTTATTAGAAACACCTCCCTTCTACCTCCACTCGCTGACCACTTTATTAGAAACACCTCCCTTCTACCTCCACTCACTGATCACTTTATTAGAAACACCTCCCTTCTACCTCCACTCGCTGACCACTTTATTAGAAACACCTCCCTTCTACCTCCACTCACTGACCACTTTATTAGAAACACCTCCCTTCTACCTCCACTCGCTGACCACTTTATTAGAAACACCTCCCTTCTACCTCCACTCACTGACCTCTTTATTAGAAACACCTCCCTTCTACCTCCACTCACTGATCACTTTATTAGAAACACCTCCCTTCTACCTCCACTCACTGACCACTTTATTAGAAACACCACCCTTCTACCTCCACTCACTGACCACTTTATTAGAAACACCTCCCTTCTACCTCCACTCACTGACCACTTTATTAGAAACACCTCCCTTCTACCTCCACTCACTGACCACTTTATTAGAAACACCTCCCTTCTACCTCCACTCACTGATCACTTTATTAGAAACACCTTCCTTCTACCTCCACTCACTGATCACTTTATTAGAAACACCTCCCTTCTACCTCCACTCACTGACCACTTTATTAGAAACACCTCCCTTCTACCTCCACTCACTGATCACTTTATTAGAAACACCTCCCTTCTACCTCCACTCACTGATCACTTTATTAGAAACACCTCCCTTCTACCTCCACTCACTGACCACTTTATTAGAAACACCTCCCTTCTACCTCCACTCACTGACCACTTTATTAGAAACACCTCCCTTCCATGCACTGGCCACTTTATTAGAAACACCTCCCTTCTACCTACACTCACTAACCACTTTATTAGAAACATCCACTTCTACTTCCACTCACTGGCCACTTTATTAGAAACACCTCCCTTCTACCTCAACTCTCTGGCCACATTATTAGAAACACCTCCCTTCTACCTCCACTCACTGACCACTTTATTAGAAACACCTCCCTTCCATGCACTGGCCACTTTA
The DNA here is from genome assembly GCA_021613375.1 of Megaleporinus macrocephalus. Classification (NCBI taxonomy): domain Eukaryota; kingdom Metazoa; phylum Chordata; class Actinopteri; order Characiformes; family Anostomidae; genus Megaleporinus; species Megaleporinus macrocephalus. The sequence goes on along the minus strand of CM038704.1, from coordinate 38,641,855 downwards.
TTAGAAACACCTCCCTTCTACCTACACTCACTAACCACTTTATTAGAAACATCCACTTCTACTTCCACTCACTGGCCACATTATTAGAAACACCTCCCTTCTACCTACACTCACTAACCACTTTATTAGAAACATCCACTTCTACCTCCACTCACTGACCACTTTATTAGAAACACCTCCCTTCCATGCACTGGCCACTTTATTAGAAACACCTCCCTTCTACCTCCACTCACTGGCCACTTTATTAGAAACATCCACTTCTATTTCCACTCACTGGCCACATTATTAGAAACACTCCTTTTACTTCCACTCACTGGCCATATTATTAGGAACACCTCCCTTCTACTTCCACTCACTGGCCACTTTATTAGAAACACTTCCCTTGTACTTCAATGCACTGGACACTTTATTAGAAACACATCTGTTAAACTTCCACTCACTGGCCATTTTATTAGAAACACCTTCCTTTCACTCCCACACATTTTTACTACTGTATAAGAAACACCTCCCTTCTAATTTTACACACTGGGCATTTTATTAGAAACACTTCCATTCTACTTACACTCACCGGCCACTTTATTAAAAACACCTCCTTCTACTGCCACTCATTGGCCACTTTATTAGAAACACCTCCCTTCTACTTCCACTCACTGGCCACTTTATTAGAAACACCTCCCTTCTACTTCCTCTCACTGGCCACTTTATTAGAAACACCTCTCTTCTACTTCCACTCACTGGCCACTTTATTAGAAACATCTCCCTTTAACTGAAGCTAAATTACATATTCCTGAAGCCAACGTCCTACATAAAAACAACACCTGCTTCGGCAAATCAGGTTAAATCAGGTCAGCTGCTGCTGGAACTGCTCAAATCTATACATTGACTGGCGCTGGGTGGTGAAGAGCCACGGCTTGGCCGGGTTAACACTTTCCCACAGTGTTTTATCTTTCTGTGACACTCTGTAAGCTTCTGGCTCCTCCACTGAGAACATTTCGTACGACTGTTCTGCCAAATCGCTGCATATGTCCAGCATAATGGCGTGTAGTATAGATGACTGTACGCTCGGCCTGAGCTGCATTTTTCTTTTCTTTCTGAATGTCATGGCCGTGTTCTTATTGTACCATTCAGGAGTGAAAAACCTGCAGTTTGACTCGCACTGAACAGAGCAAACGTTCAGGCTTTTGTTCGAGCCGCGCTCCCTCACTCCTAACGTATGCACAGCAGTTGTCCCATAGCTATTACAGAAACCGCAGTTCAAATCTGTCCTTTTCAATCAGCAGCTCGTCGGGAAACCTTCATCTTCTGTTCCGACAACAGAGCGAAGGAACGAGGCCCGATCTCGTCTGAGAACACCGTGCACGGTATTATTTCATAAAGAGAGGGAGTGAGAGAGAGAGAGAGAGCCCCCCTGCCACCCTTCCGTCAGAGTACCATTTTTTTTTCAATAAAGGAAAACGAACATACAATTAACACAGGCTGTTTTAAAACGATCGTGGCTGTGATGTCATAAATATGAGCGCATTTATGTATGACCACCTGTTTAGCCCCATCGGTTCACATTGATGTAATAAGTCGTTGTCTTCGTAATTAGATGAAACAGCTAAACAACATTAGTAGATAACCGTATGCCTTACACAGAGGTGTCAAGTAACAAAGTACAAATACTTTGTTACCTTACTTAAGTAGACATTTTGGTTATTTATACTTTACTGGAGTAATTATTTTTCAGCTGACTTTTTACTTCTACTCCTTACATTTACACTCCATTATCTGTATTTTCTACTCCTTACATTTAAAAAATAGCCTAGTTACTTCTATTCCAATAAAGTTTATTGATAACATGCCTTTGAAGTTTGACTGTTTGCACCATTACAATACTTATAAACAATTAGTCATCATATCTTCTGCTCCATGAACACATGTTAATGCTCAGTAGTAACAGATATGCTTCTTTAATATATTAACATTGTACTAAAATACATTCATTTTCAATGGGTGTATATTCGGCTGAAACAGGAAGCCTAGCACATCCCAAATTTATCAACATTAACATTTTAATATAACATTATAGTCATTATGGCTTTTAGAAGAATGAGTTTTTTTGTGGAGGTGGGCTAGTGCACTATAGACCCCTGTGGTTTGGCCTAAGCTTTTGGCCTTAATGGCATTTTTTTTCTTACATTACTTTTACTTTTATACTTTAAGTAGTTTTGAAAGCAGTACTTTTACACTTTTAATGGAGTAAAAAGCTGATACTTCAACTTCTACAGAAGTATTTTTAAACCCTAGTATCTATACTTCTACCTGAGTAATGAATGTGAATACTACGGAATGTTAATAGTACTTGAGGACTCGGTTTAGGGGTTGAAGAGCGAGTCTTTGACAAAAGTAAACAGGCAGTTTTGCTAACAGCTGTAAAATAGGTGCGCTATGCTAGGCCACTGCATGAACACGTAGCAAGGCGTTGCTACAGAACGCTAGCAGGGACAGCCGATAAATGCTACGTTAATTTGTACACTCTACTTCTACAAACTGAATAAACTGAAGTGTTCGGTACCACTTCTTATGCTAGGCATCAGTTTATTACCCAAGATGAAAGATATTTGAACCAAAAAAGGCTAAGCTAGTATGGTTAGCTAACTGACCGTTGGCATTGGCCTGTTTCTAAAAGACTGACTGTCTTTCTTAGCGTAAATTTCAAGAGGCGTGTGATCTCCTGTGGCTTTATATGTCTCAATATGGCTACCATACATATAACGTTGTCACAACGTTGTCTACTTTCTTATAATGTTGTCGAAAGGTGAAGCGTTTAAGGTTGTATAAACAATGTTTTCACAACATTGTCACAACATAACATGAAATTCATGTGACTTTTCTGAAAGCAAAGTGATGCTTGTTAGCTCCGTTAGCTTGTTAGCCTATCCAACCAATCTTGGCTGGTTTTGAACCATAAACCAATCTTTCATTTGGGTGGTGTCACCAAAAAATGCTGACATAGTCCATAGATCTACAGCAATTTTGCCCAAAGTCTTTATTATTATTATTATTATTATATGTTTTTTATCATTATTATTTGCTACCGTTTGTGAACTCCTATCCTCTTAAACCTGTAGCACAGTAACCATGCTGGGTTAAGCTGGTTTATGCATCTCTGGTGCTGGTCCAATATGGTCATGCTCTTTGACCAGCATACCAGCATCAAAACAAAGCATACGCTGGTCTTGCCGGTGACGGCTATGGCGGGCTACGCTAGCAGGGTATGGAAACTCAAAAATCAGAATTAGTCAGAACGCACATCCTTAGTTAGCAGTCTGCTAATTGATGATGAAGCTTCTATTATTTGTTAGCTAGGTCTACATTAGCCTAATAGCCTAATGAATGCTAAACCAAAGAAGCAAACTCCAGACAGAATTATTCTAGGTTGATTGACTGCACTTAGCATAAGAGTGTTGTGTAAAAAAGTGTGATGTGCACTTGTGCTGTGCTCTTTTGTGTTAGCGAAACCGGGAGCAGACGACTACAGTAGAAAGTAATAAATAACAGGTGTTTTTCCAGCACTGTTCTAGCTGCTGTGACGTTTAATTCGCTCTCTGCAGCTCCACCGAGCTTTTCTGTGGGGACTGCACGCCATGCTCATTATAACCCAATAGAAACCTGCTATCCATAAAGAGCAGCAGGAAAATGGCTTTCCCCTCCATCTGTAGTCTGGAAGCACAGCGGTGTGATTATGAGCTCTACACAAACAGCAATAACAAACTGTATACAGCACAAGTTTCTCTCTGAGACTCTCAACATGTTTCCCCTTTTTTGATTACTCTGCTTGTATATACAGTTTTATGCAAGTTTTGGTGCCTATCATAAAATAAGCTGTTGTGGATATTCTCAGTGGTTTTTGCTGTATTTAACATATTGCCATATTGGGAAACAATAAAACATAAAATACAGCCTTTGCTAATGTTATGGCATATTTAATTTTTCATGTATTATTTGTATCCAATATATTAAACTTTTTCTATTATATTATTATATTTATATTATATTATTGTTTGTCCGTTCATTCCTTCATCCATACAGCAATACTGTTCCTTCATCCGTTCATTCCTTTATCCATACAGCAAAATTGTTCCTTCATCCGTTCATTCCTTTATCCACACACCAACATTGTTCCTTCATTTGTTCATTCCTTCATCCATACACCAACATTGTTCCTTCATCCGTTCATTCCTTTATTCAAACACCAACATTGTTCCTTCCTCCATTCATTCCTTCATGCATACACCAACATTGTTTCTTCATCTGTTCATTCCTTTATCCATACAGCAATATTGTTCTTTCATCCATTCATTCCTTTGTCCATCACCAACACTGTTCCTTCATCCGTTCATTCCTTCATCCATACACCAACATTGTTCCTTCATCCGTTCATTCCTTTATCCAAACACCATTTTTCCTTCCTCCGTTCATTCCTTCATGCATACACCAACATTGTTCCTTCATCCGTTCATTCCTTTATCCATACACCAACTTTGTTCCTTTATTAATTCATTCTTTCATCCACACACCATCACTGTTCCTTCATCCATTCATTCTTTCATCCGTACACCAACATTGTTCTTTGATTAATTTATTCCTTCATCCATCACCAACATTTTTCCCTCATCCGTTCACTCATTTATTCATAGATCAGCATTGTTCCTTCATTCATTTATTCCTTTATCTATACACCAACATTATTCCTGCATCTGCTCATTCCCCTATGCATCATCAACATTGTCCCTACAGTCAATCACTGCCTTATCCAGTTTGAGTGGAGCAGGCTAGGAATTTTGGACAGACAGCTGTCAATCAAGCTGCTCATTAGCCACACCCACACAGTTCTCAGACAGGTCTGATCAGTGGTGTTTAATTTTTATCTTTTTTTATTCAATCACTGCTGGATGTTTAATACAACATTTAATTTAAATGTCATTCAAACAATTTTAATATTTTACTCTGTGTTTCCTGTGATTCTAACTTAACCTAGTTACACCTAATACGTGTGAAGCGCAGGTAGATGGGTTCGACCAATCAGAAGCAACGAAACATCCAAACGATGCGTACATGAAATCAAAACCAAAACTAACTGACTGACTGACACACTAAATGCACAACTCAAACCTTAAGCCAAACAGAGTGGACATGCTGGTCTTCTTGGGCAAAAAAAAGAAAATGGGTTTGAAATTGCGAATGCAATCAGATTACCTAATCGAAGAAATCGCTATTAGATGTCCATTTGTCCATTTATCATGACATTTTGAGACGGTTCAAATGACAGCTGACATCTTCAAAGTATAATAGAAACAACAATAATAACAGAGAGGCAAGGTTTTTTTCCAACAGTGGCGATCGGCCTTGTGTGCTATTCATTCTTCCTGTTATTGTTAGTGATAACAGACATGCTGTAATTTTATATTATGTATTTTTCACTCATAGATCACTGAAACAGAGAAAGTCTCATAAAAGTGGAGATTCTATGTTTTCCCATTTGTGTTTATTATGCTGAAGAGGAGATTTTTTTCTTAAGAAAATACATTTTTTGATGCCAGAAACGACAACAAAGAATGACAATTCAATGGAATGGTAATCACATGCATAATTAATTCTGTTATAAAGCTTATAGCAATCTGAACTAACTCTAAGGGTTCATTTGACACACGAACACACCTATGGAATGCCTTCACCGATAATAAACATCAGCTTATAGAGGACGAGTGTCTACTTGGAAATTACTAGAGTGGAAAAACAAACACGTCTAGAATTTACAGTCAAAACAACACCATAAAAACAACAGCAAACAGTGACTGACCACTCAAACATTTCCACAGAACATCCATCTGAAACAATTTACTAGACAAGCAAACAGTAGAACATCCCACTTCTCAGAAATCACGTTACAGGACATGGAAAATAACTACATCTGTAAATGAAACATAGCAGCTTTAAAAGCGATTAGAACAGAGAATACATTTATATATTAACCAACTTCACCAACAGTGGCCAACACTTTCATGCACTTTAAAGAGGTGGCCATGTGGCCAGTTCCTCCCCTGAACTCAAACTGGCCGCTTCAGATATCAACCATTAATCCACTCCACATCATTGACTGTGGTCATATGGATATTTCTATATAAATCAAACAACTCTCCAGCTCTGCATCCTCACCCCATGACAAACAAATCATCATCCTCCACCCCCACCTTCACCCCTGCCACACACCACCATTACCCCGGACCCTCAACCCCTGCCAAACAAACCATTAACCCCCACCCCCACCTTCAACAAACAAACCATCAGACCCCACCCACACCCTTACCCCTGACAATCAAACCAACACTCCCCCACGCCCACCCTTACCCTCTAACAAACCATCACCGCCCAACCCCTACCCTCAGCCCCAGAACAACCATCACCCCTCACCCCCCAACAAACAAACCATCACCCCCACACTCACTCCCCAACAAACAAACCATCACTCCCCAACTCTTTAACAAACCATTACCCTCCCCCCCCACCTTTACCCCTGACAAACAAATCATGACCCCAACCCTCAACCCCAACAAACACATTATCCCCCCCCCAACAAACAAATCATCACCTCGGACCCTCAGCCCCGTCCAAACAAACCATGAACACCCACCCCCACCTTCAACAAACAAACCATCACCCTCTAACTACACCCTTACCCCTGACAAACAAACCAACAGTCCCCCACGCCCACCCTTACCCTCTAACAAACCATCACCACCCAACCCCTACCCTCAGCCCCAGAACAACAAGCCATCACTGCTACACCCCACAGTCTAACAATCACCCCCAACAAACAAAACATCACCCCCCACCCTGACTCCCCAACAAACAAACCATCACCCCCCAACCCCAGCCGAACAAACTATCTCTCCCACAAATCCTGTCTAACAAACATCACCCCCCCACCACACCCTTAGCCCCCAACAAACAAATCATCACCCCCTCCCTGTCACCCTCATCCCGACACCCAACCACTTGCATATTTTCGCTGCTACTATGTCTTGTCTGTCCCAGTTTGCCTTTAAGGGGAGTGAAGAATGAATTGGCTATGGGCAGAAAGACTGTCTGACCTCTCTCCACTCATCACCCCGCGCTCGCACGGTCACACAGACGAAACTCCCTGCTGCCCCTGCTAAAATTTTCTAAAACTGTCACTGGATACTTTAATATTTCTTAAGATTTTTATGTAATCTAATTATCTAATAAGCTTATATAATGTTGTTAGAAAACCTAGAATGAAAAAATCTGTTTATCTGGACAGTTATGTATTTATGGCTGTAGCAACCTTAAATAACATATACATATAAATGAGCATCAACACAATAAACCCAATAAACCATAAATGACTTTATTTATTATGAATAGGTATTATGATAGAAGAACACTGGACTTCTTCTTACTGCTCTCTAGGCATCGCATGGATTTGTGCAATTCCACCAGCAGCACCAGATTAACTTTAAAGAAGTACAGATTAAATAAACTAGGAATTCGACAGCAGCAATAAATACTGGCCTTCCTGGAGGACATTATGACAGTAGCTTGTTTATTTTTCTGAATTCCAATATTAATGTTTTACTGAACTAATAAAAGCGATTTGATGAGCACATCAGTATCTGGTCAGTAATACGTGCCTCAGATCCCCAAAGACTTTTACACTGTACCATATTTCAAAGCAGTGGGACTTTATTCCAAGTCATTTTAGACTATTTCTATTGGTCCATTCATCATGAGCGCTCACACAGTGTAAAGGTCAGCAGGCATTTTCAAACTATGTAAAAAATTAAATCTACTAAAAGTAAATGAATTCAGAGAATTTTGAATTATAGAGTTTTCTCATACGAGCAGTGAACCACTGAATATGCCAGGAGACACACACACAGTGTATCTGCTCTCACCGTCTGTAATCTAACTGGGAGGCAGGGCAGCCTGTTGCCAAGGGAACACAGGGTGGGCACTAATGACATAATCATAATAAATTAAAGCACATGTCACACTGCTCAGCAGGAGTCTGGACACTGAGTGTGTGTGTGTGTGTTCTAGAGGTTAGGATTATATATATTCTAATCCTATTATATATATATATATATATATATATATATATATATATATATATATATATATATATATATATATATATATAATAGTATATAGCCTGGAGAAGTCTTGGAATATAGTTTCTGGTGTCACACTAAAGCCCCCCCAGATTATAACACGATTTTCCATATCACATGATTGTTTAGGTAATGAGAAGCTACTTTGCTGCATCAGTCATAGTAATTATCCAATCAAAACCCCTTAAGCATTTACTCATTTAACTCCAAACAGACCTTCTTTGCCCAGGCAGTGTCTATACATAACAGCTATGTCCTGACACTGCACGAAAACATACAGAAGTAGTGTTTCAGACCCGGAAATTAACTCAGAGAGCAACACAGAGCTGCACTGATGAGGCTGTGTAGGGTCAGAATGACTGAAACAGGTCAGGCACACTCGGGTCAGGGTGTTAATCAGCTGTAAGTAAATGGAAGTGAGAGACAGAGAGACTCATCTTCGTCACACTTACTACGCTGCAGATGGGCTCACATGCTGTAACAAACAGAGGCAATGCTGCAGAATCAGCATTTACTACACAACGTACTGTTTTGGTGCCCACAACACTAAAATGTAATTTCTTAGAAAGACATGACAATGTTATCTGACAATGTTGTGACAACATAGAGGCAACGTTGCTAGTACGTTGTCACAACCTCCTACAATCCTTCATATGTAATATAATAATATTATATTATATTATCCTATATTATATTATTATATCTGCATTGAACTTCACAGAATTTTGCTAATTTCTCGAAAAGTCGTCATAAAACCGTAAAACCACGTTATTTAGTGACATTGTGACAACGTTGTTCAGACAAAGTAAAAAGCAGCACCTTTTGACAACACTGTAGCAATGTTGTAGGGAAGTAGACAACGTTGTGTGTTTGCTGGGAAGTGCTTGTGTGTTTGCTTTGAGTGCCTGAATCGTGCAATCACAGAACCATATAATCCAAATACAGCATTGAGCCTATTTTTTACAACACTAATGAGCATACCGACTAGAAAACCAGCAAATATAATGACCCATGACTGACAGAGAGTAAGAAAGACAGAAAGAGAGAGAGAGAATGCATCAAAGTTATAAGCTTTGGAATTAATACAGTTGCATCAGGCACAACTGAAAAAAAGGTAACAGTGTGGCGTAACGTCACATAAATCAAACAGTAGCTGCTAACAGTGTAATAGGTTGTAATGTTAAAAGACTACAATAATGCTGAGTTGACTAAAAAGTGCAGTATAATGTTAAAACTGTAATAAAAGGCTAAAACAGTGTAGTAGCTAATGTTAAAGTATAAAACAGCTATAGTTAAGGCTAAAAGAAAGTTGCTAAAGAAAGTAGTAAAGACTTAACAATAAAGTAGCTATGTCTATAACAGGTATGGCTAAAACAGTGTGGTTTGCTAATGTTAAAGGAATACCACTAGCTAATGCTATAATTAGTAGTAGCTAAAGTTAAAGCCTAAAACTGTGTAGTATGTAGCTAATATTAAAGGATAAATCGGCGTAGTAGCTAATGTTTAAGCCTAAACCTGTGTAGTATGTGTTAATAGCTAAAACTGTGAAGTGTGTAGCTAATATTAAAGCCAAAATATGTAGCTAATATTAATGACTAGAACTGTATAGCATGTAGCTAATATGAAAGCCAAAAACTGTGTGGTCTGATGTACAGCTAATGCTAAAATGCTAGAGGCTAAAATAATGTAATCCAAGGAGAGTTTCACTCCAGTTTCTGCTTATGTGACATGTAGCAGTGGCATTATGGTCCTTGCTCTGGGTCACTGTGCTAGAGCTACAGCAACACATGTAGACCATGTCTGTGGTTGAAACGTGGTCTGTGGATAAAACCATGCAAACCAATGAAAACCACATTGCCTCATTCTCTCTCTCTGTCTCTCTCTCTCTCTCTCTCGCTCTCTCGCTCTCTCTCTCTCTGTCTGTCTCTCTATCTTCCCCTCTCTCTCTCTCTGTGTGTATCTCTCTCTCTCTGTCTGTCTCTCTATCTTCCTCTCTCTCTCTTTCTGTGGTTGTTGTAATGTCACACTGAACACTGAGCTGCCACTCTGCTGCTGGCTAAGCACTGCACTGGAGACGCACTGTGAAAGAGTTCAGCTTTAAATGTTTGATTCCATTCATTTCAATAATATGTCCACTCCAGTATTAATAATTAGTAAGGACAAGACAAGATATTGATTACCCTAAACGTATTCCCAGGGTTAAACATTCTCACCCTCAGCACATCTAACAGAAATGATAACGGCCATAACTGCAGCTCAGCATAAGCAATTCTTTACAAGAGATGGTTTGCAGAATGCACCAATAACAACATACCCCTTTTCAACCTCCTTCATTGTTAACGGGAAAAAATGTAATTTTATGAGAAAAAATCTGTATGCAAGCAAACAACTCCCGATCAGACCAATCAGGACTGATATCTTGAAAACTGAGGGACAAGTTAGTGAATAAGTCCTCGAAAGAGAAAAAATATAGTGTCACATAACAAAAGTGTTAAAAATAATGAAAGCAGTCTAACTAGACTGGACAAGACATTTCAGACTAAATATATATAATAAAGGATAAACTCTCTCTCTCTCTTTCTCTATAATCTTTAGGGTGCTGGGGCTCAATAGTTACGCCCCTGATTTACACTGTCATCTTTTTCATTTATCAACTTAGTACCTAGTCTTTATAGTCAAATAACTTCCAATCTAGCTCCTTGTAAATGTACATCTTTAGTTCTTCTTACATTCACCTCTGCTGCTCGATCTCCTCCCTGTTCTTCAGTCCTGTATCACTCCTACCACAGTTACAAACGCCGGGGGTCTGATCTTCTACATACATACAGGCAGATGCCGCCTAGAACTCCAGCCCAACTTCTCAGATTTCTTCGCCTCCTGTCGATCATTTTTCCCTTATGCTGTTAGGTATTGTTGAAGACACAGACTGAACTCGCAAAACACCATAAATATCACACCTGGAAACTGCTTCTTTGCATTCTATGAAGGAAAACCTGCTGTGTGTAGTTCTTTCAAGAACCTTTTAAACATGGTTAAAAATCACAGAACCTTTCTAGTACTAGACAGAACCCTTCTTCCCAGAAGTGATTAGGAATGTGGTATAAATACCGACTAATTAGGCTGTAAACCAGAATGAGCTCTACCCTCTACAGCTGCCATCAGTGAAGAGAGAAAACAACATTGATCTGTTAATCAGTGCAAAATGATCTGGACCTGATCAATACAAACGCTTCTTTGGTGTGTTCAATATGAATTCAGAGCTGTGTCAATTCTCTACACGACTGACTGAATGGTTAGGAGTAGATTTAATCGAGAACGACACAATAAAACATACAATAGTTTCATAAGAGAAGGCGTTGTCATCATAATACACCTCAAGGTGTTCATTATTATTTTGGTGGTGACCCCCGGTTTCATTCACCACCACTGTAAAAAAATATAAGCTTGTAAGTTATTCTAAAGTTTAACATCAAACCACTTTTGAACAACTCTGCTTTACATTCCAACTGTTAAATTATCAGTGGAATCCGAAGACTGGATCCCCAGCCCACGACTGCCCAACACGGCAACACGCCAAAACCTGCTGGTACTGGTAGTGTGGGTTAACTGCAAAGAGAAATAGAAGGAGAGAGCGAGCGAGGGGAAGAGAGAGAGAACAGAAAGAAACAAACACAGACTAAAAATAAAGATGAATAGATAGAGACAGAGACAGGTTAGTTATTGTCTCATGCTTCATGGCCCTTAACCTGGAGGTCTATTTGTCTCTTGAGTATGGTGAGACCACTACTCACTCTCTCACTCTGTGTCCTGCAAGGCTCTTACTGTCTCTCTCTCTCCCTTCACACACCTAGTATACCATAGCTACAACTAAACCACCACCTGGGACACCACAGCACCTGCACTTTATTTAAGAAGGCAGGAAACACCTGAACAGGTCACTAGTCCATCACAGGGCAGACAGAAGCAAGTTAATATATCCAACTCTTCAGGTTGTTGAGTTGTGGGAAGAAACCCGAGCCCCTGTTAACCTTCAAAAATAGATTTATTATTTATTTGAAAATAAGTATTTAGTGATACGTCATATATTTCAATTATACTACATGTTTGGCCCCACCCTCCACTACTGTTATTACTACTGTGCTAAAACTAATACTACTGTAATACTAATGCTAATACAGATTATCAATAATGATTAATCATAATAGATTGGTAGATAATGCTAACATGCTAATACCTATATGCATTTATCTTCTGACAAGGCACCATAAATCACCCATGCAGCTCACATATACACATCAGAGGTGTTTGTCAGAGTGCACATGCTGGTATGTGTGATCATGTAGCAGCATTCATAGGCCTGTGTGAATGTGCTTTAACAGGGTGTGAAGTGGTGTTAGAGCTTATCACGGCTGTGTGTGAGTGTTACTGTGTGTGTGGGTGTGTGTGTGTGTGTGTGTGTGTGTGTGCAGTAAAGTTAATATCCTACACAGGTCATGGTACATGTACAGAGACAGAATGTTTGCGTTAAAGGTGTATTGACTCTCAATACAAAGTCCGCTTATACAGTACACAGCCTATATACACACACTGGAGGCTGATCACGAGCTAAACCGCAACTAAACGCAGATACACAACTTTACAAATTCGTCCCACTTCACTTCCAGTACTCAACCTTATAGAGCAGAGATGTTCTCAAGTCGCTGTTTAATGGAGAGTTTCTATTATTCTCATTATTCGCTGCACCTGTAGGGGTTAACAAGCTATTTATTACAGAATATCCTTCAGCATGAAGGACAGAACTGAAGCTTATATTATTCATACATAGAACATTTATATCTTAAAGATATCCACACCTTTCTAAGCCTGGAACGTTTGGTGTGAAACGGATCATACTGTTCTCCATAAATTACACTATATTTTTTCCCACAGGAATGAATGCGTGCAAAAGTTTGTGCACACACAATCATGTAATTACAATCATGTAAGTGTATTAGTACAACCCTATTAACCTGCTAGGATATCATAGCAACCACCTGTATTCACTAATAAGTGTACTTGCTGCTAAGTGCACTAGTTGCTTAGTGCACTTGCTGCTGTATACTAGCTCCTAAGTGTACTCTCTGCTAAGTGTACTCATTGCTAAGTGTACTCATTGCTAAGTATACCAGCTGCTAAGTGTACTCGCTGTTAAGTGTACTTTCTGCTAAGTGTACTAGCTGCTTAGGCTACTCATTGCTAAGTGTACTAGCAGCTTGGTGTACTTGCTGCTAAGTGCACTAGCTGCTAAGTGTACTAAGTGTACTAGGTGCTAAATGTACTCACTGCTAAGTGTACTCATTGCTAAGTATACCAGCTGCCAAGTGTACTAGCTGCTTAGGGTACTCATTGCTAAGTGTACTAGCTGCTTAAGGTACTCATTGCTGAGTGTACTAGCGGCTGGGTGTACTGAGTGCACTAGGTGCCAAGTATACTCACTGTTAAGTGTACTCACTGCTAAGTGTACTCACTTCTAAGTGTACTCTCTGTTAAGTGTACTCACTGCTAAGTGTACTCACTTCTAAGTGTACTCTCTGTTAAGTGTAGTCGCTGTTAAGTGTACTCACTTCTAAGTGTACTCTCTGTTAAGTGTAGTCGCTGTTAAGTGTACTCACTTCTAAGTGTACTCTCTGTTAAGTGTACTCACTGCTAAGTGTACTCACTTCTAAGTGTACTCTCTGTTAAGTGTAGTCGCTGTTAAGTGTACGCGCTGCTTTGTACATTGTTCTCTGGCAGCTCGATGTGTACTTTATTTGCTACTGAAGAAATAAAAAATTTAGATCACAAAAAAAGTGTACACGCTGCTAAGCGTACTCACTGTTAAGTGTACTAGCTGCTAAGTGTACTCACTGTTAAGTGTACTCACTGCTAAGCGTACTCACTGTTAAGTGTACTAGCTGCTAAGTGTACTCACTGTTAAGTGTACTCACTGCTAAGTGTACTCACTGTTAAGTGTACTCGCTGCTTAGCGTTCTCACTGTTAAGTGTACTCGCTGTTAAGTGTACTCGCTGCTAAGTGTACTCGCTGTTAAGTGTACTCGCTGCTAAGCGTACTCACTGTTAAGTGTACTCGCTGCTTAGCGTACTCACTGTTAAGTGTACTCGATGTTAAGTGTACTCACTGTTAAGTGTACTCACTGTTAAGTGTACTCACTGTTAAGTGTACTCGCTGCTTAGCGTACTCACTGTTAAGTGTACTCGATGTTAAGTGTACTCGCTGCTAAGTGTACTCGCTGTTAAGTGTACTCGCTGCTTAGCGTACTCACTGTTAAGCATACTCGCTGTTAAGTGTACTCACTGTTAAGTGTACTCGCTGCTAAGTGTACTCGCTGTTAAGTGTACTCGCTGCTAAGTGTACTCGCTGTTAAGTGTACTCGCTGCTAAGTGTACTCACTGTTAAGTGTACTCACTGCTAAGTGTACTCACTGTTAAGTGTACTCACTGTTAAGTGTACTCGCTGCTTAGTGTACTCACTGTTAAGTGTACTCACTGTTAAGTGTACTCGCTGCTAAGTTTACTCGCTGTTAAGTGTACTCACTGCTAAGTGTACTCACTGTTCAGTGTACTCACTGTTAAGTGTACTCACTGTTCAGTGTACTAGCTGCTAAGTGTACTCACTGTTAAGTGTACTCACTGTTCAGTGTACTCACTGTTAAGTGTACTCGCTGTTCAGTGTACTCACTGTTAAGTGTACTCGCTGTTAAGTGTACTCGCTGCTAAGTTTACTCGCTGTTAAGTGTACTCACTGTTAAGTGTACTCACTGTTAAGTGTACTCGCTGTTAAGTGTACTCACTGTTAAGTGTACTCGCTGCTAAGTTTACTCGCTGTTAAGTGTACTCACTGTTAAGTGTACTCGCTGTTAAGTGTACTCACTGTTAAGTGTACTCACTGTTAAGTGTACTCGCTGTTAAGTGTACTCGCTGTTAAGTGTACTCACTGTTAAGTGTACTCGCTGCTAAGTTTACTCGCTGTTAAGTGTACTCACTGTGAAGTGTACTCACTGTTAAGTGTACTCGCTGTCAAGTGTACTCACTGTTAAGTGTACTCACTGCTAAGTGTACTCACTGTTAAGTGTACTCGCTGCTAAGTGTACTCACTGTTAAGTGTACTCACTGCTAAGTGTACTCACTGTTAAGTGTACTCGCTGCTAAGTGTACTCGCTGTTAAGTGTACTCGCTGCTAAGTGTACTCACTGTTAAGTGTACTCGCTGTTAAGTGTACTCACTGTTAAGTGTACTCACTGCTAAGTGTACTCTCTGTTAAGTGTACTCGCTGCTAAGTGTACTCGCTGTTAAGTGTACTCGCTGCTAAGTGTACTCACTGTTAAGTGTACTCGCTGCTAAGTGTACTCGCTGCTAAGTGTACTCGCTGTTAAGTGTACTCACTGTTAAGTGTACTCACTGCTAAGTGTACTCACTGTTAAGTGTACTCGCTGCTAAGTGTACTCGCTGTTAAGTGTACTCGCTGCTAAGTGTACTCACTGTTAAGTGTACTCGCTGTTAAGTGTACTCGCTGTTAAGTGTACTCACTGCTAAGTGTACTCACTGTTAAGTGTACTCACTGCTAAGTGTACTCACTGTTAAGTGTACTCGCTGCTAAGTGTACTAAAACAGTAGCTAATACAATCACAATGGCAATATGTACATGACTGCATCCGGCTGCCAATCACATACTGTCCCCATCAACTATGATTCCTGGGTCATGGTCATGTAAATGCAGCATGAGGATGCACTGGGCCTAAAACCAGACACAACAAACTCCTCCTTCCTCCAATGCTTTGTCTGCTTTTCCTCAAAAAAACAAACTGTTAAGTGTACTCACTGTTAAGTGTACTCGCTGTTAAGTGTACTCACTGTTAAGTGTACTCGCTGCTAAGTTTACTCGCTGTTAAGTGTACTCACTGTTAAGTGTACTCGCTGTTAAGTGTACTCACTGTTAAGTGTACTCACTGTTAAGTGTACTCGCTGTTAAGTGTACTCGCTGTTAAGTGTACTCACTGTTAAGTGTACTCGCTGCTAAGTGTACTCGCTGTTAAGTGTACTCGCTGCTAAGTGTACTCACTGTTAAGTGTACTCGCTGTCAAGTGTACTCACTGTTAAGTGTACTCACTGCTAAGTGTACTCACTGTTAAGTGTACTCGCTGCTAAGTGTACTCGCTGTTAAGTGTACTCGCTGCTAAGTGTACTCACTGTTAAGTGTACTCGCTGTTAAGTGTACTCACTGTTAAGTGTACTCACTGCTAAGTGTACTCTCTGTTAAGTGTACTCGCTGCTAAGTGTACTCGCTGTTAAGTGTACTCGCTGCTAAGTGTACTCACTGTTAAGTGTACTCGCTGCTAAGTGTACTCGCTGCTAAGTGTACTCGCTGTTAAGTGTACTCACTGTTAAGTGTACTCACTGCTAAGTGTACTCACTGTTAAGTGTACTCGCTGCTAAGTGTACTCGCTGTTAAGTGTACTCGCTGCTAAGTGTACTCACTGTTAAGTGTACTCGCTGTTAAGTGTACTCGCTGTTAAGTGTACTCACTGCTAAGTGTACTCACTGTTAAGTGTACTCACTGCTAAGTGTACTCACTGTTAAGTGTACTCGCTGCTAAGTGTACTAAAACAGTAGCTAATACAATCACAATGGCAATATGTACATGACTGCATCCGGCTGCCAATCACATACTGTCCCCATCAACTATGATTCCTGGGTCATGGTCATGTAAATGCAGCATGAGGATGCACTGGGCCTAAAACCAGACACAACAAACTCCTCCTTCCTCCAATGCTTTGTCTGCTTTTCCTCAAAAAAACACACAAAACTGGAGGGCCAGTCAGCGGTGAGTCAAAAGGCCAGAATCGTATTCCTCATTATAAGCGCTCCCTGAGGTCTGCAGGAAAGGCCACAGACGCTGTTCAGCCCGTCTTCACATGTACGGTTGACAGCAGCAGCACTGATATCCACAGAGGAGCAGAGGAACTGAACCGGTCGCAGGGAAGTGTTTTTACTTCTCTACCCGGGTCATTTATCAGTGATCCAACATTTTCTTTTTCTTATTATTCTAATTATTTTTCAGGCAGATTTTTTGCCTGCAAAAATAACACATTTTCAAGATATAAACAGATCCAACTCCGGAATGTTCGCTCTGATCAGGAACGCTGTGCTTCTGTTCATCTTTACGGAGTTCTTTTACTCCACCACCTGCCGAGTGCAGAACGGTTCAGCACTGCTGTGTAGGCCCTTTGTGGCTCACTGTTAACAGGTGTGTAACTGCACATCTTACACAACTTTAAAAGTCCTTACAGATTATAAACAGACTCACACACTCTAACAGAGAGAGAGAGCTGCTGAGTTTCTCTGTTCTAATATATCTGCATGTGGACATACGGTACGTGTGTGTGCACTTGAATATGGGTAGAAAAGGGGTACCCTGAGGGTCTTCTGGACCTTCAGAGAAGATCGAATGATTTCAGTCTAATAAGAAGGAGTCTGACGACCATAGGACGACGTTTTATTTGAGTATAATCATCATTCTTGTTGCATTTAAACTCAAATAAGACAGAGAGAGAGAGAGAGAGAGAGAGAGAAAGCTGCTGAGAGACAGATTCTGGGTCAGCGTTACTTTATCCCATTAGGATTTGTTCTGTGTGAGTCTCTCAGGCCCACTAAGTCCAGAAAACCAGCAGGTCAAGAGAACCAAAAATAAATAAAATAATAAATAAATGAAAATAGTTGCCTCTGCGGGATATTTAATTCATAGTGCAGCTACTGCTGAAGATACATTAATCTCCATGTTACGAATACATTTATTTACAAATACACAATAATAACAATAATGGAAACACTTCCCTTGTGCTTCCACTCACTGGCCACTGTATAAGAAACACCTCCCTTCTACTTCCACATACTAGCCACTTTATTAGAAACACCTCTCTTCTACTTCCACACACTGGCCACTTTATTAGAAACACCTCCCTTCTACTTCCACACACTGGGCACTTTATTAGAAACACCTCCCTTCTACCTACACTCACTGGCCATTTTATTAGAAACACCTCCCTTCTACTTCCACACACTGGCCACTTTATTAGAAACACCTTCCTTAAACTTTCATTCACTGGCCATTTATTAGAAACACTTCCGTTATACTTCCACTTAGTGGCCACTTTATTAGAAACACATCCCTAAAACTTTCACTCAGTGGCCACTTTATTAGAAACACCTTCCTTAAACTTTCAGTCACTGGCCATTTATTTGAAACACTTCCGTTATACTTCCACTTAGTGGCCACTTTATTAGAAACACATCCCTAAAACTTTCACTCAGTGGCCACTTTATTAGAAACACCTTCCTTAAACTTTCAGTCACTGGCCATTTATTTGAAACACTTCCGTTATACTTCCACTTAGTGGCCACTTTATTAGAAACACCTCCTTTCTATTTCCACTCAGTGGCCACTTTATTAGAAACACCTCCCTAAAACTTTCACTCAGTGGCCACTTTATTAGAAACACCTTCCTTCTACTTCCACTCACTGGCCACTTTATTAGAAACACTCCTTCTACTTCCACTAACTGGCCACTTTATTAGAAACACTCCTTCTGCTTCCACTAACTGGCCACTTTATTGGAAACACTCCTTTTGCTTCCATTCACTGGCCACTTTATTGGAAACACTCCTTCTGCTTCCACTAACTGGCCACTTTATTAGAAACATCTCACTTGAACTTCCATTTACTGGCCACTTTATTGGAAACACTCCTTCTGCTTCCATTCACTGGCCACTTATACAGCACATTTTTCATCAGTCTAAAGAAATATATAACTACGCAAATGAGTATAGCGCCACTCATTCACACTGAGTTAATAATGATTTGCTTACTGAATGAGGCTCTAAACAGAGTTCATCTACATTTATTAGTCTTAAAGATACTGTAACATTAAATTCCTGTTTAATTCTAAAAGTTGAAAAAGTTTGGACTAATGTACACAAACCCTAACAACTATGAAATAATAAAAAAACAAATAAAATAAATAAACATGAGCAGACACTACTGACCACTGGAACATCTGAGAACCGCTAACACATTTAAGCACACAATGAATGCACACACAATGAGTGTACTCAAACAGACAATAGCTGGGTTTCCTGAGCTGCTACCACACATGTACTTAAGCGTGTGACGAGGGACGGAGCCTCTTGGGAGGTCACAGACGGTTACATAATAGCCCTGTGTCTTTCCCCTCATTATTACTCATTCCAGTCTGTGTTTATTAGCGCTAAATATAGAGCTGCAGATTAATGAGGGAAGCTGCTGTCCGCTCATATCTCTGAGCTAACCACTCAGACGCCCATTCTCACGCATAATTACACACAAGACGCTGAGGACGCGCTTTAGGCCGGGGCTAGGCTTGGGTGACCCCCTGCTCTCATCAATAGATGCAGATCAATGGCTTTGCCTTTCAGCCCACATGTAATTAAAGGGCACATATCGTGGAAAAACATGATTTTTCCTCACATTTTATTTTTAGAATGGAAGAGTTCAGTTCAGTACGTAAAAGTTTACTTATTCACGCCCGAATCCAGTACCATATACCACATATGGAAAATAAGCCTGTTTTGAGTTTCTGTGATGTCATAAAGAACTCAGAAATCCATCCCTTTCTCTTCAGATGACAACAGTTTAGCCCCGCCCATTCACACTGAAGTTATAAGGAGTATTTCAGCCAGGATTGGTTTCTAAATGAGGCACAGCCAATTATAATGAAGCTCATTTACATACGCCGACCTTAAAGGAATTTCCCGGGCAAGGAAACAAGGCCCTCGACTTAGATGAACAGATGTTTTGTTTATATTTATAAAGCACTTTCCTATTGGTTAACATGGGAATATTGCTGTGGTTCCATAGATATGAACTAGATATGAACAGCATCCTCTTTAACGTAAGGGACCATCTAATTCCCCACCTGACCCTAACTATTTATCAGTTATTTTACACACGCTCACCAGAAATAGTCCCCCATTGCTCCCATGTTACTGTCCCATTTCGATTTTGAGAGAATTCTGGATTGGCACAGAGTATCGGAAGTAGAGATGGACCGATATGGGTTTTTCTATAGCTGATGCCGATGCCGATGTTTAGAGGTCGGGGTCAGCCGATAGCCGATATGTGTTGCCAATTTTTAGATGTTTTCTGATTTATTTGCTGCTAAAATGTCACATTATTAATAACAAGTGAATGCACAACATTTCTGAACCTTTTGGGTCTAAGGGCATTATCTCGATTTTTGAATATATACTTTAAAGACACTTGCATGCAACATAATCCCCACATATTTTATATAAAAAATATTCAGAACAGTCTCTGTTGTCTCAATAATGAGGAAATAAGTGACCTAGAGAAAGTATGAGGAGATTATCTGGTCCTAAACCTGAAAAACTTGAAGTCCAATTTTAAAATTCTTCATATATCTTGTAAAAAATGTGTTTTACTTATGTGGACAAACTGTTTTGGTGCTTGAAATGGATTTACCAGAGCCTTAGCTTCACATCAGTAGTTGAATGTATGAATAAAATAGTGTACAAATGTGAAATAAATTCTGTAAAACCGTTTATTGAGTAGAATGTTGCCACTCTGCTTCATACAACAGCCAACAGCCATTAACTTGGACATTAAGTGCATTGAAAAATATTTCCACACAGCCGACATGCCTGCTGCAGTTACAGAGAGCGCCTCACTTCACGCTCGGGTTTTTATCGAGTTGTAGGTAAAATTGCAGATTTTGAAAGGAGGATGAGGCGCTCGGAGAAAGAGAGAGAGAGAGAGAGAGAGAGAGAGTGACGAGAAAGAGAGGAAAAACAGCATGTGCGACGCGATAGATAGAGAGACGCTGATATGCTGTACTGACTGTTCTCTTTACTCCTTCTTTATTTATGTTTGGCTCGAGTGCTGGAAGCTGAGTAATATCTGGGAAGCTCTGGCTGCTCCGGTGAGACTCGCTGTGTAACAGTAACGTGTTAATGTGTGTATTACACTAGAGCAGTTAGCTTTAGCCCCGGAGCTAAGGAGTAAAACCTCCGCTCTGGTTCACGTCTACGGCAGAACTAGAAACAAGTAACCGTCTCATTAAAAACATAATTGTTCACTATAAATTATTTATTTTCACTTGTTTGGCCGAACAGTTCCAAAGGCAGCAGCACAATCCACCGCACCAATAACACGGTCTGCATGCGGACGCGCCTGACTTTAAATCGGTGCTGTGAAACACTGATATCGGTCGATGCCGATATATATAAACAAATGGCAAATATCGGCCCAATATATTGGCCGACTGATATATCGGTCCATCTCTAATCGGAAGCTTGTAAACTGCAGTTTGGTCCAGCAGTGGAGACGTGCCACAGCAGGTCCACACTGAGAGCTGAACCCTGACACTGATTACACAGAGCAGGAAATGTGCTGCTTCTGAAACGCTAACGCAATTTCGGGAGAACACGTTAGAACCTCACAACACACACACACACACACACACACACACTAAGAGGGTGGGCTTGGTGGTGAACATGCGTCTCCATTCTCTGTCTGAGAGAAAAGATGTAATTAGATCTGCTATTTCCGGCAGCTACAGACAGAGGTGGGGAGGGGGTAAGAGAAGAGAGGGAGAGAGAGAGAGAAGAAAGTGGGGGGAGAGAGAGTAAGAGGGAAAAAGAAGGGAGGAAGAGAGAGAAAAGAAATATAGACAGAAAGAGCGAGAAGAAAAGCTGAAAGAGAAATAGAGAGAGAGAAATGGAGAGAGAGAAATAGAGAGAGAGAAATAGAGAGAGAGAAATGGAGAGAGAGAAATAGAGAGAAATAGAGAGAGAGAAATAGAGAGAGAGAAATAGAGAGAGAGAGAAATAGAGAGAGAGAAATAGAGAGAGAGAAATGGAGAGAGAGAAATAGAGAGGGAGTTGGCTTGGTACCCAGAGCTGTACGCCAATTTACTCCACAGCTTTCAAAGGAACCGAGCACGAGCTGTCGTCCTCACACCTGCAGCACACACACACACACACAGTGTGTGTAACAGCACAGCTGAAGGCACTTACAGAGGCTTCACTGATGATTTGATTATTAATTCTGATCAGTTGATTTTATGAAAGCAGAAGCAGAAGCAGCACCACGGCCAGCGCAGCAGCAGCAGCAGCCATGGGAACGAAACACGTGCTCTTTTTGAATTTGACTCCAGCAGAGTGGTTTAAAAGGTGAAGTTGTGTCATGCTAACATCTCACAATTAATTAGGTTCACTGGCAGCAGGTCAGTAACATGTCTGGGTATAAAGAGAGCGTCTCAGGAAGGCACAGTCTTTCAGAAGTAAAGATGGGGAGGAGATCGCCAGTCAATGGAAAACAGAACTGGGAGATTTTATCTTTTACGCTACATAATATCATTAGAAGAAGGAGAGGAGAGAAACTGTCCAGCTTGTTATCAGCGCTTAGTCCCAAAGCCAGCATCCATGTTGGTGTGAGGGGGCATCAGTGCACATGGCATGAGAGACTTGCGCATCTTTAAAGCTTCATCAATGCCGAACAATATATACGGGCTATGGAGCAACATATGCTGCCATCCAGACTATGTCTTTTTCAGCAAGACCATAACAAACCACACTCTCGGGCTGCACCTAATTATTAATTTCTTAATCAATTAACCTAATGATTT
This sequence comes from Megaleporinus macrocephalus, assembly GCA_021613375.1. Taxonomy (NCBI): domain Eukaryota; kingdom Metazoa; phylum Chordata; class Actinopteri; order Characiformes; family Anostomidae; genus Megaleporinus; species Megaleporinus macrocephalus. Next base: position 38,618,961 of record CM038704.1, on the reverse strand, counting down.
TTTTTTTCCTGACTAGTTGATTAATCTAAAAGCTAGTTTTTAGATTACTCTAATGTGAGTGTGTGTAAGTGTGTGGATTTGTAACCATTGGATTTGGTATGGATTCGATTTTGTGCTTCTGTGTGGAAACGCATGGTCTACCTTATGCCTGGTTCTCACTACATGACTGATTGGCGACACGGGGTCACGAATTACATGACTTTCACTCTGGAGAACCGCCCACTCATCTGGCTGCTGTCCAAAAACACCTTTTTTTCATGAGAACTAAACTCTCATGAAAACTAGCGATACCATATAGAACATACACTACTTCCAAAATGAATGACAACAAACAAAAGATACAAGTTGTTACTGCTCTGATTTCAGCAACTAATAAAAGAACGAATTCGGATGAGAAGACGGATTAAGGCACGGGGCCAGCAGGGCCTGTCTGTTCTGCAGAGAGAGCTGGAGGTAAATATTATATCAATATAAACGCACCGCAGCCGCAGAGAGATTAACAGTGACGCTGTTCTCTCTCTACACAATCCCATTGGCTGTAGCTAGACGCTGCTGTTGACTCACAGTCGCCGACTGGTCTAGATATTAAACATGCTTAGATGTTTGTCAGGTGTCTGCGACTTGTCGGCAAGCACTCGGAGACAGGTCTGTGAGAGTCTTTTACGAGTGAGCGAGCGCCGAGTGATCACCGATTTGCTTCTGAGCAAAGCTTTTTGTTAGCGATCTACAAAAACAGTCGGCGAACCAGGCTAAAATCGTGTAGTGTGAACTAGGCATTAAACACGTGATCTATAAATGGTTGAAAAGACGGTCTACGCTCCGACTGGACTTTTAGAGGCACAAATGACATGTAGCCCACACGCCTCAAAGACAAGAAAATAATAAAAGGTAAGAAAAACAGGTAAACAGGTGCTGTCTTGCACCAGCAAGCAATTGTTTGTTGCTTGCTTTTGAGTAGGCACGGCGACGCATCAACGCAGGTTATACTTATCAACGGGAACTTTGATTACGTTGGTGCGTCGCCCCAGCCCTACCACACTCTTACAACTCTGCAGTGAAAGAGTCTTGGTGCTAAAGTGGCCTGTAGTTCAGCCGGTGCATTATCCAATGAAAAATAGGACAAATGAGACCCTGAACTGCTGATCAGCTGACATACTGTATCAGCCAAGAACAGGAAACACTACACTTTCAGAACTACAGCAATCATCCCCCCTGCTTTTTTTTTGGAAACGGGTTGAATTATAAGTGAATAAACATGTTTTCACCTGTATTCTTTTCCTTTTCACACTCTTTCACTCACTCACTCCCTCACTCATTAATGATCAGACACATGCACTTCCCATTTAGTCTCATTTCATAGCCAGCACCGATCTGACCGAGACCTCTGGCCCTGGACCAGCTGACCGTTGACCTTTCAAAGGCTTGCATGCTTCCCTGCTGGTGAACGCGTTTGGCATATGACAGCGTATCCCGTGTGTGTGTGTGTGTGTGTGTGTCTAAGTGAAAGACTAAGAGAAACATGTTTGCAATTAAGCGCTTCAGGAAGCCGTGCTGTCTGAGCCTCTCAAGATTAGAGTGATGCGTAAACAAAGACAGCTTCATTTCAATAAAACAGCTTCAGCCGTACACAATGCGCTGTTTCCTTCCAAGTCATTAAAGCAGTCTGTGAAGGTTGAGTATGTTTCAATTTGCTTTGAAAGTACGGGGTTCTGTCGCAGCCGCCGCCGCCGCCGTCGATCACTAGCTGCTAAAACTCAGAACACGTCGCAAAACACTCCACTGAGACTCGAACCAGCCAACTTCCACAGGGTGAGTGTGTGTGTGTGCATGGTGGCAAGTATTCACTGAATTCTGTGCGCGCGTGTGTGTGTGTGTGTTGGGCTCTGTGCCCGTCAGTAAGCGTGTGTATGTGAATTACTTCATCTGCTATAAATATCCCCCCATTATCAGCCATATGCTGCACAGCTAGAGAGAGAAAGAGAGAGAGAGGGGTAGAGAGAGAGAGAGAGAAGACATTAGCATATTAACTGACATTAAACTTCTTTTAATCAGCAGAAATCTCACCTCTTGCTAATTGCTGTTAAACGGTGCTCAGCGCACCAGTGGAACCGTGAAACGTCAATAATTCACTACAGACCAATCAGCTGATGCTTGTATCTACACCCACTGCCCATTTTATCAAACCCACTCCACTGAAAATAGACCACCAACTCAACATATTCTTCGTGACCACCGATGAAGGACTAGAGGATGACCAAGCTGTGCAGCAACAGATAAGCTCTGTCTGCCGTCTCTGACTTTACATCTTCATGGTGGACCAGGAAGGTGGCAGTGTCTAATAGATAGTGATGGGCCGATCCAGTGTTTTTCAGTTCCGATATATACCAATATAGATACGGATATAAGGGCTCTTTAGTTTATTATCACTGGTACTATGTTTAAGGTTACATAATGAGGCTGAAATAGACACAGCACTTAGTGGAGTACACACATGCATTTAATATAAATGCATTTCAAAGGCATATACAAACACAATAGTTTTCTTTCATATCAAATATTTAAAACACAAAACTGAAATAAACATCTTATGTATCAAAAACCTTTCTAGTAGGCTAAATACAACAATATGACTGACTGCATGATCTAAACAGTTCAAGTATTAAGGAAATTGTATCAGCAGCAGCAGCAACTTCAACAAGACTTCAAATAGTTGAAATAATGTGCAAAACTAAATAGAAATGAAATAGAAAATGGATCGGTAAGTGGATCAGCCGCATTCGCCCGATATCCGATACGTTAAATTACGTCAATATCGGCCCCCATACCAATATTGTATCGGATCGGTCCCATCTCTACTAATAGAGTGGACAGTGAGTGGACACAGTGTTTTAAAAACTCCAGCACAACACACATAAACACACCACCACCACCTGTGTCACTGCAGGGCCCAAAATGATCCACCACCCAAATAATATCAGCTCTGTGGAGGGCCGGTGGGGGTCCTGACTACTTAAGAACAGCGTAACAGAGTATGCTTAGGAACAGATGGACTACAGTCTGTAATTGCAGAACTACAGAGTGCTAATAAAATGGGCAATGAGTGTAGAAACATTTAATCTCTCACATGATAACATTACAGGCGAAGGAGAAAACATTCATATATTATATTATATTATATTATATTATATTATATTATATTATATTATATTATATTATATTATCTCCTCACTGCTGCAGGTTTTGGATACTGATTGTTCATGTTGCATCTACAAGCAGAGCAAGAACAGACTTAACATAGTGTAATACGCCTGATTGGTTCACATTTGCATTTATCAGAAGCTGAAGTGCAGCATGCAGTGACCTTTCAAGGAATCCGCTGCCAACACGATCGCCCTTATGTGAGAACCCACGCGGCTGGTCCTGCTCTCATCAGTTCCAGCCCAGAGAGAATGTGTCGCCGTCAGCAGCCAAGAGCCAGACACACACTGAGCCATTGTCAAAACTAAACAGAGCACTCAGGGCTGGCATTTCAGCAGCCTTCGAACAGCACACATCCCCTTCAGACTGGAGCGGAGCACTGAGCTTCTCCACCAAAACTTCAGACTCCACAGTGTTCTCAACCACAACTGCTTCTTTCCAAAACACATGACATTTAAAGTTTAAACAATATAAGCATGTATTATAAATGAAGCATGCAATAGACTTATGAGTGGTACGCAAGGCATCACATACACTAATATGTGTTATAAGCAATACTGGTGGTCCTGGGGGGTCAGGAACCCTCTAATTACCGTCTCGCACCCCTTGAATGTCTCAAAATCTACAGTACCTTATGGGGACAGCGCTCTATATGATGTCATGCTGTCTGTTAGTAAAAATATATATGCTCGAATACAAATTCAGACCAAGATCACCGTATAGCTTCTATTATTGGTACTATTCACTAACTAGTGATAGGTCCTTCAAAATCTATCACCTGTAACTCAGCAACAGGTGGTATTTCAGCCAGAGGCTGTAAGCAAGGGATAAAGTGCCCTTGCACGTGTGGAGTAGAATGGAGGGGAGTAGAAATTTAATGATCCAAATACTCGATCGTTCGACATTTCTATAACTTATTTGATCCTGGGAGCTGATCAGTGACATAAAACCGTGGGAGTCAAGGATTGCTGCAGCCCTGCACGAAGCCCCTTTGTCAAAGGACCCTTCTTCAATGGCTAGATGGAAACACAGATGTTTTGATGAGCTGCAGGTATGGACTGCCAGCAGGGAGAGCGGATAAACACGAGGTTTACAATCTTTTTTTTCACACGCTACTCGTGAAAATGAATGAAATAATGTTCAGTATTGCTCATCATGCTTGGTATCAGTTTATTATCTTTTTACAGACTGACAGCTTTCTATTGGAAAGATATAAGTGGAAAAAAACTAAACTAGTAACTTTAGCTGGAGTAACAGATCATTAGCATTTGTCTTCTTATATAAAGACTGTGTACCTTTCAAGCCACATGTGAGCTACTATGGAAAGTCCTACAACCTTAAAAACATTAAATATATCGTGTGACATGCTGAGGAATTTAACTGTGCTAGAAAATTACCGGGCAGCACCGCATCGGGGGTTCTGAATCTTGGGGCGCTGCATGATGTGCCGCATCCAGTGCTCGGTGGCCTTTAACAGTGCTGAAAGGTGAACTGTGAGCAGTATTAGCCCCAAAAACACTGTCCATCTCATATATACAAAGCATAAGTACATATATATGTATCATCTGTTATATAAGCAGACCATAGAATAAACATATTTATATGAATAACTAGCTAATCATATGTACACTGTATGTTTTATAAGCAAGGGCAGGACTAAAATAATGTTTGGCTTGATAATCTGGTTATTAAATAAGTAACACATAGCCTACAATTCAAATCCAACCGACTCATATTCTTTCATAATTGTTGGTGTTGAATTTATTGACTTCATGTCTGTAGCCGGAGAACATAGCACAAGTTCTGGCTATATACTGAGGCATATAATACATTTTTAACTTAATCAGTGCACAAATCTATGAGGCAGGCCTACTGTCACATCCTGCATCCCAGTTTAGCTGTTTATTAACACACTGACAAAATTATAACACTGAAATGGCCTCAAAGAGGGCGACACCAGCGCGTGTGCTGAAGTTAAACGCTGCTGAATCCACAGCCAGCGGTTCATCCCTTAGCAAACACTCCTGCGGTGTTTGACTAAAGGTGTTACTCCTGACCAGCTGCCCTCCACCCTGTCAATGCTGTCGATCCAGCTAATGAATAACTTACTACTGCTCACATGCCCTCAGAACAGTTCCTAACAGGTGTTTCAATGAGACCTAGACTTCCTAGCCCTGCTTCACTCTTTCTCGAGGGTGGGTAGCCGGAGAAATCAGTTAAAAATAAGGTTCCAAAGGTTTATTAGCCCTGGTAAACAATAGGAGTGGGCATTCTGACTAATTTTGATGTTTAAATATCTGTAAGACTTGAGGAGCAGATAGTCATTTAACCACAAGGGAAGAACGTTAGCATAACGTTAGCATAAAATCAAACACAAAACAGAAAAAAATCACACAACAGAAAACTTACTAACAACATACAGAAAACTTACTAACAACATACAGAAAACTTACTAACACACAACAGAACACTTAGTAACTTACTAACAGCACTTTATGGCCACTGCACTAGAGTCATCCGTGAAACAGCAAATCAACAAATGCTAACATGGGAGCTAACCGGTGAGCAGTAGATGGGGATGACTGTTGGGATTCTGCTGTTATGGTTTGTTGTCTTCCTCTGTGGATGACAAATCAACATGTTTGTTGCTTAAGGTAACCACTGAGAACCGATAATATCTCTTCATTGTTTTAGCTAATATCAACCAGCTAACCTAGCTAAAGTTGACTGAAATCGGTTTACATTGAACAGCTCTGTACCCTAATCCTGCCTTTTTACTTAAAACAAATGACCGAACACTCTATTTTGTCACCTCCATAACAGAAACTAGCACTACCAAACTCGACAAATTTAGCTGACCTTGAACTCTCAAAACACTCAGAAAAACTCTGGTCAGTACATCATTCATTAATTACAGGGAATCTGTGTTTCGGTAGTGACAGTTTGTAAAGATACACACTGATTTTCAGACTTTGGGACACATTTACTTCATAACAATGGGATCTAACTGCTCACCACATGGCCGTGAGGGACAGGGATAGAGTCTCACTTCTGGCTCTAAAGTGCAGGGGTCTGGCTAAACTAAGGCTCCATCTACAGCCTAAAAGTCTTTGTGTTTCGGAAGTGTCATGAAAATCTGAAAATCTGAGTAAACTTCACTTTAAAAGAATCATAAAAAAAGTGTTTATTTCAGAAGTGTAAATAGAAGTAATACTCTATAAATTTAGCTTATTACTATCTCTGTGACAAGTTTAAATAAAAATCTAAATATCTAATATCTGAATACTTAAACTGGGCCTAATAAGACTTCCAGGGTTTAGTTTTCTTTTAGTGTGTTGTAACATTTTGTGCATGTACAGCCTGCAAAGTTATAAAGCCCAAATTGCACACCAGCGGGAGAAACTCCCTCAGAACTCCACAGAAACTACCCCATATCTCTGTTACAAGGTAATGTCATCTTGTAACACAATTCTTATTTTCCACCTACCAGCAAGCTTACCTCTGACACAAAGAACAGAGAGCTAAAAGAGAGAAAACTGAAATTGCTCCAGACTAGCTTGTTCTACCTGACTTTCAGGATCGAACTCTGGCTCAAACTCAAACAGAAGAACCAACACTATTGTCCGAACAGTCATAGCGGTGTGGGGGGGGGGTTGTGTAGCAAGATGCCACTCTCACAAAATATTGTGTTTTGGAAAAACTGAATCATATAAATCTATTTTAGTAGCAAAACTGTGAACAGTGATAATTATGAACAGGTTTTTTTTCAAAATATATAGTTCTTTTTTCTTAACTAAATTAAGAATAATAGCAAACCTGTCACATTATATTTATTAAACCTCAGATTTATTACAGTAACACAGTCTGACCTGATAAACCTAAACATAAAACAGCAACACAGTTATAGTAACAATAACACAGAAGCAACAACACTGCAGATACTTAAGTCACTAGCACTGTATCATATTCCTAGTACAAAAGACAATTTGAGTTTCTACTGTTTATTTAAAACATTTGTGTGACAGGCTTTCACATTTACGCAATTCAAACAACATCCAATTGAGTTGGATGACACATTTACACAAGCCATGTTTGCTGAGCCTTTAACTGAGCTAGACAAGACAAACAGTTCCTGAAACTGACTTAGACACGAGTTTTACATACCAGTTTTCACCTGTAACTAGTCATTCTAAATCAGTTTCACAGTCTATCTTTCCCACACCGCTGCATTACATTACTTTCAGTATTTTGGTCAATTATTAATATTCTAAATGTGATTTACATATCAAACGTGCTTCCTTCCTATTCCAAACCTGCAAACCTTGATTAAAATACATGGACAATCTGATTTGTATAGTTAAAATCAAATTAATTTATTCTTGAATGGATATAAAGATATTTACCTCTGTCATTTTCATCAAAGCGTCTATAGTCATTACTATTCTGTAGTATGAAATTACAATCAGTGACCTTCTAATCATGGTTGTAAGTTTCTGTAAGCCTGTTATGTGATTGAGTTATATTTGTTAATAATAGTGTGAACAACACCGCTGAATATTCAGGTCACGTCCTGTATTTAAAGTACACATCGAACCTGCCCCATGCTGAGGGTCTCCATGGATTTTCAGTGTCATTTACTAAATCATTTTAGAGAGTTGATCGATGGTCCACTAGCCTCGAGAGACATAGGGGTCATAATTTCTTCAACACTTGGAAATAGATGTGCTTACTCAACAACTGACGATGGATGGCGGACCCCGGGTAGACTTGGTGCCTGTACTTCGGTACATATATACTCTTCCCCTATATACTCCCACATAAGTTTAGGAAGTTTAAGGGTAGAAGGTAATGAGTTCTGGAACGTCTATAATTTCTGGAGTTCTACAACTACTACAATTTTTTGGAAAGTTTCTGAATCTCAACTCTGCCCACTAGTAAAACTGACCAGTTGTGCAACTTCTAGAACTTCATGAGTTTTGGAGCTGTAAGAACTTCTGCTGGAGTTCTAGAACCTATAGTATGTATCACAAAGCTTTATTTTGGAGCTCGCACTGAATTCTGGTGAAACTTACCAAGTCAGAAACTTGTGGTTTCTAGAACATTTAGAGTTCTGGAACTTCCACAAGTTCAATACTTCTATAATTATCTAGAATTCTAGTTACTAGAATATCTGTAAATCTAGTTTCTGAATGTTTATGCTGATTCTCACACTGTCCACAAGTTTTGTGACTTCCAGAGTTCTAGGATATCTAGATTATATCTTGAATTTTTATTATAATTCTTGCAGTGACTTCTAGTAAAACTCAGTTCTGCAACATCTAGAATTATAGAAATTCTTTTATATTTAGATTCCTGGAACGTCTACGATTTCTAGACTTCTTGAACCTCCACAACATTTAGGGTTCTGGAATTTCAAGCATGTTCCTGAAAGCTTATTCTGATTCTTACATTCTGAATTCTGAAACTCACCAAGTCTGAAACTTATGTCTAGAACATTTCAAATGTCTACAACTTTTAAAACTTCTACAACATTTGGATTTATAAAGGGGTTAAGAATTTTTTAGAATGTTTGTGAAAGATTCTCACACTAATTTCTGGTGAAATTCAATAGTTCTGCTAATATGTGGTCAGACAGGACCAAATATAGAATATAGAGTCAAAAATATAAAATCATTCTGATTCTTTGGCAGAATTCTAGAACCAAAACAAAACTTCCACTGAGAACAACAGCGCACCCAATGAGAGTGCACACCGTTACTGACTATCAGGGACACAGCAGTATGTATAGTATTTAGTGCAAACCGTGTCATACTGGTCTACTGAGAGCTTCCAGCACTGGAAGAGCTTTTATATCAATTACATTCTCTCTACATGATGTATGAGTGTATTACTGTCAACTTTCTATTAATGCAACGTAAGAGTCCTGAGATACCAGACCAGACCACCTGTTTGAATGACTATCGCTGCAGTAATACTCATATTTTCAGTTTGATGTCATCAATAAAATCATCACACATGATTGCCACCACGATGTTTAAGGAGGGAAACAAATTTGATCTGTTGCACAGTTTTGGGTGATGAATGGCGAGGCAGGCCCTAAACAAACACCTGGTGCCAGGACGGTCCATCTCTACCCTGCCCGACATCTACCAACACCCAGGCCAAAGTCTGCAGGGTCATAAAATACTCCACTATCAAGTACCACCGGCACACATCCAACTGAACAGCCTCTAACTCTGCACTGTGTAGCAGCCTGATTTCAACAAACCGCTGATTACATAACTACACTTCACTGTAAACTCAACTATATTATACCAACTAAACCCATCAGACAGAAAAATACTAATAAATAATTAATGAGGACAAAACCAGTAAATACAGACTTTTCACCCTCTCCTGGATGCCTGCCCCACATAAACATCTGAACATTGATCCACTGACACAAGATAATTTCTTCATACAGTGAAGAAAGAACTTCAAGCTCTATTCAGTAAGACTGAGACTTCACTGAGAAAGAGAGAGGGATGGAGATAGAGAGAGAGAACAAGAAGAAACAGAGAGAGAAGAGAAAGAATGAAAAGCAAGAAAGAGAGGAGCAAATAAAAGAGAGGAGATGAGAGCAAAACAGAGAATGGCAGTGCAAAGAGACAGCAATGTACAGAAAGAAGGTTAAAAAAGTTAGAAGAAATAGAGAAAGAGAGATAAATGAGAGAGAAGGAGAAGAAGGTTAGCGCTGGAGAGAGGAGAGTGGAGAGAGGATAGCAAAACGGAAACGAGTGATAAAGAAATAGAGGACAAAGAGAGTGAGAGAGAGAAAGAGAAGAGAATGTGAGAGGGAGGGGGAGAGAGAGAGAAACAAGGAGAAGAGAAAGAGAAGACAAGAAACAGAGACAGAGACAGGAGAATAGAAAGGGAGAGATAAGGGAGAGAGGAGAAGAGAAAAAGAGAGGGAAGTAGAAGTGAAAGAGAAAAGGAGGGAGAGGAAAAAAAGAGTGAGTGACAGGAGAAGAGAAAAGGATAGAGAAGGAGGAAATAGAGGGAGAAGAGATAGAGAAGGAGAGGAAAGAATGAGAAGGAGAAAGACGGAGAGAGAGTAACGAGAGAAAAAGAGAAATAACAGAGGGAGAGAGAAACAAGAAAAAAGGAGAAATAAGAGACAGAAGGAGTGAGAGAAGATGAAAAGAGAGAAAATAAAGAGAGAGAAGAAGAGAGAGAGAAGAAGAAAGAGACAGAATAAGAAGAGAACGAGAGAAGGAAAATGTGTGAGAGAGGAAAGGACAAAAGGAAAAAAGACAGAGAGAAGGAAAAGAAAGAGAGAGGGAATGAGAAGAGAGAGAAGAAGAGAGAGAAGGAGAAAGAGACAGAAGGAGAAGAGGATGAGAGAAGGAAAATGTGTGAGAGAGGAAAGGACAAAAGGATAAAAAAGGGCAGAGAGAGAAGGAGAAAAAAGAGAGAGGGAATGAGAGGAGAGATAAAAGGAGAGTGAAGGGAAAGAGAGAATTAAGGGGTTAAGTTAGGCTAAAACTGAACTTTCTGATTCCTGCAGGAAGGTGACTCACTGGGAGGAGGAGATGCTCATGACGGCTGCGATGGCGGACAGCTCGTCAACAAAGACTCGGGCTTTTTGTCCATACCTGATTATCAAAGCACAGAAATAACAGCCTCTAACAGATCTCCTCTAACAGATCTCCTCTAACAGATCTCCTCTAACAGGTCTCCTCTAACAGATCTCCTCTAACAGATCTCCTCTAACAGATCTCCAACAGATCTCCTCCAACAGATCTCCTCTAACAGATCTCCTCGAACAGGTCTCCTCTAACAGATCTCCTCTAACAGGTCTCCTCTAACAGATCTCCTCTAACAGATCTCCTCTAACAGGTCTCCTCTAACAGGTCTCCTCTAACAGATCATATCTAATAGATCTCCTCAAACAGATCTCCTCTAACAGGTCTCCTCTAACAGATCTCCTCTAACAGGTCTCCTCTAACAGATCTCCTCAAACAGATCTCCTCTAACAGGTCTCCTCTAACAGGTCTCCTCTAACAGATCATATCTAATAGATCTCCTCTAACAGATCCTCTCTAACAGATCTCCTCTAACAGGTCTCCTCTAACAGATCTCCTCTAACACATCTCCTCTAACAGATCATATCTAATAGATCTCCTCTAACAGGTCTCCTCTAACAGATCTCCTCTAACACATCTCCTCTAACAGATCATATCTAATAGATCTCCTCTAACAGATTTCCTCTAACAGATCTCCTCTAACAGGTCTCCTCTAACAGATCTCCTCTAACAGATCTCCTCTAACAGGTCTCTAACAGATCATATCTAATAGATCTCCTCAAACAGATCTCCTCTAACAGGTCTCCTCTAACAGGTCTCCTCTAACAGATCATATCTAATAGATCTCCTCAAACAGATCTCCTCTAACAGGTCTCCTCTAACAGATCATATCAAATAGATCTCCTCTAACAGATCATATCTAATAGATCTCCTCTAACAGATCATCTCTAACAGATCTCCTCTAACAGGTCTCCTCTAACAGATCTCATCTAACACATCTCCTCTAACAGATCATATCTAATAGATCTCCTCAAACAGATCTCCTCTAACAGGTCTCCTCTAACAGGTCTCCTCTAACAGATCATATCAAATAGATCTCCTCTAACAGATCATATCTAATAGATCTCCTCTAACAGATCATCTCTAACAGATCTCCTCTAACAGGTCTCCTCTAACAGATCTCATCTAACACATCTCTAACAGATCATATCTAATAGATCTCCTCTAACAGGTCTCCTCTAACAGATCTCCTCTAACACATCTCCTCTAACAGATCATATCTAATAGATCTCCTCTAACAGGTCTCCTCTAACAGATCTCCTCTAACAGGTCTCCTCTAACAGATCATATCTAATAGATCTCCTCAAACAGATCTCCTCTAACAGGTCTCCTCTAACAGATCATATCTAATAGATCTCCTCAAACAGATCTCCTCTAACAGGTCTCCTCTAACAGGTCTCCTCTAACAGATCATATCTAATAGATCTCCTCTAACAGATCATCTGTATCAGATCTCCTCTAACAGGTCTCCTCTAACAGATCTCCTCTAATACATCTCCTCTAACAGATCATATCTAATAGATCTCCTCTAACAGATCTCCTCTAACAGATCATATCTAATAGATCTCCTCTAACAGATCTCCTCTAACAGATCTCCTCTAACAGATATCCTCTAACGGATCATCTCTAATAGATCTCCTCTAACAGGTCTCCTCTAACAGATCTCCTCTAACAGATCATCTCTAACAGATCTCCTCTAACAGGTCTCCTCTAACAGATCTCCTCTAACAGATCATCTCTAACAGATCTCCTCTAACAGGTCTCCTCTAACAGATCATCTCTAATAGATCTCCTCTAACAGATCATCTCTAATAGATCATCTCTAACAGGTCTCCTCTAACAGGTCTCCTCTAACAGATCTCCTCTAACAGATCATCTCTAATAGATCTCCTCTAACAGATCTCCTCTAACAGGTCTCCTCTAACAGATCATCTCTAATAGATCTCCTCTAACAGATCATCTCTAATAGATCATCTCTAACAGGTCTCCTCTAACAGGTCTCCTCTAACAGATCATCTCTAATAGATCTCCTCTAACAGATCATCTCTAATAGATCATCTCTAACAGGTCTCCTCTAACAGGTCTCCTCTAACAGATCACACAGCAGCTGCCGGTTACCGTAACAGAAAGAGCGACATGCCAACAAAAGAGAAGAAACATACCACACAGACAGGCGGAGGAGAAGACTGAGATAGTTTATGTTTTTGTGATAATGATAGAACTATATTGTAAAGTCTACTCAGACAAGCTTCTCTCAGCTGTAGCTAATCATCTGGAGAAGGTAGCACGCTGCAGCTTCATTGCTAAATGCTGTGGTTACAATGTACCGTCCAAAATTACAACAACTGGTTACACCATTGGTTGCATCATCATTGCTGGATGAGGCAAATCAGAACACCAAAGACCTTCTGTGATTGGTCACAGTGCAGTCACTGAAAGGCTAGGGGCTCATTTGCATACTGCACGCTTGTGTAATATCAGTTATTGGCAAAGCTGATGTTGTGATAGAGATTAAGAAACGATAAACTGTGCAGCACTAGACTTTCTTCCCAGCATTGATATTTCACAAAAACTACAGAATCTAAGCAGAAATAAAACACAGGAATTATAACACTCTGCATATCTTATATATATATTTTTTTTTCTCTCTCTCTCAGAGATTTGAGTAAAGTAAAATATCATCACTGTTTCAAGAAAAACAAGTATAAGTTTACAGGAGAGGCCAAAAGCCTAATATATATATATATATATATATATATATATATATATATATATATATATATATATATATATATATATATATATATATACGCGTGTGTGTGTGTGTGTGTGTGTGTGTGTATGTGTGTTTAAAGAAAAACAAGTCCAAGTTTACAGGAGAGGCCAAAAACCTACTGTACTTATAACACAAGTTAATGTAAACAGATTTTATTACAAGTGATTTTGGAGCATTTCTATTGGTCCACTCATCATGAAACATTCACAGGATACGGAAAGCAGCTGTTGTGTTAAAATAATGCCCAAAAAATAAAAATTCAACAAAAATGGAGACATGTTCTCCAAACAGCAACAAACATTTGAAATAAATTTTAATAAATCTTTTCCAAAACTAACATATTTAATTTCTCAACATATCTGCATAATTTATATGAATAAATTATGAATATATAAAATATGAATATAAATATGAATATATGAGTCATTAAGTGGTCTGATTGGGGTGCTGATGGGAACCAGGGATCGTCATGGCTACAACACGGATCCAAGGATCCAAACCCACCAGTGAATCTACACACGTCTTCTGAGTGTTATATGTAATTCTGATGATGGTAAAATAGTCAGCAATCTGAAAAATGCCTCCCCACCTTATTACACTATGCATGTATCCCTTCACCATGAATGAGTTAAACAGACAGATTAAACACATTTTACTACAAAACTTTATCCCTAATTATAAAACAGGTAGTGTATCCATGTCAATGTCATGTAATAACTTTCTTTGTGTTAAACTCTTAGGACATCTGGTTCCACTGTGTACAATTCTGACCCCGTAGCTTTCTTTACAAAGCGGCGTCTCATGTAGAACCACTCTGAATAACTTTGTTTACTTCTCAATCAGTTCCTCAAGTCATTTTTTAGAAAAACTGCTCATGTTCCTCTTTAACCTTTCACTCATTGCCCCACACTAAACCCAGATAAACAAGACGAATCATATTCTCTTTCTAACCAAACATGCGTCCAGTGTTCTTTAAGCAGCCACGATGTCAACTATGACTTAATGTGAGATAAATGGTCACTTCTAAGCTGATTAGATCCCTGAGCGACTCGGTGCGGTGAAGCTGCTGTATCTAGCAGTCAGACAGTCGGAAGCAGACCTTCCGTTCCAAGACACTTGCCCTGCAGCTCTAATTTCCCTGTTAGTGACTGCTGGCCAATCTGAGCACATAATGTCCCAAACTGACCAAATCATGACGTCACAAGAGCAGGCCAAGGCACTTCCCATGGACTCCTACCGCAGCAGAGGCAGCCCTGGAGCGTGCACTTCCAACCCCCCCTGTCCCCTCGTCCACCCCCACAAACAAACACTCATTTCTGAACCCGTTTTAGAAGAAGAGAAAGAAACAGAGGCTAAAAACACGCTGGGACTTCTGTTTTACTGGAGTTTGCTGACTGTTTATTACACAGTTGTTACATAGTTTTCTTTTAGTATGAATAGGATTTGTTTTTATTTTAGAAAGAGGTTTGGTCATACTGTTTGAAATACTCTTTGCGTCCTGATAGCAATCAAAAACTCTAACACAGAACCAAAAGAAGAAAAACCACTGAGGGCCACATCTGGACTAATGAAATGGCCTCACACCAACACCTGCTTGTGTACTCATTTGCAAAAACAACAACAACAACAAAAAAACAAGTGACAACAACAGTCTGCACTGCTAAGGAAAGAAAGAAAAGAAAAGGCAGTTATAGAAAGAATTAAACAGAGGAGGCTGTGTTTCAGTTTGGGGAGTGGAAGGCAGCGCTCACCTGCTCATGTGTTTGAATATAGTCAAGTTTGAAGTGAAGACATTGTGGGTGTGCTAAATGTATTTATTATAAAATAATAAAATTCAAAGCAAAACTCCAGCTTTTCCGGTCTGATTATGTATTTAAGGCTTCTATACAGCTTTTTGGTCGAATGCACGGATTCTGGAAAACAACAGATTTTTTTATTCCCATAGAGAATGAATAGGATGGAAAAGTACACGCCAATCTACTGAACTTCTGCTCAACTGACAGACACTGTTTCACATACACTTACTCAGGACAGTCAGAATTTTTCCATTCCTCTTTCCTAAACCATCCCACGTTTCCAGTCCAAATCTTTATTTCCCAGATTAAATCTTTATTTCTCAGTCTAAACCTTTATTTCCCAGTCTAACCCTTTACTTCCCAGTCTAAATCTTTATTTACCAGCCTAAATCTTTATTTCCCAGATTAAATCTTTATTTCTCAGTCTAAACCTTTATTTACCAGCCTAAATCTTTATTTACCAGCCTAAATCTTTATTTCCCAGGCTAAATCTTTATTTCCCAGTCTAAATCTTTATCAGGCTAAATCTTTATTTACCAGCCTAAATCTTTATTTACCAGGCTAAATCTTTATTTCCCAGTCTAAATCTTTATTTACCAGTCTAAATCTTTATTTACCAGTCTAAATCTTTATTTACCAGCCTAAATCTTTATTTACCAGCCTAAATCTTTATTTCCCAGATTAAATCTTTATTTCTCAGTCTAAACCTTTATTTACCAGCCTAAATCTTTATTTACCAGCCTAAATCTTTATTTCCCAGCCTAAATCTTTATTTACCAGCCTAAATCTTTATTTACCAGCCTAAATCTTTATTTCCCAGTCTAAATCTTTATTTACCAGCCTAAATCTTTATTTACCAGCCTAAATCTTTATTTACCAGCCTAAATCTTTATTTACCAGCCTAAATCTTTATTTCCCAGTCTAACCCTTTACTTCCCAGTCTAAATCTTTATTTCTCAGTCTAAATCTTTATTTACCAGCCTAAATCTTTATTTCCCAGTCTAACCCTTTACTTCCCAGTCTAAATCTTTATTTCCCAGTCTAATCCTTTACTTCCCAGTCTAAATCTTTATTTCTCAGTCTAAATCTTTATTTACCAGCCTAAATCTTTATTTACCAGCCTAAATCTTTATTTCCCAGTCTAACCCTTTACTTCCCAGTCTAAATCTTTATTTCCCAGTCTAATCCTTTACTTCCCAGTCTAAATCTTTATTTACCAGCCTAAATCTTTATTTCCCAGTCTAACCCTTTACTTCCCAGTCTAAATCTTTATTTACCAGCCTAAATCTTTATTTCCCAGTCTAACCCTTTACTTCCCAGTCTAAATCTTTATTTCCCAGTCTAAATCTTTATTTACCAGCCTAAATCTTTATTTACCAGCCTAAATCTTTATTTCCCAGTCTAACCCTTTACTTCCCAGTCTAAATCTTTATTTCCCAGTCTAATCCTTTACTTCCCAGTCTAAATCTTTATTTACCAGCCTAAATCTTTATTTCCCAGTCTAACCCTTTACTTCCCAGTCTAAATCTTTATTTACCAGCCTAAATCTTTATTTCCCAGATTAAATCTTTATTTCCCAGTCTAAACCTTTATTTACCAGCCTAAATTTTTATTTCCCAGTCTAACCCTTTACTTCCCAGTCTAAATCTTTATTTACCAGCCTAAATCTTTATTTACCAGATTAAATCTTTATTTCCCAGGCTAAATCTTTATTTCCCAGGCTAAATCTTTATTTCCCAGTCTAATCCTTTACTTCCCAGTCTAAATCTTTATTTACCAGCCTAAATCTTTATTTCCCAGGTGAAATCTTTATTTCCCAGATTAAATCTTTATTTCCCAGTCTAAATCTTTATTTACCAGCCTAAATTTTTATTTCCCAGTCTAACCCTTTACTTCCCAGTCTAAATCTTTATTTACCAGCCTAAATCTTTATTTACCAGATTAAATCTTTATTTCCCAGGCTAAATCTTTATTTCCCAGGCTAAATCTTTATTTCCCAGTCTAATCCTTTACTTCCCAGTCTAAATCTTTATTTACCAGCCTAAATCTTTATTTCCCAGGTGAAATCTTTATTTCCCAGGCGAAATATTTATTTCCCAGTCTAACCCTTTACTTCCCAGTCTAAATCTTTATTTACCAGCCTAAATCTTTATTTATCAGGCTAAATCTTTACTTCCCAGTCCAAATCTTTATTTCCCAGTCTAACCCTTTACATCCCAGTCTAAATCTTTATTTACCAGCCTAAATCTTTATTTATCAGGCTAAATCTTTACTTCCCAGTCTAAATCTTTATTTACCAGCCTAAATCTTTATTTCCCAGGTGAAATCTTTATTTCCCAGGCGAAATGTTTATTTCCCAGTCTAACCCTTTACTTCCCAGTCTAAATCTTTATTTACCAGCCTAAATCTTTATTTATCAGGCTAAATCTTTACTTCCCAGTCCAAATCTTTATTTCCCAGTCTAACCCTTTACTTCCCAGTCTAAATCTTTAATTACCAGCCTAAATGTTTATTTCCCAGGCTAAATCTTTATTTCTCAGTCTAAACCTTTACTTCCCAGTCTAAATCTTTATTTACCAGCCTAACCCTTTACTTCCCAGTCTAAATCTTTATTTACCAGCCTAAATCTTTATTTAGCAGGCTAAATCTTTATTTCTCAGTCTAAACCTTTACTTCCCAGTCTAAATCTTTATTTACCAGCCTAAATCTTTATTTCCCAGGTGAAATCTTTATTTCCCAGGCGAAATATTTATTTCCCAGTCTAACCCTTTACTTCCCAGTCTAAATCTTTATTTACCAGCCTAAATCTTTATTTCCCAGTCTAAATCTTTATTTACCAGCCTAAATCTTTATTTAGCAGGCTAAATCTTTATTTCTCAGTCTAAACCTTTACTTCCCAGTCTAAATCTTTATTTACCAGCCTAAATCTTTATTTCCCAGGTGAAATCTTTATTTCCCAGGCGAAATATTTATTTCCCAGTCTAACCCTTTACTTCCCAGTCTAAATCTTTATTTACCAGCCTAAATCTTTATTTCCCAGTCTAAATCTTTAATTACCAGCCTAAATGTTTATTTCCCAGGCTAAATCTTTATTTCCCAGTCTAACCCTTTACTTCCCAGTCTAAATCTTTATTTACCAGCCTAAATCTTTATTTATCAGGCTAAATCTTTATTTCCCAGTCTAACCCTTTACTTCCCAGTCTAAATCTTTATTTACTAGCCTAAATCTTTATCTATCAGCCTAAATATTTATTTATCAGGCTAAATCTTTATTTGTCAGTCTAACCCTTTACCTCCCAGTCCAAATCTTTATTTTCCATGCTAACCCTTTACTTCCCAGTCTAAATCTTTAATTACCAGCCTAAATCTTTATTTATCAGTCTAAATCTTTATTTCTCAGTCTAACCCTTTACTTCCCAGTCTAAATCTTTATTTACTAGCCTAAATCTTTATTTACCAGGCTAAATCTTTACTTTCCAGCCTAAATCTTTATTACCTAGTCTAACCCTTTACTTCCCAGTCTAAATCTTTAATTACCAGCCTAAATTTTTATTTTCCAGGCTAAATCTTTATTTCTCAGTCTAACCCTTTACTTCCCAGTCCAAATCTTTATTTTCCAGGCTAACCCTTTACTTCCCAGTCTAAATCTTTATTTACCAGCCTAAATCTTTATTTCCCAGCCTAAATCTTTATCTCCAAGCCTAAATCTTTATTTCATAGTCTAAACCTTTACTTTCCAGTCCAAATCTTTATTTACCAGTCTAACCCTTTCCTTCCCAGTCTAAATCTTTATTTACCAGCCTAAATTGTTATCTTCCAGTCTAACCCTTTACTTCCCAGTCTAAATCTTTATTTACTAGCCTAAATCTTTATCTTCCAGGCTAAATCTTTACTTCCCAGTCTAAATCTTTATTTACTAGCCTAAATCTTTATCTTCCAGGCTAAATCTTTACTTTCCAGCCTAAATCTTTATTACCTAGTCTAAACCTTTACTTCCCAGTCCAAATCTTTATTTCCTAGTCTAAGCCTTTACTTCCCAGTCCAAATCTTTATTTTCTAGTCCAAATCTCTATTCAACCAGTCTTTATGTTTTCCTGAATTTCCTGATGAACTCAAATGGTGAAAGGCTACTCTGTTATTTAGATCAGACGATCAAACCCTATTCTCTGATTACAGGCCCGTATCTATACTTTCAATATTTTTTTCTAAAGCTTATAAAAACTTGTTTACAACCAGCTCATCTTTCATCTCTCTAAATACAAACTATTACACTGTCACCACTAATAAGTTGTCTGGGAAAAAACCCACCTCCAGCTATCTGAGAACATTCTAGCATGCTGCATAATAATACAGTAACCACTGAAGTATTTATTGACATATCCAAAGCCTTCGACACTCAAGTCAATTACAGTGTCCTGATACAGAGGTTATACAATGTACATATACAGTATTACACAAACACCTTATACAGTCACTGGGAATCCCCCCATAGTGATCATAGGACCCACATGCATCCCCACCGTATGCAGTTTTATGGATGCAGAAACAGTCAGAATTCATTTTTACCTGAATATTTCCACCATCTCTGCACACCTTAGAATTACAAAGGCCATGTCTTTGTAAAACTAGTTTTCCTCCCAGAAAGTTTGATGTAGGACATAAACACCGGTGAAGTTTACTGTCCACTCAGTCTTTGTATGTAAACTAAGTTGCAAAAACCTAACACTGTGTTTGTAATGTCATAAAAACCCTACATATTTACATATATATATTTATCAATTTATCCTATAGCAGTTAAGCCCCACCCACTCATGCTGAAGTTTTAGCATTACAGTTTTTCTCAAACTTTTAAACACATTTCCAGAAACTCTAAACACAAACTCCAAAGAGCTTATTACTTTATCAGAAAGCCACAAACCTCCTCAACACTGATTCGTTTCACTAAAACAACACACACAGCTATTACATGCTTTAACAGAGCATCAAATATAAACTTAAAACACAAACATGTATATGTATGCTTTTGCTTACTGAGGCCATGTTACATATTCAAATGCATATGAGTTTAAATTAGATTTTTTACAGCATTTACAATACTACATGTATACACAAAACATATGTAACCCATTTTATATTGTATGTAGCAAAACTATGAGAGCACTCCAAGGAAAAAATGCAAATACAAAAGGGTAACAAAAGAAATTTATTTATTGCAAAACAAATAAGAATAAGAATTAGAGAATGAAGGAACAATGTTGGTGAATAGATAAAGGAATGAATGGATAAAGGAACAATGTTGGTGATGGATAAAGGAATAAAGTGATGGAGGAACAATGTTGGTGTATGAATAAAGGAATGAACGGATGAAGGAACAATGTTGGTGTATGAATAAAGGAATGAACAGATGAAGGAACAATGTTTGCATATAAATAAAGGAATGAATAATTGATGGAACAATGTTGGTGTATGGATAAAGGAATAAACGGATGAAGGAACAATGTTGGTGTATGAATAAAAGAATGAACGGATGAAGGAACAATGTTGGTGTATGGATAAAGGAATGAATGGATGAAGGAACAATGTGGGTGTATGGATAAAGGAATGAATGGATGAAGGAACAATGTTGGTGTATAGATAAAGGAATGAATGGATGAAGGAACAATGTTGGTGTACGGATAAAAGAATGAATGGATGAGGGAACAGTGTTGGTGTATGGATAAAGGAATGAACAGATGAAGGAACAATGTTGGTGTATGGATAAAGGAATGAATGGATGAAGGAACAATGTTGGTGTATGGATAAAGGAATGAATGGATGAAGAAGTAATGTTGTTGTATGGATAAAGGAATGAACAGATGAAGGAACAATGTTGGTGTATGAATACAGGAATGAATGGATGAAGGAACAATGTTGGTGTATGGATAAAGGAATGAATGGATGAGGGAACAGTGTTGGTGTATGGATAAAGGAATGAATGGACAAAGAAGTAATGTTGGTGTATGGATAAAGGAATGAATGGATGAAGGAACAATGTTGGTGTATGGATAAAGGAATGAATGGATGAGGGAACAGTGTTGGTGTATGGATAAAGGAATGATTGGATGAAGGAACAATGTTGGTGTATGGATAAAGGAATGAAGGGGCGACAGGCAGCTACTGATAGGAGGTCTAGAAGATCAGAGCAAGAGATGTCAACCTGACTGGTCAGAGGAATGATTACAGAAGCTTCACCCAATTAGGATCTAGTTTACATGGAGAGGAGTGAAGTATGGTGAAATATGTCGGTCAATTATTGGTCAGTGGAACGTAATGTAGAGGGTTACTGTTTACCTGTAGGGTCAAGAACAACCTCCTTAGAAAGAAAACACAGATTAAGTGTATTTTCAAGGCTCTATATAGAAGCAAAGCAGTTCTTCTTATTTCTTTTTTCTGAGCGTATGACCTGTGACCTGTGGTTACGTCTCCCACTGCAGTCCCTGACCTATGCCCTTAGAACTGAAATTAATGAACAGCTCAGGAATTATTGACCTTCATGGCAAGTCACTCCCTCATGCCACAATTTAGGTGCTGTTCAGGACCCCATAGAACGATATGTCTAACAAGTTGATTAGGCCATAAGAGTCTGCTGACCACACAGGGTTCGCACCACCAACATCCCAGTTGGATCTCGGCAGCATGGGCTGTTTTTCACAGCCACACTGGCTCACAGCAAGGTTTAGCTCAGTGCGTTGATATTAGATTGTAGTACTTGGTTAACTTTCAAGGCTGCAGAGTGCCAACGTTTTACTGGAACTGGCGAGCCAGAATCCATCCTGTACTTCTCAAGAAAACGATCAGCTCTAATGATGTACTGACGGAACTCCAGGACGAAAGAGGGCTGGTTTTTATCTGGAATTTTGGTGCTAAGGCCATGTCCTGTATAAATATGAGGAGATATATGTGCATATGCATGTCTTCTCTATTAAATGTAGTCATGATTAAATGTTGCTCTTATCATTTAGTCTTCTGGTAACAGCGGAGAAGCCTCAGGGTCTTCAGAGAGATTTGCCGTAGCTATTAAATACAGTCTGTAAGGATTTGCTCATTTCTATGTGAAAGAATCATCTTACTTGTTATATTTAAACTGTATTAATACTTTAATAATCTCTCTGTTGAGCTTTGGTTGCAAACTACACCAGCACAGTTTTATCTCAGTAGGCTGTTTTGTTGTTTCCGGTGTTCTAGAACCAAAAGAATTTGTTAGCACACAGTACATCCAAACCAAAGTATCAAAACAACTGCTGGAGGCTGGATGTGATATTGTTTCTAATATACAGCCATACCAACCAACATTCATCTCTGTGTCTAATCTCTGTGTCTTATCCACATCAACCCTCCTCTGTGTGTCTAATCCACAGTCATACTGACCCTCATTCCTCTATGTGTCCAATCCACAGTCATACTGACTGACATTTCCCCCCTGTGTCTTTCCAAACTGTCTAATCCACCTCAGCACTCTGTGTGTCTAATCCACAGTCATACTGACTCTCACTCCTCTATGTGTCCAATGCACAGTCATACTGACCCTCACTCCTCTATGTGTCTAATCCACAGCCAAACTGACCCTCACATCTCTGTGTCTAATCCACAATCACACCGAGCCTCACTCCTCTGTGTATCTAATCCACAGTCACACTGACCCTCACTCCTCTATGTGTCTAATCCACAGTCATACTGACCCTCACTCCTCTATGTGTCCAATCCACAGTAATACTGACCCATACACCTCTATGTGTCTATTCTAGTCATACTGAACTTCACTCCTCATTTGTGTCCAATCCACATTCATAACGAGCCTCTTTCCTCTGTGTGTCTAATCCCCAGCCATAGTGACCCACACTTCTATATATAAAAATATAAATCTATCAAATACTGAACACGTATGCTGACATGTCTGATATCTGATATGTGGATGAATATATAACATAGTGTTTGCATCACAGATATATTTTCTGTCTGATATGTTAGATATATCTGGATTATACATACATGTAGATACAAACACAGAAACAGTGATTATATATATATATAATTTTGCAAACCCTCCTGCTTTCAACATGGTCTGCATGCCTTCTGGTCATTTCCAAGCCTAATGCGCTAAAAGTAGCACCATTAGCATGAAAAGTTGGCATGAGCACCAGCTTCTACAATACTTAATTACACAGAGCCAAACTTTTCACCCAGCAACAGTCTATCAGCATTACTTCCATAGGCTGTAGATCAGACAGAGGCCTGAGAACCTTGACTTGCTCCTCCCACCATGCACCTATAAAAAGGGTGCAGCTCTCTCTGGGGTGTAGCAGTCCAGGGATTAAGCAGACAATGTTTATTTTTAATCCCCTCTCCACTCCCATTCCTGAGGTCACTATTGAGCTGGGACAGTGGCCAAGACGAGGTGAGGATCTGTCCAATAAACACACCACATCTCCCTAAGGATCGATAGCAGAGTACCCAAAAGGGTTCTAACATTACATAGACCGAATACATAAATACAGCCAGAGCCAAACTACTCAGGTTACACCCACGGTGGTCCCATCATTGAGTGACTATTATATCAAAACTCATCTTACCACTCATCATCTAAACCACTTTTCTTTCTGGGTCGCGAGGGGGTGCCGGAGTCTATCCCAGCACTCAACGGGCAAAAGGTAGGAAACACCATGGATACCAGTCTACCAGTCCATTGCTGGGCAGTATATCAGAACTCATATGTAGTTTTGGGGTTTTCTTGCATTGTGTGAACTTTCATGAGGGATTATCCAAAAGAAATGGTCTCCCTGTTGTTGGAAACTCATTATTTCGATCCCTGGTAAAGCTATAGCCATCTGCAGCAGCGAGTTCTGGCCAGCATAAACATCCCTGCCCTCTCTGGGTCTTGCCCCCTCCATCACTCAGCGCAATCTAGCTCACAGGTCTTAGCTGACATAACAGAATTAGCAGTGGGTATTCTCCACCTGGTGTGTTCACTCGATCAATGATATTACGTTAGCAGCAGTTTGGAAAAATGCAGCAGTTCTTACTATCAGAGAAGGCACCTGCTAGCCTTCACCCTAACAGCTTGGTAGCACTGTGTGGAGCCCTAGCACGCTAGCTAAGTTCTGGGCAGCTACCATTTTGAAGATAAAAGGTTTCATGAGCACAGTGAAAATATACACTAGAGATGGATCAGTGTTTTTGGAGCCAATACAGATCACCTGTAGGCTTTCAGCGCTATTAGCCACTAGCCACTAGCCACTATGAATCAAGGACAGGGCTGGACTGGTAAAGACAACTGCACACTGAACACATCGTGTCAACACTGGCTATTATTCTGAGACCCTAAGCACTGTTCAATTCTGTTCCATAACTATATTAAGGTTAAGCCATATTGAGACACAGGAAACGCAGCTAGTCTGTTAGATACACAGACAAATGCTAATGGTCAGTTAGCTCAGCTAACATTGCCTATATTTTTTCAGCTCATATCTTTCAGCTAAAAACCTTAGGGGCTAGAAAAGATAAGTTAGAAAAGATAAGTTTCTTAGGGCTGGATACAAATATTTGGCTATCCAGATGTTTGTTCGTTGGGTAGGGAATTGGCTTTTCATTTTGGGATTCAAATATTCATTTAGCTTTTTGGCTAAATTTCCTTCGGGATCAATAAAGTATCTATCTATCTATCTTAAATTTATCCATGAATGCAAGTTCTCTTTAGAACAACTCTGTATGTATCTGTAATTTGCTGAAAACAGCACCAAACACTGTGAAAAGAAACAGCCTATCCAGCGCCAGCAGCTTAAAACAAAGTCCTCGGCTCTACACCAGAAAACCTATCATTCCACCCGTATTCAGGGTCATAAAAGTCTTTGGGCGAACTGATCTAAAAATGTTTAACATAAGTATATCTTCTCTTTAAAAAGCTGAACTATTTACAACATTGCCATGACATACACACTTCATCATAACTTTATGGCCTTTCTACTTTCGAGTGCTGGTTAACCCGTGCATGCATGTGTTAGCGAG
Source organism: Megaleporinus macrocephalus (assembly GCA_021613375.1). Taxonomy (NCBI): domain Eukaryota; kingdom Metazoa; phylum Chordata; class Actinopteri; order Characiformes; family Anostomidae; genus Megaleporinus; species Megaleporinus macrocephalus. The sequence goes on along the minus strand of CM038704.1, from coordinate 38,593,525 downwards.
CCCAGTAGACTCTGTGAGAAAAAAAGCAGCAGCTAGCTCTGAAATTCGGAAGTTAGAGCGGATGAAGTTGCAGACAGCACAGCTGATAATCGCATAATTGGGCTGAAAATCGTCCATACATGATCCTCCCATTTCTAATATACACAGGTTTCCTCATTGTAAAGCTCGAAATAACGTTTTTTCCATAGTTGTTTTCGTATCTCATGAGTAACCCAAGCCTTCTCTTCAGATGAGCTAATGCCCTGGTGCTACCACCACAGCTAATGTTGAATGCCAAACAAGGACTCGCCTTCTTCTACACGGGGTCTTTTCTCTCAGTGGATACCAACATGTTAGTCTAGCAAAGAAACATTTTTCCCCTGTTTCTGAAACTAGCTGACATTGACGCGAGCGGTCTGCACTCACTGTTTCAGTCCTGCTAAAGCATAAAGCTGCTGTTTCTCTGAACCGTTAGCTTCTTTTCCCTGAACAGTGCTAACTGAAAAACTTCTGAACAAGCTGGAACTTCTGAACAGAGCCTAAAGCTGCTCTTGATCTTGTGCTTATGAACACATCCGGGTTGGATTTGAACTTCCAGACAATTGTTTATAGGCATGAGAAGAAACAGTCCTGCTCGGTTTCACACTTTCATGCTGCAACTCACAAGCGGTTGATAATAAGCTGATGTGCTCACTTGGGCCGGGGGTGGGGGGTTTAGTTAGGAGGGGGACACGAAGGGGGGACTGATGCGAAACTCTGCAGAACCGTTTGTCCTGAGTGAGCAGCGGATTGCGAAGCCACAGGGATCACAGCGGCGCTAATCTGGCATAAGCTGTCCCGTTTGGGGGCATTTGAAAATCAATTCATTTTATTCTGGCTAATCACATAACTGCACAGGTGTGAGCCTGAATGGAGCGTCCAGAGCTTTCCAGGGTACAGGGTGGGGGGGTCATGATGAGTAGGGCTGTCACAATCATGAAATTTCAGCTGACAACTAATTGTCATTTACGTAATTGACAATCACAATTTGTCTTTGCTTGGTTATTGTTTTCAACTGATTAGACACCTTAACTTGCTAGCAATTATATATATTATATCGTCGCTGTCCAATGTTGTAACTTTACAGGAGACATCAAAAACATACTTTACTTTCAATGTAAGTCAATGGAACTAGAATGTTTTCCAAGCCATTTTGGAGCACTTCTATTGGTCTATTCATCATAAAATTTTCAAACAATGTAAAAGACCATCAGTGTGTTCAAATGATGTGGAAAACTCAAAATTGACAAAAAATAGTAATACATGTTTTTCACTGGACAACGATGATATATTATATATCATTGCTGTCCAAAGTAAGCATCTCCAAAGTATCTCCAAAATGGAAACATTGCCGGACACTTTTAATGTAAGTGAATGGAACTGAAGTTTTTTCCAAGCAATTTTTCGAGTGATGCAGGAAACTTGAGAACTCTCTGGCCTCTGACATCAAAGGACACAATCTGAACGAACCAATCCTGAACACTCCTTCAGATCACTCTCCTGAATAATGATTACACCCCCCTTTGTCTGCTTTAAAGTTATGTATATACACCGGTATTGCAAACTACTACTACTGCATACCGTGCGCTCTCTTGTCTTGTCTATATCTCTTGTATCGACCCTGATTCTGTTTTTTTGACTTTGTCCTTTGCTTTGCTCTGGACATAGTCCCTGTCTGGCTCTGACCTCTGCCTGTTTTTCACCCATGCATTTGTTGTTAGCTATCACGGTTTTTATCCAGGTGTGTCTGATCCGTCCCTCAAACCTGAGAACTGTAAGGAAATCTGAATCTGCAGATTTCCTTTATTACTAATCCTGTATTTCATCATAATAAAAAACGGGGGGAATTCCCGTTTGACGTGAGCTGCTGAAGGCGATGACAGTACACTTGAAATGCTGTGACCCTCGCTTGCCCCTGGGCTGTAAGTGGCCGCTCGTGCGGTGAACAGAAGCTGCAGTGTGGACTGCAGGTCTGCGAAGCCTGAAGCGCTGCTGAAAAGAAGCCAGAGAGAGAGAGAACACATTATAACTGCTCGCACAGTGTGTTTAGACTGGACCCAGATCAGTCGGCAGTGAGTGGATTACAGGAGGATTAGAGAGGTGACGAGGTGACCATGCACACACATACACACAGGTGCACTCTTCTAGTCTAAACACAACCGTAAACGAAGAGAAAGTATTTTTACACTTAATACACATAATAATAATAATAATAATAATAATAATAATAATAATAATAATAATAACAATAATAATTATAATAATAATAATAACAATAATAATTATAATAATAATAATTATTATTATTATTATAATAATAATAGGCCATGTGTTACAGTGATACTGCCACAGTGCTGTTAGGATTGAACAGCAATAGTACACAATATAAACAGAACAATGTTGGATCAATAATGTGTTATTAACAATAATCACAAATAGAAAAGTGCACTGGTGGTCTTCCAGATGGTTGTTAGGGAGTCATACTCATGGAGTAATTCTATTTATAGAGACATTCCTTGTCACCTAACCTTTTCAGAATTGTCCCCTGAAAAAGTGAATCAATGGTATTCACGCCCAGAACTGATTGGAAGAGTATCTCAGATTTTTGCACAGTACTGTTTGGGCCCCTGGCTTTGAATGAGACTCCGATTTCATAACCATTCATATCGTAATGATTTGATGGTTTGTGTACTGTGTGTGTGCAGGTACTGTAGCTCTAATCGCTTTATAGACCCGAACAAGCTCTCGGAACGACTGAACGCAGCTCTCGTTTACACAACCTCCCTCAATAAGGTGAATACAGTTTCATTAGAGAGCTAAACTCCTGGCTGGAGGCTCTCTTCCAGAAAAGGACAGAAACAGATCGATGCTGATTCAGTAAGAGTCGCAGGAGAAAGCAGCTCCTTATTGAATAACGTTTAACTGCATCAGACAACTTAATAACACCTTCCTCAAGACCACCGGCCTCAGCGCCAACGTATATCTGTACACAGTAACTCAGCAGCTTCAGCTTCTTAACATGGTCTCTAAGTTGCTGTTATAGTTTCCCAGGTGGTTGCCAGGTGGGTATCACAGAATTTTAGAACTTCTTTCTTTGGAAAGAACTACTTGCTATTTGTGTTTAAACACAGATAAATTTGACCTCCACATTTATCCCATCCATGCAGTGAAACACTTACATACACACACACTAGTGAACACAGACACTGGGAGGCAGTGAGCACACTTGCCCAGAGTGGTGGGTCACCATAACCACAGCAACCATGTAGCAGTTGGGGTTTCTCACAATGTGCCAGATGGTTGCTAGGGGGGTGCTATGGTGTCTCAGGTGGTTGCTAGAGAGTTGCTGCTACAGTATTCCAGATGGCTGCTAGGGAGTGTATTTTAGGCAGTTGCTGTAATATCCCAAATGGTTAGTGGACAGTTGCTAGGGTGTTGCTAGGTGTTTGTTATGATATCCTTTATGCTCAACAGGGTGTTGCTAATAGTAGTATCGTGATTTACCCCCATTTGTTCCTGAGGGGAGAAATACAACAACTGTACAAAAACTGTATATACAATCAAAACGCTGGCACACGCACAAGCACCCAATTTCCAATCAGTCCAAACATTCCAAACATTCCAGAGTACTGATAACTGAAAAACTGGTGGACGAGTTACTGATGGGCTGTTACTGCTTCACCCTGTAATTCATGTTTATATATGTCCAACCAAAAAACAAGCGTCTCCAAAACAGCAGGAGAGACCAAAATCTTTACTTTCAATGTCATTCAATGGAACCAGAAGTCTTTTCATGCTAATTTGGAGCATTTCCATTGGTCTGTTAAATATGAAATTGTCACACAATGTAAATGTCAGCTGTCGTGTTCTAAAACGGAAATACATGTTTTTCTTTGGACAGAGACAATATACAGAATCAGAAAGCACACAATCAAGTCTAAGTCTACTGATTTTTCCCCTCTCTTTCCCCCCATGTATCCCTTCTTATTTTCTCAATCCCTGTCTTCCTGTCCTGTCTCTCCTCCCACCTCTCCCCTTTACCTTGTACTTGTATGTACGGACATGTTGATGGATAATTTTGCTGGTTCTTGTACTTGTACTTGTGACTGTGTGACAATAAAGAAGCATTACATTTCCTAAATCAAGATTGCTGCTGAAGGAAGTCTGTCTGGGGCGTCCAGGAGAAATCCGGAAGTAAACTTTGCTCTTAAAACGGGAGCTTAAGATATGATCTACTTCTTTCCCAATAAGCTATTCATGTTACACTGTATTGTACTTAATAGGGCTGGGTATCGCAACTGATTTCTCCGGTCGATTCGATCCCGAGGTCCCAATTCAATTTGATTTCCGATTCGATTCGATTGTATTCAATATCGATTAATTTAGAGATATTTCAGTTACAACATGTTTTGTGTAAATATGAAAAGAGATTTTCAGAGATGTGGTAAACGTACAAGGAACACTCAACCTACCATTACTAAAAACATTAGTGTTTGTATGTTTATATACCGTCATGGTTTCTGAATCCAAAATGTAGACAGACATCTGCTTTCAAGTTCTGGGGCGCCTTCACTTGTACTCCAGCCATGCTTAACTGATGTGCGCCCCCAGCCAGATCTTGTTGCAGGAAAAACAGGGTGGAATGCAAATTTTTAAGGTCGATCTTGGGTTTATACGAATCGATATCGGATTATTCAAACGAAGATTGATTTGAATCGAAAAAGATTTTTTAAACACACCCCTAGTACTTAAGCTTATTTACATCTGTTCTAAGGATATCTGTTGTTCTTACTGGTGTACATACATATTGCCAAGATAAAAGCTTCTAAACTATCAGCTTCTATGCTTATTGTGCTTGTGTTCTGGATTTGAACTGAAGCTAACATTGCGATCAAAGGCCGAAACTTTGCATACGCAGTGCTAAAGGCTCTGAGAAGATGGCTGCAGGGGAATCGCTCTCTGTCTGTGTTGGCTTTGGCTTATCAGTTCCACCTCAACGAATCTCTTTCATGACGAAAACCATGAAAACTGCTAGCCGGCGGGCTCGTCCTTAAGCCTGCAGGCCCCAAAAATATTACTCCAGTAAACCAAACCAACTTTCTCTACTTCCAATACACACGGGATCAGCCCCGTGCACCGTAGAGGTGTAGCTGTGTCCATTATTCAGAATGAGTGGTTTATTCATTTTAATCACTAGATAGATGTTTAGTAGTTACTGAACAATGCATTGCAGTTAATGCATAATTTTTTGATTAATCCACAATAATTACTCGATAATTCTTAAAAACCACTGGATCATTCATAGTAGCTATCATACAAATGATAATAGTTACTGAAAAATTCATATATTTTATTCCATAATTCATAGTTAATACTGGACAATTCCTAGTAATCACTGAATAATTTATAGTAGTTATTGAGAAATTCAATATTGAAGTGGTTACAATCAAATCAAAATTATTCATATTGATTACTGAATAATTTATTATAGGTACTGAATATTTCATAGTAGTTACTAAATAATTCATAGTGCTTAGTGAGAACATCACAGTGGTTAGTAAGTACCTCACAGTGGTTAGTGGGTAGTTTCTAAATATTATGCTTTAACCCTTTAGAGTAAGCAGAGCAGAGCAGCTCTGTGAGTGTGAACGAGCTGAAGCTGACCGTGTCTCCTTCACTGCCTCCTTCGGAGAGACTGTGTGTTTTTTATTTTTATGTCCACAAATTCCAGATTATTTTTCCAGGAAGGAATTACAGCCTGGGAAAAAAAACCTTTTGCTGCCACGGCAACATCTTGCACAGCAGCCAAAAGACCTTCCCCAGTTAGACGAAACAGAGAAAGAGAGAGAGAGAGAGAGAGAGAGAGAGAGAGAGAGAGACAGAGAGAGAGAGACAGAGAGAGAGCGAGAGAGAGAACGAGTGAGAGACAAAGAGTGAAAGCGAGACAGAGAGAGAGTGAGAGACAAAGAGAAAGACAGAGAGAGTGATAGAGAGACAGTAAAAACAAGACAGAGAGAAAGTAAAAACGAGACAGAGAGTGAGAGACAAAGAGAAAGATAGAAAGATAGAGCCAAAGAGAGAGACAGAGAGACAATGAGAGAGACAGAGAGAGAGAGAGACAGAGAGAGAGAGAGTGAGAGACAAAGAGAAAGACAGAAAGAGAGTGATAGAGATAAAGAGAGATAGAGTGAAAACAAGACAGAGAGAAAGTAAAAACGAAACAGAGTGAGACAAAGAGAAAGACAGAGAGATAGAGACAAAGAGAGAGACAGAGACAGAGAGAGAGACAGTGAAAGAGACAGGGAGATAGAAAGACAGAGAGCGAGTGAAAGCGAGACAGAGTGAGAAAAAGACAGAGATAGAGAGACAGAGAGAGACAAAGAGATAGACAGAGAGACAGAGTGAGAGAAAGACAGAAAGACAGAGAGAGAAAAACAAAAACACAAAAATGACATTCTGTATTTCCTCTCTCTATCTCTCTCTATCTCTTTATCTCGTTAACCTCATTTTGTAGCTCTTTCTGCTTTCTCTCTCTTCCTGCTTCCTTCCGTTTTTACTTTCCCTCATGTTCACTCTCTATTCTTCTCTCTTTTGTTTCTCTCTCTCTCTCTCTCTCTCTCTCTCCTTCCCCTCCATTTGTCTTTTCCTCTCTTTCTTTTTCAGCAGAAACAGAAGGAAATGACTGCAGCGGCGGTTCTTCAGTCCGTGTGATTTAATATTCAGGCTGAGACAGAAAAGCCCTTAAAATGTTCTTCTTGTAGAACTAGATCTTCACAGCTCCTCACGTTCCTCGCTCAGCCTGCCGAGGATCAGACTCGGAATCTGCTCAAATCCTCAGATTCAGGATATGACAGTATGTCGACAGGATGCCGGCAGGGTTACGAGGAGAGACATGACGTAATACATTTCATTAACTAAACAATAAAACTACCTGCCTTGTAATGCAGAAGATGGATTCTGATTAGAAATAAATACATTTTCAGGTTTCACTGGTTTCAGAGACAAGCAGACACGGCAGTGCATGGAACGTCCACTCGACTCAACTGTGTTTGAAAGCACACTGAAAATGATGCTGCTCTGAATTGACTTTAAACTGAACTGATGATCAATGGGTCATTTATTCTGATCAGCTGAATCACTAGAATCATGTTAAATATTATTATGTAACTACCAGGTTTCTAATATGTAATTACATCAAAACAGTAACACGTTTTCAGAAGGTTTTCAACGTGTTTTTAATACAAGTTTTTAAATAGTATTCATGTCAAAGGGGTATCTGCGGGGCAGTGGGAGGTAAAACAGCCCCCAGTGAAAACTTATTATTTTCAGATTTCCATTTTACCAACACCTTTTTTTTTATACATTAATGAAAAATAAATAAATTAACATATTTTATTACATACAATTTAGAACCCAGACAACAGTAGTAGTATTGGGTGACGTCTACCTAACTAGGATATATCATGATAATCATCATGATAAATATTAAGTTATTGTTTTACTCTATTAAATTGATCTGAGGCGTTTTTGGAACAACATGCCGACTGCAGCCTTCAGTACAGCAGAGTGAAGCTGACCTTACAGCAAGAACAGCAATGTTACAAGCCAAAGAGCTACAGAGCTTCAGTGGACATGAGATCCAGTTATTAGCAGTTATTAGTGCCCTTTAAAGGCAGCCAGCCAATAAACTGCCAGCTGAGCATCACTGTTTGTTCCTTTAACTGGTTGACATGTTATATCCTCTTATAACTGCTGTCCAAAGATAAACATGTCTCCATTCATGACCATTTTTCTATATTATTTAAACACAACAACAGCTTTTACACTGCTTAGAAATTTCATGGTGAATGGATCAATGAACATGCTTCAAAGTACTCTGGTTCCACAGGTGAAGAAAGTTTTTGGGCTCTCCTGTAAAGTCACTATTTTGGAGATGTTTGGACATGTTTTTCTTTGGACAGTGATGATATATTCTGCCTCTCAGCTGGGTGGACAGGTAGCAGAATGCTAGCAGGCTGATGCTGTACAATAAACAAAGAAAGACTTCAAGTCTTCAAAAACTGAGACATCTGAAGTGGTTTGTCCAACCGGTACTTAAAAGCTTGTTACAAGCCTTAAAAAGTCTGTGTTTGAACTCTGTTTATGTCACACCCTGTCCTGTTTCCCTGTCCATGTCCCCTGTTTACATTCCACTGTCGTTCCCATGTGCTACTGTTTACGTTCCTAACCATGTGGCTACGCTTGTGTCATGTCTTAGTCGTGTGTGTGTCTGTATCTGTTTTGGTCATGTGCTCCTCGTGTCTCCGCCCTTCACCTGTGCCTAGTCTGTGTCTCCTCCCATTCTTCCCAGGAGGTTCATATTCCCTGCGTCCCTTTAGTCCCTCCGTTCGCCCCTGTCTTGTCATTTTTTCTCAATGTCAATGTCCTTACCATTACTCTGTTTCCGTGCTGCTACCTGGTTCACTAGTCCTCTTTCCTAGTCCTCTTCCCTAGTCCTCCTCCCCAGTCCTCCTTCCCAGTCCTCTTCCCTACTCCTCTTCCCCAGTCCTCCTCCCCAGTCCTCTTCCCTAGTCCTCCTCCCCAGTCCTCCTTCCCAGTCCTCTTCCCTAGTCCTCCTCCCCAGTCCTCTTCCCTAGTCCTCCTCCCCAGTCCTCCTTCCCAGTCCTCTTCCCTAGTCCTCCTCCCCAGTCCTCTTCCCTAGTCCTCTTCCCTAGTCCTTTTCCACAGTCCTCTTCCCTAGTTCCTTCCCCAGTCCTCTTTCCTAGTCCTTCTCCCTAGTCCTCTTCCCCAGTCCTCCTTCCCAGTCCTCTTCCCTAGTCCTCCTCCCCAGTCCTCTTCCCTAGTCCTCTTCCCTAGTCCTCTTCCCTACTCCTCTTCCCTAGTCCTCCTCCCCAGTCCTCTTCCCTAGTCCTCTTCCCTAGTCCTCCTCCCTAGTCCTCTTCTCTAGTCCTCTTCCCTAGTCCTTTTCCACAGTCCTCTTCCCTAGTTCCTTCCCCAGTCCTCTTTCCTAGTCCTTCTCCCCAGTCCTCTTCCCTAGTCCTCTTCCCCAGTCCTCTTCCCTAGTCCTCTTCTCTAGTCCTCTTCCCTAGTCCTTTTCCACAGTCCTCTTCCCTAGTTCCTTCCCCAGTCCTCTTTCCTAGTCCTTCTCCCCATTCCTCTTCCCTATTCCTCTTTCCTAGTCCTCTTCCCTTTTCCTTCTCCCTAGTCTTCTTCCCTATTCCTTTTCCCTAGTCCTCTTCCCTAGTCCTTTTCCCTAGTCCTCTTCCCCAGTCCACTTCTCTAGTCCTCTTCCCTATTGCTCTTCCCTATTCCTTTTCTCCAGTCCTCCTCCCTATTCCTCTTCCCTAATCCTCTTCTCCAGTCCTCCTCCCTAGTCCTCTTCTCCAGTTCTCCTCCCTATTCCTCTTCTCCAGTCCTCCTCCCTAGTCCTCTTCCCTATTCTTCTTCTCCAGTCCTCCTCCCTATTTCTCTTCCCTAGTCCTCTTCTCTAGTCCTCTTCCCTAGTCCTCTTCCCTAGTTCTCTTCTCTAGTCCTCCTCCCTAGTCCTCTTCTCCAGTCCTCCTCCCTATTTCTCTTCCCTAGTCCTCTTCTCTAGTCCTCTTCCCGTTTCGTCTTGTTCGTTTGTTTATGTTACGTTGTTTTGTTCTATTTAGTATTTCTTGTTTCGTTTTAGTTTTCACTATGGCTTATAATAACAGACTTTTGCACGTGTATACGTCTCCCTCGTCTCGTCTGCAGCACCCACTGCGTTTGCACCAGTTCCAGCCAGGTTCTGATTGCTTTTGCACATCCAGTAGAATTTTTAGATTTTTTTAAAGAACTGTTTATACACAGCTTGTGTTTGCAGAACTGCTTATTCATCTCTTTTAAACGTACTGCGCTGGAGAAGTAGCCTGACAGGGTTTTGCTATACTCCACAACCCTGTATTGGTATAATGACAATAAAGTTGAATTGATTTAAATAGAGTTGACATAAAACATCCCATACAGTGCCAAGCCAGTCTTGACCACAACACAAAGATAAGTTTGACCAGTGCTGGTTTAAAAACTGATTACATTAGACAATGCTGTGAAAGTGGAAAACTTAAATTCTGCTTGTATCTGAATCTCAATGACTATGACAATATTTTGTTTTAGTGCCTGCAATGTTGAAATGTAATTCCTCAGAAAGTTGTGACAATGTTATATGACAATGTTGTGACAATGTATTGCCAATGTTGTGAGTACATTCTCATAATCTCCTATAATGCTTCATACGTTCCATTATATGTGCCTAGAACTCTAAGGAATTTTGCTTTTGAAAGGTGCCAACAGGTAGCCATAATACCATAAAGTCGAGAGGAGGTGGTCTCAGTCCAGTTCCAAGTTCCAAACTCTGGAGCGGTTCGTTAGTGGTGAGAACGTGATCCAACCTCGATCCAACCCAAATATTAGGTGTACTCCACAAGTTTCATCTAAACATCTCCTGCAGCCAGGTGTGCTTTGCATTATGGCATAAACAGAGAACTGAATAACTTTAGCAGCTAACAGGGCGAGGACAATGAAGCAAGGTCTCTCTTGGACTAGCAGTGAGGGACGTTGTCTACTTGATATTTGGAGTGAGCTGGGTGGTCTGCAGGTGGACTGTAGTTTGGTATATTATCAGATTATTATTACAGCTATGAACAGATGCTGTCTCTGCCGCTGCTACGCTGTACAAGAAATGTGCAATAGTTTGGGAAAACCGGATCTTCTCCCTGTGTTTAAATTCTTGCTCCAGATAGCAAGAAGATAGCTCGGACCAATCAGAGGAGCGAACGTGCTCATGTGGTTTATTGGGGCACGTTTTGGGGTGTTTCGGTTTTTGCCTGTGTGATAACAAACTTAACCCAAGGGGGAAGCACTCTAAGTAAACAAACTCATTAACTGATCCGGACCAGTGAAACGAACTACAGGTGTAAAAACGCCTTTAGACATGGTGACCCCTGGTTCCCATCATCACCACTTTAAAGAAATCTTTATCTTTAGGAGTCTTTAGCTTTATTTCACACTAAACCTCCCCGAATGGCTTTGTTTACATCTCAGCCCTCGAACATTTCAGTCGGTGGAATTCCCTACTAAAGCCTCGTGAATGTACACACACCGCTATTTCTCTCTGTCTGTAATGTTCTGATGATGATAATGATTCTATGATATTATCTAGCCAATAATGCTGTGGAACCTTCATAATTAAGTCTGAACACTTCCGACACCACACATAGCAACGGCTCTGATTTATCACGAGTGTATGATCGACTTTGTTTACAAGGGAAACAGAGGAAGCGTTTCTGCTTCCATTTGTCGAATTATCATCTTATTAGCACGCGGCTCGCAAAGTGCTGCCGCGCCTCAATTACACTCCCGCGCATGCCATTCAAACCCACAATCCCCCAACTTCCCTTTCAGTGCGGAAAAAATCTGGACTCCTCCATCAGATAATAATACCAGCACAACAAAACACTCGGGGCAATTACAAGCTGCTTATCCATTCATTTAGAGCGCAGTGCATTACCCGGCTCTGTCAGTGTCCGGCTCACGCAGAGCGCTAATACTTAGTGATGATAAAGCAGGCCTAATCTGAATCACCTTCTTACCACACGCTTCCGTACACGTCCCACCGCAAGCCTACACGTCTTACAGGCAGAATTTACTACTAAATACATTTTAAACAGGCACGCTGGTGTAGTGGTTAGCACTGTCACCTCACAGCAAGACCATCTGGGTTGGATTCCTGATCCGGGTCGTTCTGTGTGGAGTGTGTATGTTCTCCCCGTGCTTGAGTGGGTTTCCTCCGGGTACTCTGGTTTCCTCCCACATGTCCAAAGACATGCATGATAAGTTGATTGGTCACTCTTAATTGGCCGTAGGTGTGAGTGCGTGCGTGAGTGTTGGCCATGCGATGGACTGGCGAACTGTCCATGGTGTACCCCGCCATCGCCCGGGTGATGCTGGGATTGCCTCCAGCCCCCCCCGTGACCCAGACTAGCCGGATTAAACGGCAGATAATGGATGGATTGACATTTTAAAGAGTCTATTGTACATATAGTTTGTCAAACCAAGACATGTTTGGTGTCTGAAGCTTTCGCTTCTTTAGTTTTATGCTGGAGTCACGAGATTAATGTAGCTAACAGGTAACTCCAGTTGTGAAGCGTAGGACCTGTAGGAAGAGTCTTCTGAATGAACTGGTAAAGAAAACTGGAACCAAAAGGTATGATTGGAGAAAAAAACTAAGTATTTGATTAAAGGAACACCTTGCCGGCTGTTACGCTGGACCTGTTAGGTCTTGGGGTTTTCACATACAGCTGTATGTGGTGTGTAATGGACAAAGGTAGGAGTGACTGGTGACTCAAAGTTTAAAGGAGGACAAAGTTTAAAGGAAGACATGACTACATTTCGAGCAAAATAAGGAAAATATATGAATTTATTTGGCCATGATAACATTACTGTAGTAGTATGTTAGCAAGCTAAGGTTTCAAATATCATTCTTTATTTGTCAGAATTGGATTTTTTGCAAGCTGGCACCATTTTCCATTTGGCATGTATCCAGAGGTTTAAAAAAAAATCCACATATAAACACTGAAAATGGAGATCTCAGAAAACTCCACTCTGTATAGCGTTTCAGAAAAGCTCTTTTTTAAGGCACGCAAAAAACACCATGTTAATGTGGACGGACGAACAAACGCAGAGGGAAAACCAAGAGCGCTCACACTAGCTTTAGTTTTAGCTGGCAGTTTGTTAAACTGGGCGTGTTCAGATCAGGGAAGAAGATCAAGAGGTGTTTCAAGTGTCCAATCAAGATGTTCTGAATGTTTATGTGAATGTTTCTCTACAGCTTTTTCACAACCTACTCCATGGCTGAGCCGTCAGGGCAGCTGTGCCTAAAGTGGTGCACCAATTTGTACACAGTTCCATACAAATGCTCCCCGGGCACTGTGGCTATCACTTCCCACACTTCCTGTCCTGCTTATCGTTGAACCTTTATGTCAACCCAGCATTTTTTTGATGTGCAATCAAATTTTAACATCTGTCTTTCTCTCCCCTTGAAGAGGAGAACAGCTCAGAGTTTAAGCTTTATTCTTGAGGGTACCGCAGTACAGCCATACTCTAACAGGCCTGAGGAAGTTCTAACATGGACCCTCTTAGACAAGGAAACTGCACAGTCTTATAGGCCTGCGTCCACGTTTCATCTGGTCCATGTGACCCGTCTGGCCAAGTTGTTATCTCCTGGGTTTGGGGCAGGTTTCTTGGGAGGTTCCTGCCAGAAAATGACAGGATTTGCTGAGCTATAAACTTCTCGCAACCTCAGCAGCATTTGATGTGATGACTATCTGTCTCTGACTTTCACAGATGGCATAACATGTAAGAAATATTTAATATAAACACTAGCATTAGAATTTGTGTCTTTCTAAAATCAAACGTGGCTCATGCTGTATATCGTCCCCGATGGAACAAAACCCTCATAACATTTTTCAATTGTAATGGAAGTCTTATCCAATCCAGTGCTTATCCAAAGGGCACAACCAGGAATACCCGGTAGGTGTTGGAATTTGAACTTTCAAACTTCTGGTTACTGGTCTGAGAACTAATGTAGAGAAGCAGTTCATAGATAAGCATATATGGCAAAATGATGAGTTTTGTATTCTGTAGATCCAAACAATGCTCAACCTTTCAATACTGACTGTCCCCAATTATACAGTAAACAATTTAGTTTTTTTTAGAGCACATCTGGTACCTCATTTCTTTCATTGCTTCTCAACAACTCAATGGAAGACTTTCTTTTTCTTTTTCAATTTCTATACGTTAGGGTTTGGACGCTGCTCCCCCTTTGCAGTGCACATGGTCGCTTTGATTTCTTCATAGGAAAATTAGCTGATCATGAATTTTTTGCATTTTTTCCAATCAGAAGTTCACACTGTGTTGGCTAACTGGACAAATGAACCATTTCTAGTACATTCCTATTAGATGATTTCAATGAATAACCAGCTACCCATTCAAATAGCACAAATGAGATTCAAATTAAGTGTTTATTTGGAGCAAAAATAGTCCAATTCTGTTGCACAGCAATCGAAGATTTCCTATAACACCCCAACCACCCTCCCCCCACTCCAGCACACTGTCTCTGCTCCCTCCACCATGATGCGCATTAGAAAGCTCTCAGCGAGCGCTGCTTCACCACTTCCTGACCACAGCTTTAATGGAAAGGCCCTGACCTCGCATGCAATGGTTTGTGGCCTCCAGAACTGGAATTATAATCCCATAGGTTCTCCTTTTCCAGTGGGATGGAAGCCCAATCCCACCGATACAAATGGGAATTATGGATTTAATCCAGAGTACTACAGAATCCTTATGGTGTAGAATCATAAAAGAGCCAGGGCACAGATGTTCACTCATTATACTAGTGCACAGTTAATCTCACCTATCAGCCTATCAGCTCATCCTGTAAAATGCTGGGATGCCATTTTTTTTTTTTATCGCAGATTAACATGTAATATGAATGTAATATACTGTTTATAACATGTTTTGTTTTTTTCATTTAATATAAGTGTAAAAAAAGTAACCCATGCTCTACAGAGAACAGAGGCTGGGAGCAGGAATGAACAATGATATCAGAATAATAATAATAATAATAATAATAATAATAATAATAATAATAAGTATGGCTTATGCTTGGATTTGGCCAATATTTAAAAATCGATAATTGGTGAGGCATTTATTGTCTGCTAGAGGAGAACTATTAATGTTTAGGCGAGGTTGCAGCGCAGCTCAAGTGTATCCCACAGCAAACAAAACCTGCAGCTACTCAGACGGTTGATCAGCTCCTTCAGTTTTACAGCAAATCTAAAGTTATCAAACATGTATCAACTTTACAGGGGAGGACAAAAACTATCTTTAATTTTAATGTAAGTCAATGGAACCAGAGATTTTCCCAAGCCATTTTGGAACATTTTCATTGGTCCATTCATCATGAAATCTATGTAAAGGGCAACTGGTATATATAAATGATGTAAAAAAAAAAAAAATAAAAAAAATAATTGACAAAAATGGAGATGGAGACAAAATGTGATGGACCAGCCGTTACCTGTCGTGGAAGATGTTGGGTTTCAGCGGCTGCCTGAACATGCTGAGTCATGTCTCACCACCAAACCCAGTATTTGTAATTTTTGCCCATACTTACCACAGACCGCTGATGTGAGTCTTGTTCATAATCTCAGTTTAAGTCTCAGTTTAACCAGCCAGTGGATACACAGCATGCTGTCCCCACATGCTGGACGCACAGCAGCAGAGGGCCTCTCTAGATCGTCCCCAGGCAGAGCCAATAAATACCAGGTTCATTTTTACACTCCACTTGAAAAAACTGAATGAAATTAAACACTCAGCATCACTTATCACACTAGTACCTCTTCACAGACTGTCTGTTTTCCAAGCTGAATAAGCCTAGCCTAGTAATAACAGCTGAGCTTACAGAACATCAGCATTTGTCTGTGTATCTAAAAGCCTGGCTTCCTTTCTCCGTGTACATTTTAATCTATATGTGATCTACTGTGTCTTTCTTCAGTTCAGTATTGCTTTCATTTCATTTGGTAAAGGTTAAAATGCTGAGTGGAGGGACGTGGAATCGAGTCGCTGAGTGGTCTTTTTCGTTTGCTCAAGATGTAAAGATATCTGTGAAGAATCGGATACTGGCATCAGCCCACAATTCCCATATTGGTTCAATCCATATATTTTACTGTGCACTTACTGTTCATTGGTTGAATTTAACAATTTGGCGGGAAAGTAATATATATAAACACGGCATGTGCAAAAGTAACTGCACGTTTTATACGTAATGCTCATTTATCCAGAATATTAAACACAAAATACAGAGAAATTCCTAAACTTTTATAAACATTTAGTCTGTTCCCTGTAAAGGATGTATATTTTGTTATCCTCTAAATATATATATATATATATATATATATATATATATATATATATATATATATATATATATATATATATATATATATATATATATAGTAATAGCTTCTCAGAAAGGCTGAAGTAGATTTGAAGTGGTTTTGAGGTTGGAAATGCTCTAAAATATCACTTTTGTTCACTTAAAGTTGCACATTTGTCACAGATTCAATGGTTTTTGCACAAAAAGTTGTAAAAATTAGTAATCCACGTTTTTGTCATTGTTGCTGTGTATTGTTTATTCCTCTTTTTTTTAGACAAATCACCTTTTATAGTTCATTTAAATCTACAATGTATGAGTTGTTCTTTATTAAAAACAAGTAAAAAACAATTACTATGAGAGACTTGAAACAGTCTAACTGCAGTACAACTGGCAAAAACACATGGGTTTGAATTTTCCATCAGCAAATTGCTCTGAAATAAAAACCAGCCTGGGAGATTTGACTGTACGTCACACCCCCCGCACAGCCACAAGCACAGACACAGAGACAACAAGCAGTTCTGTTCAGTGTTTAGAGGAACATGTTGAGGCATTTCAGAAGGAAAACTAAACACACACACAGATACGCAGCAGCTAAACAGAGAAACATCATCCAGGCTGTTACGTGTGTGTTAATCAATGACTGAAAAACAATTATTATGTTACAACTGCATATAAATATTATAACAGTGAATATATTGCAATTATACTAAAATAATAATACATGTATTATATATATATATATATATATATATATATATATATATATATATATTGCTACACATACTAAAACTCATTGGTGAAACAGTGATTTGCAGCCTTAATAAAGACCTGGATACAGTTTAAGCAGGTTGACAGAAAATGTCTCGTCTAATTGACTACATCCCTTAAAATTTCAGGGAACCCGGAGTATTAAAAATGTTTGTATGATATTAAACATGAGTGTTATACAAAACATCCAGCAAAACTTAGATGAATATAATTAAAGTATGATAAAACATGGCGCAAACACAGCTGATCAGAGACCTGTATGAGAACTGGGTGGGGGCGTGCCTAACGAGCAGCTTGATTGACAGCTCTCTGCCCAACAGTCTACTCTGCCACTAATATAGAACTATCATCATTATCCAGACACATGGATGAACGAATGAAAGAACAATGTTGGTGTATGGATAAAGGAATGAACAGATGAAGGAACAGTGTTCGTGTATGGATAAAGGAATGAATGGATGAGGGAACAATGTTGGTGTATGAATAAAGGAATGAATGGATGAGGGAACAATGTTGGTGTATGAATAAAGTAATGAATGGATGAGAGAACAATGTTGGTGTATAAATAAAGGAATGAATGGATGAGGGAACAATTTTGGTGTATGAATACAGGAATGAATGGATGAGGGAACAATGTTGGTGTATGAATAAAGGAATGAATGGATGAGAGAACAATGTTGGTGTATAAATAAAGGAATGAACGGATGAGGGAACAATGTTGGTGTATAAATAAAGGAATGAACGGATGAGGGAACAATGTTGGTGTATGGATAAAGGAATGAATGGATGAGGGAACAATGTTGGTGTATGGATAAAGGAATGAATGGATTAGAGAACAATGTTGGTGTATAAATAAAGGAATGAATGGATGAGGGAACAATTTTGGTGTATGAATACAGGAATGAATGGATGAGGAAACAATGTTGGTGTATGGATAAAGGAATGAATGGATGAGGAAACAATGTTGGTGTATGGATAAAGGAATGAATGGATGAGAGAACAATGTTGGTGTATAAATAAAGGAATGAATGGATGAGGGAACAATTTTGGTGTATGAATACAGGAATGAATGGATGAGAGAACAATGTTGGTGTATAAATAAAGGAATGAACGGATGAGGGAACAATGTTGGTGTATAAATAAAGGAATGAATGGATGAGGGAACAATGTTGGTGTATGGATAAAGGAATGAATGGATGAGGGAACAATGTTGGTGTATGGATAAAGCAATGAATGGATAAGGGGGACAATGTTGGTGTATGAATAAAGGAATGAATGGATGAGGGAACTATGTTGGTGTATGGATAAAGGAATGAACGGATGAAGAAACAACATTGGTGATGAATAAAGGAATGAATGTATCACAGGCAGATACAGACAGGCTCTAGATTGTTAGACTTTGGTTATGCTGGTTAGCTTTATCTCGATATGTTTCTCTAACTCTGAAATTGTTTTGTGTGGGCGGGGTCAGAGACCAGCCATGTGATTGGTCAGGGGAATGATTACAGAAGCATCACCCAAGATTAGGACCACCAGTTTACTTGGAAAGGACAGTAATATGGTGAACTATATCGGCCATGTATTGGTCACTTAAAGTTTACTCAGAGGGATTAGTTAGTACGTGTTTACAGTCTACCTGCGAGATTAGGATTAGAAAGAGAACACTTGGGTGTTTAACCCACTGCTCCTCGGTCTCGGCCCTCACTCTGCTGCCTCACTCTGGTGGGAAACACTGAGTAATATTTATAGGGTCATTAAGCTCTAGTCTAAACATTACAGTAGCGGTAGCTCCTCGGAGGGCTCAGGTTGATGTTAATGAACTCTGGGATTTGGTTGACGTCCCGGCCTCGTGTTCTTGGTGTGTGTTGTATGCAGCAGGCGTTCAGTAGCCGACCTTCTGTGAACCTCTCACACGTCTGGGGAACACAGAGAACTCCTCGGGGAATCATCACTCACATCACTCACATACACAGGCTGGGACTGCTCTCACTCTTTCTCTCTCTCTCTCTCTCTCTCACTCTCTTTCTCTCTCTCAGGCTCAGAGTGAGTACACTACACAGCCCTGCACTAAACCTACAGTCACATACAAAAGTAAAAGTTTGGGCACCCTAACTAAGGTAACACATCCTCTACAGAGAACACACTGCTGCACACTTACAGCACATTCATTCCTTATTTGTTAACAAATTGTAAGAAAATAAATTAAGTAATAAAGGTGGCCTGTGCCACTGTCAACAACTGGGACTTACATTTAAGCTCCTGTTCAGCGACATATATAAGTTTTAACTTCCAACTTCTAACAATCTTGGTGGTCCTTTTCTTCTTGGGCCTGAAGAACAAGATATCCTTTATTTCAATACAGTCTGAAAGGTTGACTGTTTTTTCTCTAAGCTTCAATTGATTTCGAAAGAGCTTGAGTCTACAGAGGCCAGCAGTGTTTCTGGAAGTTGTTGACATACACCTCGGCTACAGACGATTTTAGTCTGGTTTTCCAACCTCAGACTGAAGATCGCTGACAAAAACCTCAGCTCGGAGGCAAATCGGAGATCACTCAGCGCTCGCTCAGTCGTGTAGTGTGAACGGCTGAACGCAGACACCCGGCAAACATCTAGCATGGTTAATGTCTGGGCCAGTCGGCGACTGTGAGTCACCAGCAGCGTCTAGCTACAGCCAATGGAATCACGTAGAGAGAGAACCACGTCACCGTTCACGCAATCTCTCTACGTCTGCAGACAGGTACGTTTTCATTGATAAAATATTTAACTCTCTCTGCAGATCAGACAGTCCCTGCTGGCCCCGTGCCTTCATCCATCAACTCATCCGTGTTTGTTTTTTTTTTTCATTCTTTCTTTTGTTTGCAAATCAGCGCAGTAGCTACTTGTATCGCTTGTTTGTTTACGCCCGTTTTGGAAATAGTATATGTTCTAGGTGGTATCACTAGTTCTCACAAGAGTTTCGTTCACATGAAAAAAACGTGTTTTTGGACAGCAGCCAGATGAGTGGACGATTCTCCAGGGTGAAAATCGTGTAATTCGTGACCCTGTGTCACCAATCAAAGACTCACAATTAAAGCACAACCAGTCATGTAGTGAGAACGGCACAAAGACCTCCTGACTCAAACAGTCGTGTAGTGTGAACCAGGCATTAGCGGTCAAACCAGCCATTTCCTGGAGGTTTCTAAGGATTGGTAAATACCCAAACTCCTTTTGATTTTTTGTAAATCAGCCTTAGCCATCATTTCTTATAACGAACTTGCTCCTTTTATACCTTGGCATAACTGTGTGATGGCCCACTAAGGTCCCCATATGTAACAACAACAACATGGGTATTGGAGTGTGCTGGGGATGTCATAGTTTGATGTAGTTTGTGTTTTATTGTGCTCAACATAAGTATAAAAATGTACTGTTATTTACACTATATAGCTCTTTGGTATTCTAACATTGCTCATCTTGTGCTAATGGTCAGTAATTTAACATCTTTTAAAAGGTACACTTTTCTATGCTAGGAGTGCACACTAGTAAGAAGAGTCAGAGCATAGGTTTAGACAGTTTTACCATTTTATTAAGCTCACCGAATGTGTTTTACTGCCTTCTTTGTTCCCTAGGAGCCATGTCTGCAGCGTGGGTCAGTGGGTGGTGCTTAAGAGGTAGTAAGGGCTTATGGAGCATGTTTTTATAGACATGCTTGGAATTCTGGAATGTAGCCTAAACTATATGGAACCTTTATAGGGGTAAACCAGATGTATTCAGGGTGCCATTTAATAGTGTGGGACATTACTGTTTTTATATCTGACTGAATTGTATCCTGTGTGTTGAGAATGTGCTGTGAGATATGACAGCATTGTCAAACTGGATGTAACTGTTTGCCACTGTTGGGGGGGGAAATGTCCCCTATGAACAGTTTATGGCGTCACCCATGGCCTTAAAAAGGGGCCATGTTGCCGTGTTTTGCTGGGCCAGAACTTTTTGTAATAAATTTTTAAACTGACTCCTTACTGTCCTCCTGGCTTTGTTTTTGGTCACACCCTGACAAACTGCATCACCTGTTTTTTTGTTTCAACATTTCACAATGTTGCCATTCATAAAGTGCTCCTGTCCCAACTTCTGTGGAACACGTTGCAGGCATTGATTTTAGAATGAGCATATATTTATTTTAAGAAGTTAAAAAAAGTAAAATACACTGCTTTCATTCCAGTTTACGTTAAAGCAGGTTCATAAATGCTTTCTGTTTTTATTTATTTGTTATCTACTGTCCCAACCTTTCTATAGGAATTGGGTTTGTAAATAAGTAGATTAGTTAAGTAGAACTCCTTATCAGAAATGGAAGTAAAAGTAAAGGTACTGTGAGGTACTATGTCTTCCATTGCTGTAACAAGAGTGGCTGCAATTTGTTACATTCCACCAACAAGTCCTGCTTCATGTTACCCGCCAATGGCAGGGAGGCATGTCTGCCAGGTGGTGCCTTCATGTACATCAGGAAGTTCTGCACGCTTCAGTGTAGAGCTCATATACCACAGCAGGAAACACCACATCTGCCTGTGAGGGCTTCCCCCGTGTATCTGCTTTCATAAACCTGCTGCCCTACAAGCAGATCGTAGCACACTGGGCTACTACATAATGAACCCATCCTGGCAGACGTCCACGGCACTAAAACAGCTGGGCATAATGCCACCTTTTCACACAGCCTCCAGCGCAAAGGAGAGCTTCCACTCAGCTGCAATACATCGACAAACACTAGCGCTGTGATTATATTGCTGCATATTTCAATTGTGGTTCCCCAAAACGCTCAGATGTTTCAGTTTCTCAGCAAAACGCCAAAAAACTAGATGTCTTTATTTGCATTGTGCACACGTGTCTCACAATGTAAGGTGGGACTTGCTATTTTAACGGAGCATGCCTCACACAGAGATTTAGGATTTTGCTTGTCCAGTCACTTGTCAGGATGCTCTTCTACAATATCATTTATATGAAACTGCATTTACCAGTATTAGCAGTAACAGCAAACAAAGCCCTCGCTGTGTACAGTTACGCTCTCCTGCAGTGGTTTTTACTGAGTGGATGTTCTGGCACTTTCAGCTACAGAACAAGAGACCATAAAAACAGCCTTTAGTCTGGAATACGCTAAGAAACACACAGTGCTCAGTAGCCGTGGGGCAGATAATTACAGTTCTCTGACGCAATCTCTGTTTCACAACTAAACTAACTTCACAAATAAAAACCCACTCAACCTCTCAGACCACTCAGCTGTTAATTGCTACTCTGTGCTTTTAAATAGTTTTGCAAAAAATATACTAAAAATCTATCGACCATTAACTAACCGATTGATAGATAGATAGATAGATAGATAGACAGACAGACAGACAGACAGACAGACAGACAGACAGACAGACAGACAGACAGACAGATAGATAGATAGATAGATAGATAGATAGATAGATAGATAGATAGATAGACAGACAGACAGACAGATAGACAGATAGATAGATCAATTAATAGATAGATCAATTAATAGATAGATAGATAGATAGATAGATAGATAGATAGATAGATAGATAGATAGATAGATAGATCAATTAATAGATAGATAGATAGATAGATAGATCAATTAATAGATAGATCAATTAATAGATAGATAGATAGATAGATAGATAGATAGATAGATAGTTAGATAGATAGATAGATAGATAGATAGATAGATAGATAGATAGATAGATAGATAGATAGATAGATAGATAGATAGATAAATTAATAGATAGATAGATAGATAGATAGATAGATAGATAGATAGATTGATAAATAGATAGATAGATAGATAGATAGATAGATAGATAGATAGATAGATAGATAGATAGATAGATAGATAGATCAATTAATAGATAGATAGATAGATAGACAGACAGACAGACAGACAGACAGACAGACAGACAGATAGATAGATAGATAGATAGATAGATAGATAGATAGATAGATAGATAGACAGAATGATCAATTAATAGATAGATAGAGAGATAGAAAGAGACAGATAGATAGACAGACTGACTGACTGATCCATTGCTTGACAGATAGATAGATAGATAGATAGATAGATAGATAGATAGATAGATAGACAGACAGACAGACAGACAGACAGACAGACAGACAGATAGACAGACAGATAGATAGATAGATAGATAGATAGATAGATAGACAGATAGATAGATAGATAGATAGATAGATAGAGTGACTGACTGACTGACAACTCACACAATAAAGCGTCATCATTTAGAAAGAGTGCACTTCAGGATCATTCAGTTCCACTCAGTCCACGCGGGTTTATTAGCGATGTTGCTCGACCTGAATGTACCGGAAGGCTTTTCTGGATTAAGCGCAGATCTGGAGAATATTACTGAAATGAACACCAGAGCCGCGCGATACACTGTTTGCTAATCATTCTCCCGCTGATTAACAGTATCCTGTATGGATACTGGATTCACCTGATCCGACAGCTGAGGTTAAAACAATGCAGGTCAGTTTTTAATCACGTCCCATCAATTTTTTTAATACAGCACAAAACAGTTTCCTACATAACTTACAGAACATAATCCACACAGGCTACTGCAGCCGGATAAAGGCTACTGCACACTGGGAGAGAAGCTGATCACCCCCTCTGTACTGTACTGTGGAAGCAAGTTACAATAGATTTGCTAACTGGTGCAGGACTAATGAACGCGCAGCCTCCACTGCATTCCTGCATTTCTCTCTCAATCAATGAATGATGTGTTTGCTCGCAATCCTACCGACAAAAAAAGCGAAACTGTGGAGGTTTTATTCGTGTGTAAATATTACGTAACTGAATCAATCAGTCAAGTCCTAACAGGGCCCTACGTTTCTGAGCGATTGCATCACCCCGGATTCAAAGAACGTCTGAATTCACGATGGCTTTTCTCATTAGGAGTAATTCAACCCCCCCCCCCCCCCCCCCCATTCTAATTTACCATTTACAATTTTCTTCATCTCATATTACAGAGTACAGTTCTGTCTACTTTTCTTCTTCTCTCCCACCATTTACGACGCCTGCAGCACTTACGGGAGAAAAGAAAAACGTATTGATGTCTAAAAGCACGCAATAATGGCTGCATAATGACTGCGCTAATGCTCCGAGCTGCCATCCCGCGCGTGTGCAAGTCTCTCTCTTTTTTCTCGTCACGAGCATCAAGTAAACAGCGTTCACCAGCACGGCTCTCTCACACGTCCCCTGATGATGTCCAGATACACACTGTAAGTGCACATGAAAGCAAATAGAGAGAGAGAGAGAGAGAGAGAAATAGAGGGAAAGAGAGATTTACAGTAGAAGGTTCATTCCATTATGTCAGAATGAATGCTTTTCACAGAATTAAATAAATCTGAAACAAACAGCACGGAGGACTTTACTTTATGTAACAGGTGAACGTTTGAGCCCACTCTGGTCCTCTCGGGGTTACGAGCGTCTCAGGCACTGAAATAAACAGTACTGTCCAAAGTGTGAAGTGAAACCTGCTGAAACATCAGACACCCTGACACATAAATACACCGACCTCACTGACCGGGAGGAGTTACGACACAAATAGAACTGCTGCTCAAGGCGCATTCGCTAGACTTCAGGAGTTTGGAATCACTATTGGGAGTCACCCACGGCTGATAAGCAGATTTGCACATTTCAGCCCACACTGGCATCAGATTTCAGTCCAACTAATCGAAGGCGTGTTTGACTACCAAGCGCAAATGCATGTGGCTAAAACCTTGGCGGGATGCAAAGCAGATACTGGCCACTAGGGGTGTAAGAATATATCAAAAATATTGAGTATTACTATATTATGGCTTGTGATTCTATATCGATAACACATCTTTTTTTAAATCAGTAGTTTACAGTCAAAACTTTTTGTGTTGCAGCCACTAGACACCGGTGTTAACCATTAGATTCTTCCACTCCAATGTAAACAAGTAGCGTAACAGTGCAGTGCTAACATTAGTAGTACAATTAGTCGATTAATCTAATTATTAATTTTTAGATTACTCTAATGTTAGTGTGCTAGGAATTTAAAAAATGTTTTTTTGTAAGCAATGGATGACTTTGTGCGTATATATATATATATATATATATATATATATATATATATATATATATATATATATATATATATATATATATATATGTGTGTGTGTGGAATTGACTGTGGAATTGATGACCCTGTGCTGTTGGGGGTAGGGGCTCAGAAGCATGAGGAAAACACATGGCCATTCTAGACTTAACATATTAAATGGTTAAACGCACGTCTGACTGGACTTTTTAAGGCACAAATGATACCTACACGCCTCACACCAAGAAATTGGACATTTTGTGGACTATATATGTTGGCAGTTGGCAAGAACATGACGATACGATACGTATTGTGATACAGTGTTCACGATTCAATATATCGTGATATATTGCAATACTGCAAGCAAAGTGATATATTGTGATATTTTAAATCCTACTATTAAAACACACCACTATATGGACAGGTTTGTCAATGCTTACAATAGCATTGCGCCCTTGTGCTGCGTGTTAATGTTGGAGTGGAGCTGAAAATGGATTACAACACTGCCATCTAGCGGTCAGAGGTTTAAACACAACACACAATGATTCACTGTCTGCCAGTAATCTGTGTATCGATACTGTGTTTTTGAGAATCGATACAGTATCACCAAACAAAATATCCCAATATTCGATATTTTCAATATTTTCTTACAGCCCTAGTTGGCAGAGAGTTGTTTAGGAAACAGCTTTGTGTGTTTTAAAGCACCCGTGGTATCGAGAAAAGCTTTGGGTCTCTACACTGGACGATTAAGATCTCCACTGTGCAGAGCTGACAGAGCACCACACTGTTGTGTTTCTGTGTAAAACGGCTTTGATCCTGTGACTTATGTATTCAAATGAGCAATGTTCTGTATTGTGTTTAAAAAGCCATCCACTCCCAAAGACCTAAGATGAATAAACTGAAGAGCAGGTGGACTAATGTCAATGTCTTGATCTCTTGTGACATCACAAAAACAGTGAACTAAAAAAGGGTATTTCTGCAGCTTAGTTTTTATCTATGGACTGTACAGAGGAGTGAATGGTAGTAGTGATTACATACCACATTAAACCCATTCAATTCTAAAAAGGCAAAGACAATTCCATGATATAGGCCCTTTAACAATGTTTACATGTGACACCAAATGCATTTATGTAACACCACATGTGCTGTAGCAACAGGAGCACCAGTACAAACAACCCCCCCTCCAAACAACGTTCAGCATGCCAACCATCACCCGCTGCATTACCAAATTACAGAGTGGAGTCAAGGCCATCGCTCATCACCTCACATGCTTCTGCTCTGTATGCACTTTATGAGCAGCTGAACACGTTGACTGCTACCGCTGTTCAGACTCTTTCTCCTTCTTCGACACCTTCGACAGGAGAAACGATCCACGTTGCGGCTGAATTTTGGTTTAGGCAAGATGCTACAACAAACCCAGGCAGGCACAAACCTGCAGCCATGCTATTTTAGGCCAGAGTCCCAGAAAGGAACCTGAAATTGCTTCACTTTCACTTCTTACACTAATGCCTCTTCATGTACAACCTGATCAAGCCATTTGCAACATGGCTACTGTAACACTGGACACGGTACAGTGAGGTTAAAAGAAGAAAGACATTTATAGAAGTGAGGGAAATTTAATATATATTGAAAATCCAAAATTTAAACTTTACAGGAGAAAACAAAAACCTACTTTACTTTCTATGTAAGTAAATGGAACCAATTTTTTCCAAGCTGTTTAGGAGCACTTCTATTGGTCCAATCGTCATGCAATTTTCACACAATGTAAACAACCATTGGCCTGTTCATATGATGTAGAAAACTTAAAACGACAAAAATTGAGATATTTCATTGGACATATATATATATATATATATATATATATATATATATATATATATATATATATATATATATATATATAATATGAGAATATATATATATAATATGAGAGCATAATATGAGAACAACACAATCTGTCTACCTCTCTTTCTCTCTGTCTCTGCTGGCTTTTGTGTGTGGTACTGTAATCCCAATCTCAGTAATGGTGCTACTGCTCTTTCCTGTAGCTGGGACAGCTGTCTGGGTCATGAGGGAAAGATCCAGCTGCAGCGACTGCAAGGTGTAAGCTGTAAGCGCTTTTTACAGCGCTGAGAGATTTGCTTGCCATCGAAAGCAATCATATTCAACTCATACCACTAATCTGCAGGCCGCGTCACAGGCAGCGATAGCAGCGGGGGTATAATCTCGGGACGCGGAGAGAGAGAGAGCAAGGCCGACCTTAACCGGGGATTAATAATCTGGGCTTGGCGCTCGGCAACTGCGTCCGTGCAATGCATCAAATTCCCAAAGAGGCCAACTGCTTCGCCGCGAGTGAAATGAGCCGCTGGATTTGGGTCTCATTAATGTCCCCCCTCTCCAGTAATCATTATGGTGCCGCAAAATTAAAGCAGGCTGGATTTCTCTTCTCAGACTCTAATATTGTAAGTGCACGGTCAAGGGAGGAATACCAAAATAGTTTTTTTTTCTTTCCTGAGTCCATATCTATCACACTGGCCACAGTGTGCATGCTGTTCTGGCTAAAAAGCGTTTTTGCTTGCTGATGAAGGCAGTTAGGTGGGCACAAAGGACTTCTCTGGGTCAGCTGATAGTTATTACTAGTCAGTGCATGGAGACCTCAGAGGTGTTTTGTGAAATTGGATGATATACAGACCTGGTGTGACCCCTCTGGAGGGGAGAAAGAACAGGAGTACCACTCATCAGATGAATATTTTGGACAGTCGAAGGGATAATTAAATGCAAAGTGCGCTATTAGTATAGTAAGCAGGATCACCCAAAATAAGGCTCGCCCTAATTCTATTAGACCCTAACCAATATATCGCTCCAGATAGCGAGCTTATATCCATCCACTGGCTTTACAAGATCAACACCATTCTGACTGTTTGACTGTGCTGGCCACCCTCGGACCACCCAGATTACCCAGAACTAGTTTTTAACCTCCTTAAATTGACTTTTATTTTAGAAAATAAATTAAAATCACAAACAACTGAGAGAAGATAATTAATGACTAGACCTAATATAAAATGACCTATTGACTGTTGGCATTGAAAATTATATACAAAACTGTGAGTGTAAAACAAACAATGAAAAGTAGCATTTTGTCTAATACTCTGCTTAACCACCAGCGGACCACCTGAAATACGCCAAATAAAACCCCAGTGAAGCCCAGCTTTGCCGCTAGCGGGCCAACAGCAGGTCACCATTCTCCTGCTATCAGGGATAATCAGCCATTATTAGGGCTATGAGTTCATTGGCATCCATTAAATCTGACACCGATAACATCTGTTTCAGCATCATAAAAGAAAACCTCTGGAACGCAATGCTGTTTTAAACAACCACCATCATTTAAAGGAGCATTATGGGCTAAACCTAGATGTTAATATGTAACTTGCAATTTGTTGAGGTTGAAATATACAACCAAGTTAGCATTAGCATCAGTCATCTAACCAAAATCATAAAAACACAGTGATCCTGTCTTTATTCAGCAAAAATCATGAATGATATTCAGGTTTCCACCCTGCTACTTTTTAGCATATAGCTTGTGGTCCTCCTTATCTAATGACAAGCGAAACCAAATAGAGATAACATTTGTAGATATCTGAGACACTATCTTGCTACCTTTAGCATTTAGCATGTTGTATTCCTCATCTAATGAGAAGAGAAGCCAAACTGAGAAAAGATAACTGGCATTCCAATGAGCTATCCCGCTACCTTCAGAATTTAACTTGTTGTCTTTCTTGTCTAATGAGAAGAGAAGCCAAATGAGGTAAGATATTTGGATATCCAAGGAGCTATCTCGCTACCTTCAGCATTAAGCCTGTGGTCTTCCTCGTTTAATAAAAAGAGAAGCTAAACTGAGAAAAGATATCTGGCCTTCCAATGAGCTATCTCACTACCTTTAGAATTCAACTTCTTGTCTTTCTTGTCTAATGAGAGGAGAAGCTAAATGAGGTAAGATATCTGGATATCCAAGGAGCTATCTCGCTACCTTTAGCATTTAACTTGGTTGTCTTTCTTGTCTAATGAGAAGAGAAGCTAAATGAGGTACAATATCTGGATATCCAAAGAGATATCTCACTACCTTTAGCATTAAGCCTGTGGTCTTCCTCGTTTAATAAAAAGAGAAGCTAAACTGAGAAAAGATATCTGGCCTTCCAAGGAGCTATCTCGCTACCTTTAGAATTCAACTTCTCGTCTTTCTTGTCTAATGAGAAGAGAAGCCAAATGAGGTAAGATATCTGGATATCCAAGGAGCTATCTCGCTACCTTTAGCATTAAGCCTGTGGTCTTCCTCGTTTAATAAAAAGAGAAGCTAAACTGAGAAAAAATATCTGGGCATCTACGGAGCTATCTCCCTATCTTTAGCATTTAGCTTGTTGTCTTCCTTGTCTAATAAAAAAGTGAAGCCAAACTGTGGTAAGATATCTGGATTTTCAAGAAATTATCTCGCTACCTTTAGCATTTAGCTTGTTGTCTTCCTCATCTAATGAGAGGAGAGGCCAAACTAATGTAAGATATCTGAATATCCAAGAAGCTACCATCTGCATTTAGCTTGTTGTCTTCCTCATCTAATGTGAAGAGAAGCCAGTTGAGGTAAGATATCTGGATATCCAAGAAGCCATCACGCTACCTTTAGCATTTAGCTTGTTGTCTTTGTGGTGGAAGAAATGTTTTTTATTATTTCATTTGTTTTGTTGTTTTCTCAAGACATTGCATTGTTATGATGTGTGTTATTACATGGATTTGGGGTGTTTTTGAGTTTTATGAATGGCAGCAGGCAAAGAAATGTGGAATTGATGGCCTACATTGTAAATGGCTTTCTTCTTTGGTTTTGGTGATTTATTTGGTATTAAAATATTTTGGTATTTAATCAATATCACATCTGTTGAGAAAAGAAGCCAAACTGAGGTAACACAGAGATATCCGAGGAGTGATTATGCTTCTTTTATTAATAATCATTTTTACTTAAAACTATTTATCTGTTTCTTTTTTTGACCATTCAGTATAACACTATATCAACCCAGTGTAGCAGCTGCCAGAGGTTCAAGTGGGACAATTCCTCTCCAGCCTGCAGGGTGGACGATCTGTTGTGAGCAGACCCTGTAATGTCATTACTGAGTGGTGTATATAATTTTCTCAACAATCCTAGGGACAGAGTATCAGCCATCAGCTCAGTAAAAATGACATCAGTACATCAGTGACAAAACCTTCATATCAGTCTCCGAGTTCTGTGACAGCTGTATTCGGTCTTCCACTGGCTCTTGTCCACTCTGCTCGTTCTAATGCGATGGCACTAGGGCATGATTGACCAGCCCAAGCCACAGTGAAAGCCTTACCCATTTTAATTCCATGCAGAAGTTAGTTTGACTGACAGACGGCAACACAAAGCCAAAAGATCGCGACCCGCATTACAGATCAGTGCTGAGACTCTCTTGCCTTCATATCTTTCACCTGAGCCTCTGCCAAGCTCTACTGCCTGCTCTGAATGTTAATGAATTCTTCAATTGATATTTGAAGAGCTTTGAAAATTCAATAAACGCTTACAACCAGATTCTCATTCATACATATATATTGATTTTAGAAAAGGCCAGTGGCACGTCACACGCAAACTGTCCGGTCTAAATGAAAATCTTCCCAGTAATCTGGCTTCCATTCACTAAAGCTCTCACTTTTCTCCCACTTCGTATGTAACGCTGACTGTGAGTAACTGTGTCTGACTGTGTCTATATCAGTTTAATACCACGCCTGTAATTGTCCAGTGTGTTGCGTGATATCATACCCTCATGTTCACAAGACAGGTTATGCATGTCTGAGTCAAATGCCATGAAAGTAAAAACTTATAAAACAGTATATTTGTAGACCACACGCTGCAGGCTAGCTAACTAGCTACTTGTCATGTTTAAGGTGTCTTGTGAAATTCCTGCAAGTTTCATAGGAACTGTACTGCAAGAAATGAGTATTTGCTAAACTGCTAAATGCACGCATATAGACAAAAATTAAATGTTATCTTGCTAAGGCTGTTTTTTCACTCTTTAGAGTGAAACACAACCGCTTAAAATAGTGGTCAAAATTGTTTACAGTGGTGGTGACAGGAACCAGACGTCCACCTTAAAAAGACCCCACCCCTTACAGAAAGTTATCACATGAGTTTTTATAATATACTGCACTGAGACATTCCTTTGCAGTAGTTTTGTAAGTGTTTTGGATAAAAATGTATTAATCTAGTCATGGCTAACGGGTTCACATAGGGAAGGCACATGTAGTCTCCAAAGAAAACATATTTCCACAGGTGGTTTTGGAAAGTAAGTAAGATAGTTATATATAGAGATGGAAAGATCGATTGTATCAGTATCAGATCGTATTTGTATTAGTATCAGTATTTTGAATCAAAATATGCAATCGGTAATCGGCCGATATTTCTCCAATTTAGTCAATCCCGAAAGCCAACCGACGGCGTTAAACAAATGAGTCTAATTTCTGTATTTCCAGCTAGCATTTCGTTGAAACCCCCTCTGTGAAATCCCCTCCGGGCAGGTCCTTGCAATTACTATCTGAACCGCTAGGTGGAAATACATACCCTTTAATTTTCCACAGACTGACTCACAAAAACAGTTTGCGTTCACGGCATGTGCGGAAAGAAAACATCGTCCGTCTGGCAGTTTAAAACTACTAATCTGATATGACCTTTAAGAGTACACCACGCGCAACTAGCACAAAAACAAATAACCCAGAAACACCATGCAGACCAGATCTGACCGGTACGAGCAGTACAGCAGCAACAATTCAAGATCTACTTTTAATGATTGCAGTTTTTTTGTTTAAAATAATCCAGAGTCTGGGTTTAATGACTGAAGTTTTGACTGCATTTATTTAATTAGCTTTTTTCATTTTAAATTAAGGGTGTAATTTAAAAATATTTGTTTGATTTACTTTGTTTATTTACTGTTAATTTGGTTAAAAATATAATGCAGTTTCATATAAGCTCGTTAAAATGGTAATAAACTAGTTTAGACCATTAGCTTGTGCTAATAACTACATGTAGCCCTGCCGTGGCATATAGCCCCGCCCTCAATCGGTATTGGCTGAAAGATGATCGGCGATTGGAATCGGCCTCAAAAATGCTGATCGTTCCATATATATATATATATATATATATATATATATTTGATGTGTATCCTATGTAGAACAGCATATGGAAGCGACTGTAAAGAAGTTTGAGTCTCTACAATCAATCACTTCACATCAAACCACTCTAAATTACACTGTTGACTGAATTATTCAGATGTTTTGAAAAACTGGTGGAATTCCCCTTCAAATTTCCAGGCTTATTATATCATAAGGCATATTATTCAGTAACTACGTGGACCTCAATGCAAAGTTAACAGTTGCTAAAGTTAGCAGTCGTTAAAGTTAGCAGTTGCTAAATCTGCTTCACCTCCCCATTGACCTTAACTGTTTAGGTACTTATTCTTTGCAGGAACAACAGCATTACTCAACACTGATGTTGCATTTATTTGACATGTAAAGTGTAAATGTAAGCTATCAATGGCAACAATTTGTATACATTCATTATTTTTAATTCCAAACTAAACAAGAAATCTAAACAAGAAAACACATACATAGGTATACAAGCCACACATGAGATGCATTTTCAGTCGAGCTCTTATTGAGCCTAAGCCCGCTTTGAATGGCGTGTTTACTTGGAAAAAATATCAACAAACCCAACAACACAAAAAGCTCAGTAGAGAAGATACAGCAAATAATAGGTCATTATTTCTCTCGTTTTTCAGCTGCTGTTATATGTAGTTTGGGTTTGATGTGATGCCAGCAGATTCCTTGTATCTTTCATCAATAAACTAATTTGCGATTCTGTATATTATATTATATCACTTTTGATCCTTTCCAAGGAAGGTATGGTAATGTTCTCGCAATATAAAGCTCTTTGCTTGAAAATTCAGTTGTTTTTTCCAGAGGAAATCCCATTAGCCTAGTCTTGCATTAGCAAAGCACAAAGCTAGCCTGTTCTTTCTTTCCACTTCTTTATCCATCCATTTAATGATGACCTAGCAGTGATCTCTATTTCCCAACCTCCCATTCCCATTCTCCCCGTTCTAACACACTAATTATCCAGCCATTGAATGAGTTGTAGCAGCTGGGTTGTAGCGGCAGGGGAGCACTGTGTAGTACTGTGGTGCTAGCAGGAAAAAATCATGGGCATTCTGCTTTCAATCTTGTGTTATTTCCTCCATGATGCCGTATCACTGCATGGCCTGACATAATCTTGATTAACCCCTAGCTGACATTTGCTAAAACTCATTTGCTGTCTCAACTCAGTCTTTCACTTGTTCAGAGCAGCCCTTTGCTTGGTCAGAATGAATGCTAATGCTAATCAATTGCTATTGTGATATAAAAATACAACATACTGTATTGAATGGTAGCTCAGCATATCACTGTACCTATGTTAGATTGTGGCTAGCTTGTAAGCCCCTCAGTAAATGCTACTGTGTAGTGATGTAACAATAGGCAACAACATATTGTATCAAATGGTATCATAGTATACCATGTACAAGCTAACACTGAGCCATTCAGTACGGCTGAACCACGTAGTGCTGTTGTGAATTGTTTGTCACAGTACAATATTATATCAAATGTCTGAGTAGCATATTGCATTGTATCATATTGTATCATACTGGGTTAACCTCAAACTAACAGTAGTCACTCAAAAAAGCTATTACAATAGCATATTGATTTCGTAGATGTCACAGGGGATGTTAGATCTTCTCCGTTAGCTCGACCTCGTTCTAACTCCCCTGTCTACTGAGCAGCCCACACCCCCTCGCCCACCTGCTAATCAAGGACAATATAAAGGACAGTGAGGAACACATGGCCTTGCGAGGTCTTAACTCAGTGCGGACGTTGCTGAGGTTGTTTCGGTTTGCACTCAAGCTCTATGTTTTGTTTGTTTTTGCCAGCTGCTAACTGCGCTTACTGCTCTGAGTAGATTATTCTGTTCTTGCTTTTTGATTTAATTAAAGATCTGATCTTGTATCCATATCTATTCATGACAGTAGAATGATGTAACTACACAACATTTTGTATGCAATGGTATCACAATGATATTACATCGCACATTTTCAACCACTGCTCATTTTTTATATGATCAGAGTCAATGCTAACAGTTAGCCACTCAGTAAGGCTACCGCATTAGTATATTGCTATTGTGTAGGTATATAGCGCAGTGACTACCATGCAACAAGTAAGTTACACTGTTTTAGTGCCAACAACATTGTGACAACGCTGAAATGTAATTCCTCAGAAAGTTGTGACGTTATCTGTCAATACTTTGTCACAACTTTCTAAAATCTTTAATACATTTTTAATTATTTCTGCATGGTACTCCATGCAATGGGTAAAGTTTCCAACAGGTAGGAAATAATACTGTAAAGCGTTATTTAGTAGTAACGTTGTAACAAGTTTCAGATAATGTAAAAAGAACCACCTTTTGACAACATTATAGGAAAGTAGACAACGTTCTGACAATGCTATGTGTTTGCTGGCTAATGTGCTAGCAATTCAATTAATGCTATTGTGTACCGTTTTAACAGTATTGTATACATACTGTATCGAATAGTATAGTACTATATCGCATTGTGTCATATTGTTATATTCTGACAAGCGTGTTAGCTTGTGGCTAACACAGTTATATCACATTCCTCATTTTCAGCCCTCCTCATTTTTGCTGTTTGTCAAAAAAAAGCATCTAATCAAGACAGAACTGTTAAATTTAGATCACTATGCTTGCTAGAAGTATTCTCGCAATATATAAAAAAATTGCTGTAACAAGGACACAGATTTGTTAGCTACAGTTTAGCCACTTGGTGAATTTTATTAGAATTCCTAGATTTATCAAAACAGCACACAAACATTTCTTCATCAAAGACCTAATTTGCAACCCTTGCGATATTAATTTTGCAAAAGCCCACAGTGTTAACGATAGATGCTATAATGCGCAGCCGTAGCGCTCGGTATAAAGAGCACAGCAGTTAAGAGTGTTCTCGCAGCGTCTGTGTTGGGTCTGTCAGCTCGTGTGGGAGCAGACCAGCCGGCTCAGTTGGCTAACATGGATTGATAGAGCGTCGTCCCAAAGGCAGGGTACTGAAATTACAGCCTTCAAACACACTCAGCAGCAACGGCAAAAAAACAATGGCTATGTTGTTAGCAGGGCAGACAGGGATTCTTAAGGCAAGCGCAGGAAAAAAGGCTCCAATTTGCTAGTGATGACCTTTGGCCTTGGCATTTACACCACTATATCTCAGTGTGTGTGTGTTTGTGGATACGTGTGTAGCCTGTCAACACTAGACTTAAGACTAAGTTTATCTGCTTACAGAAGCAGTCTAACTTCTGAAAGGCTGAGATAGCACAAGTCCTGTCAGTTTCTCTAAGAGTTTGATGAAGTGGATGAAAAATATATGCCATGGTCACACAGCAGGGCTGTCCAAATGCCCCTCAAAGTGGCAATTTATGAGGGGTTTGATGATCAGCCAATAAGCTAAATCAAGCAAGAAGCCTGTAGAGCCCAGGAGTACTGTAGATTTGTAAATCAAATATATACCCCTTATCCTGAATGTGGTCAATTAATTTGGTGTCTGAAGTTTCTGTGTCTGGAGTGCAGTGCCAACACGCAAATAAGCTAAAAAGACTAGAACTAAAATTCCTGCCTGCATTCTGTTAATAAATAATAATAATAATAATAATAATAATACATTTTATTTATATAACGCTTTTCAAGAAACTCAAAGACACTTTACAAACAACACAATACAAGATACAATCTTGGGAGCAAGCAGCAGAAGGGCATACAAACACAGAAAGAAATGAAATAAGAGAAAAAAAAAAAAAAAAAAAAAAATTATATATATATATATATATATATATATATATATATATATATATATATATATATATATATATATATATAAAAGTACAAATATAAATAAGGTGTGATGTTACAGATTAAAAGCAGATCTGAAAAGGTGGGTATTGAGGAGAGATTTAAATTTTGACAGATCTAAGCAGTCTCTTAGGGATTTTAGCAGAGCATTCCATAGGAAAGCAATCAAACTAGTTTTAAAACGAATTCCAAAAATTACTTGGATTTAAAGATTTTTTAATCAAACTACGTTTTTAGGTTGAACAAGTAAGAAAGCTGTGATTTTTAAAATTTACTTTGTATTTTGTAAATTTGTAAATTCACATCCTATCCTGCCATTCAGGCTTGCGACAAAAAATTTAAACAGGGGCAATTAAGGACTAGAAATGAGATAAAACAATAATAATTTGAAAAAGACATTGCCAATCGGTGACTGTAAACATGATTTGGTACAAAAACAGCATCCGATAAGGGTTAGGGTTGTTGTTTCCCAACAAATGTTTAAAAATTAATGATTAAAAGACGTGTTTCTCAAAAAAAAATACAAAGATTTTGATATTTCACCCTTTATTGTGCATGACATAATTAAAAGATTCAAGTAATATGGAAGAATTTCAGTGTGTAAAGGCCACAAGCTCAAGCTTAATATCCATCAGATGGCATTGCATCAAAAACCCTGATTCATTACAAGCCATAGAACCACATGGGCTCAGGTTTACAGCACGTGGCAATCCCTTGTCAAGCACTACAACACAAAGTGTCATCCACACATGCCAGTTAAAACTTAACTGTTCCAGAAAGAGACCTTTTGATAACTGTGCCCTGCAGCGCCATCGACTTCTCTGGGCTCAGAGGCATTTACACAGTGGAAGTGTGTATTGTGGTCAAATCAGTATTAGTATTTCAGGTCTGGTGGAAGTAATGGGTGCCATATGCTCCAGACAAATGAAAAAAAGACCACCCAGACTGTTAACTCAGCAACAAGTCCAACAGGCGGGGTATATAATGAGCAGTTGCATTGTTTTTTACTGTAATACAGGTCAACGGCCCATTTTAAGTTTTTAATTTAAATTTAGCTGGTATGCTAGTTAACCAGCATGACCATTCTGGATGACCAGCTAAACCAGCACCAGACAAGCACACAGCTGCATTTATGGTGGTCTACGCTGTTGTTTTCAGAGGTTTATTCATATTGCAACACATGGTCCGTTTGGCTATAAAGAAATCAGAATCAGTCATAAAAAGTAATGTAGGTGCATCACCAAGGATTACTTTCACACAAAAGCAAACCTATAAAACGTAAAGTACTCATTCTGACATTCGCTCAAGTTTTACAGCGCAGTTGGAGACTCTCCAATGGAATTCCTCTCTCAGTGTGAAGGTCTTAATCTAATCTCTACCCAGAATACCTGAATATCAATCAGTGTATTGAATTCTGTTCTCCCTGTCTTGCTGACCTGAGACAAGTCTATTTCTGTTCACAGTCTGCTCAAGAGAACTGCGACATTTTACCCCACATTTAGGTCCGCCTTAATAATTGATGAGCGCAGACTGTAATTCTGAGGCAGCAGCACCTTCGGCTGTGAAAGTAAATGGAGCCTGCAGGCTCTGAGCTCTGTCTCAGTCACAATAGGGATCTCATGCACACAGCATACAACATGTTGATTATATGTATATCAGTTCCTTTTAGCACTCACGCTGGTTGTCTGACTACTTAAAAAGTTTATACAACCCTGCACTAGACATTACACAGTTCACATCAAAATGGGCGTGGCTGAGGCCAGACCGGAAGACTGGCAATAAAATGCCCCCCACTCTGTTGCTACTAAGCTAGCTAACACGGATAAATGCTACCCACAAACAAATACAATAATCTCTGATAATAATTTCCTTAACACAGTAGTGCTACACTCATATGTAGCAAATAAGTATATGGAACTGACAGTGAACTGTGTGCAGACCCTGTAAAACAAACCAGTGTACCAGTTAGCATGCTGGCTAACCTTAAACAGTAAAGGTAGAAAACTGAGTAGAATTATATCAGAATATTACATAGCTGGTCATAATCAAAACCAGCATATGATCTGTTTTGGACGCTGGTATGCTGGTCAGCCATGCTGGGGTAACCACTTAAAAAAGCACTGACCAGAATGCAACGCATGCCCAGCTAATGTTGCAGTTAGCATTCAGCAGGGTCAACAGTGCTGCACAATGACCTGTGGCTAAAAAGCGTACACTTAAAAAAAGATGGTTCTTTAGTAAAGATATTAATTCTATATAGAACCTTGCACACTCTTCGAAAATGGTTCTACATAGCAATAGTAGAGCCCTTCTTGGTGCGGTGTAGGTTCTTTATACAACACCATCAAGCTGAAAAACCATTTCACCATTTAAGCTTGCAAATGAAACTTTGAAATTCTATATAGAACCACTGTTGTTACTAAAGAACCATTAAGAATGTAGATAATTAGCATGTTTGATGGCAGCAAGATAACAGTCAGTGTTTAGCCAAGCAGCTAACATAGCAGACTGGCTAATCTGCATATAAACAGTAAAAACGTATAAAAACGTGTGTACAATATAAAACTCTCCTGCAAATCATGCGGTCCCTCTTTAATGAATTTATCTACAGCCATGGTGAATGTTTAAGATGTGTGCCTGGACTTCATTTTGGAGGTCAATATATGATGTAAGCAATTGGTGCAAATTTGCATGTCAGTTCACAAAAGCTGCAATGCTTTATACACAAATAAAATGTTTTATACACATCAAATTTCATTGAAATGAATGGGATGTCGCTTCCAAGCGAATGGCCTTCCAAGCTGAGTGTTGGTTAACTACCAAGCAGATGTTAGGCATGCAGGCCAGAATTGATGCTAGAAGTGTGAGTTTTGTCAATGGGTCAATTCTAGCATAAATGATGTGAACAAACAATAAACATTGGCCAAATTTAGGCTACATTTATTAGTTCTTCTTATTTTACAATGTGTACTGAGGACCCAGCTGTATATCAGGCCAGAACAAACCCAAGTATGTGACCCATAATTAGGTCAGACAAGCTTTTCTAATTGGGCAGGTTCTGATCTATATAGCTCTGTACCTCTAGCCAGTCCAAACCAACATGACAGCACACAAATCAGCTGCTTACATCAACATTTATCAACACTAAAACACTAAAACCCTCATATCAAACTGTAGCTAAGC
Organism: Megaleporinus macrocephalus; assembly: GCA_021613375.1. Lineage (NCBI taxonomy): Eukaryota > Metazoa > Chordata > Actinopteri > Characiformes > Anostomidae > Megaleporinus > Megaleporinus macrocephalus. Next base: position 38,554,516 of record CM038704.1, on the reverse strand, counting down.
TTTTTTTTGCGGAGGACAGCCTAGATATGGCCTGTCATAATTTTAACACAGAACCCACGCACGTTATCATCTTTTATCCCTACTTAGAGATTAAATCAAAGCGCACACACATACACACACACACACACACACACACACACACACATACATATTACCACTTTTTATCCCAACAAAGAGATTAAAGCAAAGTAACAACGCACGCAAACACAGTCACTCCCTGGTCATTGTTGCCATAAAGCACACACTCCTGACCCTTCAGCAGGCCTGCAGCTTTATGGCAGCTGTTCATTCCGTCGCTCGAGCAGCCGGGTTCATGCAACTGAGTTACGACAAAGGAAACCGCCCACACACAACGGGCACTAAACTGTCTTCAGTTGGAAAAAGTGACACTGTGTTTATGGCTTACGGTACAGCTAGATTCAGTTCCAGCCGCCGCAACGTAAGCAACGACGTTTGAGTGCAATCAAAGGTGGAGCATCGTCTGATGGGGTTCAAGTAATGCATTCGCTTTCATTTTTTTACACTGTTTGAAAAATCCCAGTTGCCATGACGAGTGGACTGATACGAATGGTCCAAATTCACTTCAGTCTTTTCTGATTTTAATAAAATGTCAAGGTTAAGTTCACACCCAAGGTTTTCCAAATTTAATCAGTAACAAGAAACATTATTATTTATGTCAATGTTAGCAACAATGGGGCAGCACGGAGTTGGAATTCCGGCCCGGGTCGTTCCGTGTGAAGTCTGCATGTTCTCCCCGTGGTTGGGTGGGTTTCCTCCAGGTACTCCGGTTTCCTCCCACAGTCCAAACACATGCATGTTAGGCTGATCGGTCACCCTAAATTGCCCGTAGATGTGAGTGGGTGCATGAGTGTGTGTTGGCCATGTGATGGACTGGCGACCTGTTCATGGTGTACCCTGCCTACGGATGGATGGATAGATGGATGGATGGATGGATAAGCAACAATGTACAACATTTTGTTTACATACAGCAAGATTCCAAAATGTATCGCACAATGCCAGAGTAGAACAACTTTTAGTTTCCTACCAAGCTTTTAGATGGGTTTTAGAGTATAAACCTTTATTTCTGTTACAAACCCCTACATGATATAAATGTTCTCAGATAAACCCAGAAATTAGTACAGAATCTTTACATGGTGTGATGGTTCTTCATTCTAAACATGGTTCTATATTTTAGGGATCCCTTTGTGGCACCTTTACATTTTATAAATGTACACTCTTAGGTTCTGTGTAGTAGGTTTGTTGTAATAGTAGAGGAACACTTTTTTTAGGAATAACCCCTCAATGTATACAGGACCTGTACACTGTGTGAAGGATCTTCACCCTCAGACATTTATAACCATGGTTCGGCCTTAAAAGGAACCCTTTGTGGCATGAGAGTGCACTCTTAGCTCCTGTACATTACCAAAAACGAGCCATTACGAGCCATTTAACCAGATAAAGAACATTTTTTGTGAGTGGTCATGCTTCTATATAACCATTGCCTTTTCTGAAGAACCCTTGAAGACCCACTTCAGTCGATTCACAGCCACATTTTCAACAGCGACGGTGTTACAAAACTCAGTTCCTCACTTAAGACGCCGCAAAAGCTTCCCTGAATCAAGCACAGCTCATATAGGCTGACTCAAGGTACAGTGACAGCACAGATTTCACACCATTTAGATGGCTGTCCTTCGGGAGACGCCACAGCGGGAGCCAAGCGGCTGACCGGCCGAGCTGCGGCGGATGCTGACGCACGGCAGAGCATTGCCATGGAGATGCTTCCCATTTCCTTCAGAAAAGAAAGAAAATTCACTTACGTTCGCTTAGTTTTGACAGCCTTCTAGAATTAGAACTGAACTCCAGACCCATGTTCCAGACTCCGGCGCGATGGTCTACAGGTCTGTTTCTGCTCTAGGAGGTCGGCGCAGTAAGCGACTGGGGGTCTAAAAGTCCAGACTGATTCTACAGCTACGACCTGGGTGAAGTTCTGTTTTGAAAAAGGCTCCATTTCCTTGGCCTGGTGGTCACTAGGGCTGTGTATTGGCAAGAACTTGGCGATACAATACGCATTGTGATATAGCCGTAACGATTCAATATACTGCGATACTGCAGGCAAAGTGATATATTGCGATTGTTCAAATATTACTATCAAAACACACCACTATATGAACAGGTTTGCCATTTCTTATAATAGCATTGCACCCTTGTGCTGCTTGTTAATGTTGGAGTGGAGCTAAAAATGGATTACAACACTGCCTTCTAGTGGTCAGAGGTTTAAACAAAGCACACAATGATTCACTGTCTGCAAAGAATCTGTGTATCGATACTGTGTTTTTGAGAAACCATACAGTATCACAATATTTTATTAAACCCCTAGTGGTCACTCATCCTGCAACTCTTACGGGTGGACAGATGGCCTGCAGATGTTTTCACCCTCGCAGTTTGTCTAACCTGAATTGTTATCAACGTTTTCACAACATCGAATAAGGTTGAGCACACATGAATATTCTCCACTGGTGGATGTGTAAATAGATACGGTGCCTCGCAATCTGTCAAGCACACAGAGAGACGAGTGCACACACATACACAGCACATACAGAGCAGAGGAAACATCACACGAGCCAGCATGCTGGCCACTGTGTCACGGCTTCCTCTGTCTCACTGCTTATATTACAGATGGCAGGTGTATCAGAACTTTCATTCCGACTGGCCCAACACAATCAGCTGGACACCAGCCATTCTCGCGCACCAGTCACTTTATTTAGATAGGAATACATCAGCTACCTTGGTTGCTTTTTAGCAGACAGCTGCCTCACAGATACGGTAGCTTACCTGTATGTAACTAACATCATCACATCTACAAGCAGTAACTGGTATCACATTACAATAAGACTATGCTTAGTTTGTAATGGTTATTAACATTAAACCTTAACATTAACACATTAAACAAAACCTAATGAAAATGAATATGTGATGATGCTGCCAGGTTCATTGCAGACAGATGTAAGACCAGGTCAGTTAGATCAGTAAACATCAATATCTAAGGTTTAACGGTATAAAAGAATGTAGGTTCACTATTAAGCAAACAACAGGTCACTACTGCCCTTTATTCATGCATTTATTATTGATAGGTGTTTATGACCTACTTTATAACCATTAATAAGTCATTTATATAGGTATTACCTTGACCTTGTTAGCTGCCCACATTACTGAGCCTTCGAGCTGGGATACGGGAAGGTGTTTTGACATAAAGTGGTGCTGAAGTTAATATATTATATATTATGCATTATATATTGTATATAGCTTCATGTTAATCAACCATCCATCCATTATCTTCCACTTTATCCTACTAGTTGTGTTCATGGTGGGGTTGGAGCCAATCCCAGTGTCATCGGGCGAAGGCGCGGTACACCATGGACAGATACCACCAACACACACTCACTCACACACTTACACCAACAGACAATTTAGAGTGACCGAACCTTCAAGCTGGGATACGGGAAGGTGTTTAGACATAAAGTGGTGCTGAAGTTTATATATTATATACGCAGCCTGAACAATGACATCATGCAAAATTTTATTTTTTTAAAATAATTACTTCAAACGCGACCAGAGACACATTAACTCGATGACGCAAACCCTCATTTCTCTCCCTGCTGGACAAAACTCCATGGTAACTGATTACGTCACACTCACAGACACACACTCTGAGTGGGCGATATAACGGTTAACGGTTATTCAAAACACAGAACATCATCACACATTCTTAAAACTGTATTATGCAGCTCGGGGGCTCGGAAATGATCGAAAGTGTAATTACATACATACTTTGATCTTTGCACCCCAACTAACGTCTGTTTGACAAAGATCCTATTAAAACCACCACCCAACCATTATCTTCTGCTTTATCCCGCTAGTCGGGGTCATGGCAGGGCTGGATCCAGTCCTAGCATCACTGGGCGAAGGTGGGGTACACCATGGACAGGTGGCCAGTGCATTGCATGGCGAACCTACACTCACACACATACTCACACCTTTAGAATGACTGATCAACTCGGACTCTACCTTTTAAATTCAAGCAATGTTTTTTATGTACCATGGTTTCTTGATTGGCATGGAAAACCAGTAAGTAATACAATAGCAAGTATTATTGGTTTGCACTGATATTTTTTTATCACTTTAAAAAGTGACTGCATTAAACTGAATTAGTAATACTAGCTTAGTGTAACAAGAATCCATAGTTTTACAGACAAATAACTTATTCTACTGAAGTTCAAATAACCAACTTTTAAACTTGAACCCCAATTGTTTTTCACTGTGAAGTCGCAGTTAATTGACTTTTATGGTTTCTTTGTCACATGAATAAGTAACATTAACAATGGTTAGCTGATTAACTATTGAGTGACGCGGGCTTCACTGTAAAAATGTTTCATTTAAGAGTAAGTGTACTGATTAGATTAATACTCTGAGTTGATGTACTTTCTAATAGTTAGTTAACTGAACAAGAATATGTGATATATACTACTGCTCAAAAGTTTGGGATCACAGTGAAATGTTCTTGTTTTTAATGGAGTATCTTCCTTCCTTAACACAACAATGGACTGAGGGGCTCTAAAGAAAGTTGTTTCTTTCTGGTCATTTTGAGTCGGTCAGCAAGCCATCAACTGCTGATGCTTCAGATACTAAACTAACCTAGAATGTTGTTCTCCCTTTTATGCTCACTTATTAGTAGAATGTTTTTCAGCTGTGCATCACAATTGAGCAAGAGTGTCCTAACAACCAATTAGCCCAACAACATCCTTAACTTGGATTGACGGCCGTACCAGGAGATTTAGACAGAGGACTGAGAATTGCTGATAATAGGACTAAATGCAAATTGGCTTAAATACAAACATTTTTATTCTTTAAAAATCATCTGATACACTTACATTAATTGTGAAATAGACAATATTGTTTGTGAAAAATTGCATGAATTGCATAAAAATTGCATGAAATTAAATTCTAAAGTGATCCTAAACTTTTGAGCCGTAGTATACGCTCTATCAACCCATTTTCTTTACACAGTGATTGCTTAGTTTGCATGGATCACCAGTAAGTAACACATTAGCTAACACGGCTGCTACTTACTGGACTTTTTTATACATTGCGAATATTCAAATGAGTAGCATTAGCCACCATCAACAAGTGGCTGCTGTGCTACCAGGACCACGTCCTGCTGTGATGCATCGCTACGTCATGTCCAGGCAATAAAAATGTTTTTATGCCATCTTTCCGCCTCAACCTCCAATGTACCTCAAATAAAACTCTTTTAACACACAACTGTTCAGCCCCATCACCTCTCTTTCTTGTTATCCTCTCTTCTCTTCATAGGTTCTGGATTTTGGCAGTCAGGGTGAAACTTAGGGTTCTGTTTGGACATATTGTCGCTGTCGTCCGAAGAACTACTTTCTATTTTCTATTTTTATTGATTTTCATTTTTCTACATCAGCTGCCATTTACATTGTCTGAACAATTAATGAGGAATGGACCAATAAATATGCTCCAAAATAGCTTGGCAAAAAATCTGGTTCCATTGACTCACATTTAAAAAGAATAAAAGTTTTTGTCTTCTCCAGTAAACATTCCAATTAGGAGATTTTTTCATTGGACAGCGACGATATGCATTTAATGGACACAGAATATTTTTTATGGACTGACGGTCAGCAGATAAAGAGGGTTGTTGGAAATTCTCTATGTGATCCATACTCGACACCATTTGCCCAAAAACAGCCACCTTTTTGCAGATGTTGTACAGTTTGAGCTGGATCTGTCGTCGGAGGTGAATCACCATCTAGTGTGCGGCACTTGTCACAGACCAACCCAGAGCTCTGCCGAGCTTTTGTCTCAGGTACACACAGATTCTAAAGCCCAAGGCCGAGCCGAGAGATGTTCCTGATAGACAAAGCATCTCGGAGTAAGCTGGCATTCTCTCGTCTAAAGAGGCTGAGAGACAGCAGGGGAACGGCTCGGGGATGTTGTATGCAGGCTCACAACACTAATGGCAAAATCTCCAATCTCCAAGTTCCTTTAACCCCTTAAAAGCCGAGAGTTGTTCCTAATGTTTTGATGTGCTATTCAAATGTAATTACATTACATTTGTATGCTGTATCTTCTTGGTATGGACTAAAAAAAAAAAGTTAAGACTTGTAGTTAAGCTTGCTACCAGTGCACCACAAGTAGGAGACACTACTCATGAACCGCAGCATGCCTTCACTACCTGCTAATAACTGTGACTTCCAAGGGTTAAAATTTGACCACCCTCCTTTTTCACAATACCACTGGAGATATTCTGATTGGATACCGTTCAACACACATTGTAAAAACAACCATCAGATTCCGGTGCCTAGCTGTCAAACATCACCCCAAGCAGTGGTTCTGCTGGAGGTAGGACCAGTCAGGCTGGTGTACTGGCTCCCATGCTAGCGTAAGCAGACACAGGGCATAATCATCCTAGATTAGCTCTCACTTCCGGGGACACCTGCTGAGCATGCGCCCAGGGCGAGCTGTACTCTGCCTGCACAGGCTTGTGGGTCTCAATTCATATGGTGCGTGTTCAACTGTCCATTTGCTGCAAAGAGAAGGACATCATCCACAATTCCGCCTTACCTTGGCATTGGAATCCCTGCTTTCCAAAGCCCCTATGATAGAGAGAGAGAGAGGGAGGGAGAGAGAGACAGAGATGGGGAGTCAGTCACATGGTCTAATAGAAGCGATGCATTAGATAGCTAGCCCTTCTAAATCCTTTAATGGGCTTTTAGCTATCAGTTGCCTTCCATGCCGCAAGCAATCTGAGTCGATTAAAAAGACACTGCAGTGGAAATGAACAATGTAAATATTTGATATGCTTCAATCTAAGGTTTCTCCCAGCTTTGCCAGAGAAATGACCCCCATCACTGCCAGAGGGACCCACCTGTGGCACCAGGGTCTACCAATATCATTACATAACAAGCACATAATAAATGTACCATGATATGCATGCTGCAATAACAGGGCTCCACTTTTTGGACGGCACAGTTTGTTTTTCCAGCACTCGGTAATCTGGGAGTGCCTAAAAAATAAAACCTTGCAGTGCACGTGGAGTTAAAACGAATGCTCTAATGCACGCGCGCATGCCACTTTCTTACTGGAAACCACGGCTACTGGAAATGATTTGAGGGAGTTGGCAGCCTGGAGCGCACCCACAACAGGTTTCATCTACTTCCCACCGGTATTCGTGCAAAGCCCGTCTCCTTTGCTGCGATTGGCCTGTAGTGTGGCTCCCTGCGCTGGGATAGGCTGGACCTTTCCCACGGATTGGCTAGCAGTTCCCACACGGCGGAGAGCCCGTGAGTATGAACTACTATCCAATCCCGCCGCGGCAGGCCGGGAAACGGGTGCGAAAGAAAACAACGCCCCGATCAAGTTGGCTCGAAAACGACGCGAACCGAGAAGCAGCGCGGGCGGCGGGAGCGGCGACTCGGGCGCCTTTAAATGTCCAGTGACGGGAAGCCGCGCGCGGCAAAAGCTTGCAAAAGTTTGCACGGCGACGCGTCAGCAGCGGCAGCGGCGCTTTGACTCACCAGATGAAGTCGGTGCAGTGGCTGCAGAAGGTGGGCTGCTTGAAAAACCTGGCGGTGAACTTGTGGTTCTTCACTTCGTGCACGTTCTTCTGCCTGAGCGCGCCTTTCCGCGCGAAGCGATTGGCCACGTCCGACGAAGAGGACTCGTTCACGTCAGCCATGGCAGGAGAGTAAACAAAAACAAAAGCAACGCAAAAGAAAACAAAAACACACCCCACAGTGCAGTACACCTCCCTCCGGGCTGCTGGAAAGTTGGGCTCGTGCTGCTGCTCCTCGCGCTGCGCTTTGGCCTCGCTGTAATACTGAAGGCAGAAACTCGACTCGACTTTGGCCTCCCTCTCTCTCTCCCTGCCTCTCTCTCTCTCTCTTACTCTCTCTCTCCCTCTCTCTCGCTCGCTCCTTCCTTCTCGCCCTCGCCCTGACGTCACTCCGGTCCCGGAGACGGCGGCGCGAGCTCGAGAGTCGTGCGACCGCGCGCTGGGAGCGCCCCCTCGTGGCCGAACCCCTGAGGTGCAAATCTGCTTTGGTACCAGGCCCGGCTGGGTTGTTTCACCAAGCAGGATTTTCACCAGTTAGACACATAACTTAGGCCTAAAGCGAGGAATATCATATAGGAGTGTCTCTCTTTTAGAATGTAGGAGTTTCTCAGTTAGCTGGATAAGTGAGGACCCATCAGTCGGAACCTCCTTGACCTTTCCTCTTCCTGGTCTCTTACTGACTCTCCTTATTTAATTTAAAAGGGGAGATATTATCTTTTACAGCAGCCTGTTTTAACCCTTCATGGTGGTGGTGTTTAAGTGTGTGTTGTGCTTGTGTGAGTGGACCAGACACAGCGGTGCTGATGCAATTCACTATCTATTCTATTAGACACACATACCTTTTTGGTCCATCATGTAGATATAAAGTTAGAGGTCACAACTTATCTGTTGCTGCACAGTTTGTGATGGTCATCCTCTAGTCCTTCATCAGTGGGCACAGGACGCTGCCCACAGGACACTGTTGGCTGGATGTTGCTGGTTGGTGGACTGCTGTGTCTGATCCACTCATACCAGCACAACACACACTAACACACCACCTTTGTGTCAGTGTCACTGCAGTGCTGAGAATGATCCACCAGCCAGTTAATACCTGCTCTGTGGTGGTCCTGACCATTAATATATATATATATATATATATATATATATATATATATATATATATATATATATATATAGTCGCTGATCACATGAATATAATGCTAAGAACATATGCACCTCAGAGAAGACAACAGCCTGGTTACTCCAGGGTGTGTATCTGATCTAAAGCAATTCAAAGAGCAGATACTGAGCATTATTATCTCCATGTTCCTGAAGGCTACCTTATAGAAGCATATGACGCCTTATGTGTTGGTGCTCTAAATATCAATGGCTCTCCAGACTTCAGCAGCAGACCAGCGTCTCAGCAAGGCCTGTGGCCGTATCTCTGATTTCTTGAAGGCCAGCGATGTGATCTAGGACTCGGTGGAGGAGCTCTTCACACTCTACTTGCCTGTATCATAAATTTTTAAAGTCTGTTATTGCAAAGCATTCTCCTGTGGTTTCATTTGTGAAGTTATCAGTGATTCGTTAACATCCACCTAACTTTTATAATATAACGACTTTTACGAATCATGCAGCCTCTAGTGTTTCAGAATAATGAGTACAATTTCCCATAATTAGGAGACTGTAAGTGATAATTATGAAAATCTGGGTCATTATTATGGGATTATGATTATGAGTCATAATTATTAGACAGTAAGTCATACATAAGTCATGGAGTTTTTAACACCGTGTCCTCTCATTTACTAGTGGCAACAGTACGATGCTCACAGGATGCTGTTGGCTGATGTTTTTGGATGCAGGATGATTTTCAATCCACCAGTGACACTGAGGTGCTTCAACCCCAGCGGCACTGCTGTGTCTGATCCACTCATACCAGCCCAACACATACTAACACACCACCACCACGTCAGTGTCACTGCAGTGCTGAAAATCATCCACCACCCATATGATACCTGCTGTGTGGTGGTCCTGTGGGGATCCTGACCATTGAAGATCAGGGTTACAAAGTATACAGAGATGTAAGTGTACAGTCTGTAAGTGTAGAACTACAAAGTTGGTTTTAATGATATGGCTGAAGGGTGTAACTGTAAGATTGAATTTAATAGTTATAAGCCATAATTGTGAGATTATAATTATGCTATAGTTATGTTTTTGTTCAGAAGCAGATACAGACTTCCTTAAATATTTCTGATTTAATCAGATATAAGATATCAAAGAATAATGTGTGGAAAAAAAACAAAACCAAAACTGAAGATATGCATAAAGTGGGTCTCCTAGCATACACCCACAAGACCTGGTAGACCACCAAAACCACTCCTATCAGATAAACAGCACTGTGTCTTTGAGGGAGAGGAGAAAATGAAAGAGTGGTAGTCTCTGATATTTACACAGTACTGTACCTCTCTGCCCCCACCACATACACACACACACACACACACACACATATACAGAGTTCCATTAGCTTGGCTGATCCAATTGTAAGAGGTCAGTGCACTCCGGTATGTTTATAATTAACAGTGTGTCCTACAGTGGCAGGAACCACAGAAGCAAGTCTGTTATAACTATATAACTTTGTAGTTCTCCACTTACAGACTGTAGTCCATCTGTTTCTCTGTACACATTTTTTACCCTGATCTTCAGTGGTCAGGACCCCACACAGCAGATATCATACAGCTGGTGGATCATTCTCAGCACTGCAGTGACATCGACATGGTGGTGGTGTGTTAGTGTGTGTTGGGATGGTGTGAGTGGATCAGACACAGCAGTGCTACTAGGGTTTTAAACACTTTAATGTCACCGGTGGACTGAGAATCACGTTGGCACCATGTTATGATTTTATAATTGCTGTAATTGCTATAAAGCTATAAAGTTCCATTACTTGTTTGATACCCTAACCCTAACCCTCAGAGCTCTGTAGAGGCAAACTTCAGACACCTACCATGTCTTGATCAGCTATGACTTTAATTAACATTGAGTTCTTCACAATGAGCAAGTAAACTCCGCCAACTCAGCCGGCCCTGAGTATCAATATTGCCTCAAAGTTATCAGTTTTATTTTAGGCCAACACTACCAGAACCACACATATAGTTGATTGATTGTTGTTAGTCATCAAAGTCTTCACACTCCACAACCTGCCTTGAATGAAACTCCACACAGCACACCTTCAGATCATCCACGTAAACAAAATACCCAACCACCGTTTCAGATTCTCAAAGCCGGATTTCCTGCAAACTAATAAAACTTTGGATCTAATGGTGCATGGAGGATGAGAGTGAGGTCATTGCTATGCTGGGGTATGTTTTCCACACAGAGAAAACCAAACAGTCACTGCTGGTATGTTTTACAGCACACATTACACGTTCATGCTGTTGCCACAACATAACAAGTTGATCCTCCTTCTATACTCTGTTTGCTTCTCATTGGTTGACAATCATCCAGGCATGACGTCAGCAGCGTGATTCACACCAGAGAACTTCAGTGTCCCACACTACAGGACACTGAAACATGAATACTGAACATATTTAATATTTACAATTCTCAATCAGGACAACCCCAACTGGACTGGGAGCAGATCCAGAGGAGTAAAGACTGGATTACAGTGCTGCTGTCGGAAAAACAGGAATTCGATTTTTCTTGGTGTTCAGGACCAAAAGAAATGGCTCAAAATATCTGGTTACATTAATATAAATGAAAACTTTTCTCCTGTAAAGTCAGCAATCACTCCACACTACAGGACAATTTGGGAAGATCATCGTTTAAGGAACCTTTAGAAACTGTCTGAAGGAGCAAATCGGCCTCAGAGGGGGCCAGGGGTTAATCACAGCATCTTCTCTTTTCTGAAACAAACTAGTTTCAGACAGTGTGGGGATGGGTGGGAGGGTCAGCTGGCTCAGTTAATGAATGTTACTTTACAACACTGAGCAAATACGATTTCCCAGCATGACATTTGGCGCCAGAGCAGATTTTGGATTTGATTCTCAATTATGTTTATAATTGTAAATATTCATATATCTGTATAACTAATAATAAAACCAATAATACATGTTCATTAGATCCAGGCTTACGGTAGTGGGCATTTCCATCTTGTACATTTCTATTTATCTATACCATCATATGTCAACAAACAAAAGTTTGTGCATCAATGTCCACAAAGGGGCAACACAAGACCTGCTGGAAACTGTAAGCCCCCATATGACTGCATAAAAGTTTGCAGGACGGTTTAGCTGAGTGTCAGGCTGCACTATTCTAACGCTACAGTGTAGCTTTCCTAAACATGATCTGCAGGTAAGAGTCACCAGAAGGAAGCATTACCTGTGACTTCATCACAAAGGTCAATGTCTGAAGGTTGCAGAACATCTAGATAGGTCAGAGGCGTTTAGTAAACAAGTGCTGTGGACTGATGAAAAAAAAATGTTTTGGCCACAATAAGTTATGTTGAGTGAAAACAAGAAGCAGAATTTGATGATCGATCTGTTATGCATGTCTAGAAAACACTAAATTCCATCATGGAGAACGCTTTCTATTTTAATGCATACGTACTGTTCACTTGCTGAATTTAACATGTTGAAATGTATGGAAATATAAATTTTTTTAATATGTTAAACTATTAAATAGAAAAACATGCAGGTTTCTTACCCGTAGACCATGTGTTAACTTATTCTCACTTAGGAAATCAATAAAGTTTGTGATTTGACCACATATATAAGGTTTCCCAGAATTTCAATTGCTACTGTAATCAGGGCAGCTCCACCAATTAAAAATAAATCGACATAATTTGATAGTTGAGCTGTAAACAAAGCCACTCCGAGTGGTTTGGTGTCAAATGCTCTGTTCTTGAGAAGCTTACAGGGTTAGAACTGTTTACACTGGTGGTAATGGGAACCAGACGTCTACCTCTAAAAGCTCCCTCACAGAAAAATATTACATGGCATAGTTATGAATATGCAGCCTGATGCCTGAGATACAATATAATGCAGTATAATTGTCTATAATAATAATGTATTTTAATCAGTTTATTTAATCCATCTATAGGGGAGGGATACATGCAGTGTGTTGTGAGGTAAAGTAGTCCTCAAATGAAATTAGTTATTTTCAGATTTAGGACCATTTTACCATCAACATGAAGATTTTTAAATAGTAAAAAAAAAATAAAGTCTATATTTGTGTTGTAGACATGGTGACCTCCTGGGTCCCATCACCACCACTGCAAAGACATCAGAGTCTCTACAATCAACAATTTCACACCAGATCACTCTTAATTACATCTCTGAATTATATAGAATCTTTGTAAAATTGGTGTAGTTGCCCTTTAAGGCCTGTGTTTGAACTGTCATAGTTATAGATCCATGAGTCGGGAAGCCCGTTCCAAAAAGGTCATAGGTCACTTCTGAATGCTGGTAAATGACCCTGGTGCTCTATTTATTCATCCCGCACTCTCTCTCTCTCTCTCTCTGTCTCTCTCTCTCTCTCTCTGTCTCTCTCTGTCTCTCTCTGTCTCTCTCTCTCTCTCTGTCTCTCTCTCTCTCTCTCTCTCTCTCTCTCTGTCTTATTTACACAGAGTTCCACAAGCAGAAGAGCAAAGATCTTGCAGCTTGCATTAACAAACCACAAACACACTGCTGTCTCTCTCTCACACACACACTCTTCCTCTCTCTTATCAACACTCACACACTCGCTCTCTTGCTCGCTCTGTAAGGATGAGGCCTACTCTCCAGCTGCTCCTGCTGTGTCATGCAGCCCTGTTTGCATCAGTCGCACCAGAGAATGGTAAAGTACTTGTTTAGCTGAAGTTTGAAAGTCCACAGCAAAGAAAAGGAGACGCTTAGCTTTTGCACTGAAAAAGTGAAAAAACGTGTTTACAGTTAAGCATGTGTTTACTTAAGTTCGTATTTGGTTGAGATCTTCTTCTATATCTTCATTAAGAACGCAGCAATGCTTTTCGGTCAAGACTGGGTCCTTTCCCCAGGTAGTGGACAGGCAGGGTACCAACTTTTGATGTCGAGACAAAGTCGCTGACAAAGTTCCTAAAATCTAAAAGTTACCCTGTATGTAGTGCAAATGAACAAATACAGCATTTGTGTTGTTATTTAAGGTTTGAGTCATTTCATGGAACATTGAGGTTTAAAGTAGCAATATGTAACATTTGTAGTGTAAAATTAACAAAAAAAAAAACTAAAATGATAAACACAATGTGAAGAAATAACATCTGTTTATCATAGTACAGAGATATTTACAGAGTTAGCATGCTAACCAGCTAGCCCCGGCCCATCCTGTCTTGTAATACCACCTTGTACCTCAAGCAGTGACAGTGAGTAGAGTCCACTGTAGAGTCGAGTCCAACATGAGAGAATGAAGAGGTAGCACTCCTTCGTTTGCACTGTTTGCTTACCTCAGTTAAGGGCAGGTAGTCAATGAAAGGAAGAACAAACACATAAAAACTTACAGGGTCAGAACTGTTCACAGTGGTGGTGATGAGAACCAGACCTCCACCTCTGAAAGCTCCCTCACAGAAAAATATTACATGCCATAGTTATGAATATGCAGCATAATGCCTGAGATTCAATATAATACATTATAATTGTCTATGATAATAATATTGTATTTTAATTAGTTTATTTAATTTATCCATAGTGGAGGGATACATGCAGTGTGTTGTGAGGTAAAGTAAATTAAATGGGTTATTTTCAGATTTAGGACCATTTTACCACCAACATTCCACACAATGTGAAGAAATAACGTCTCTATATCATAGTACTGAGATATTTACAGAGTTAGCATGCTAACCAGCTAGCCCCGGCCCGACCTGTCTTGTAATACCACCTTGTACCTCAAGCAGTGATAGTGAGTAGAGTCCACTGTAGAGTCGAGTCCAACGAAAGAGGATGAAGAAGTTAAGGGCAGGTAGTCAATGAAAGGAAGAGTAAGCGCATCAGTGGCTGAAGTTTTTGGTCAGTGACCTCTACAGCAGTCACTGCTGCTCGCTTAAACAAACAAAACAAAAAAAAACAGCGTTAGCATTGCTGTCCACCGTTAAAGAGGTCACTGACCAAAAGCTTTAGCCATTGATGTGTTTACTCTTCCTTTCAGGCGCTCTTGGTGAGTTAGCAGATAAAGACTGATCCTGAGCTCGTAACATTTCTTCTAGACTGACAAGTAAACAGCTGTTATTGCTGACACTGTGCCTGTTTCTTATGATAGGCTGGACTCCACAATGTTCTGATATGCTGCCCCCTATTGTTTGGAGTCAGAGTTTGCTTCATTGTACAAATTACTCCTTTACAGATAATCTTGAGATTTACTAGCACATTTGAGCTGAATTTGTATATTTATAAATTATGTTACATGAAGTATACTATCGTTTTAATACATTTTAAGAACTTGAACTAAAAAACATGCAACCAACTTGTCATTTTGCATAAAAATCACACCTATGCTGTTTTTCTTGAACAGACACATAGTGTATGTATCAGCCTTCAGTGGTTTATTCTTATTTTGAGCTAATTATCAGGACTTTTTTATATTATGACTAAAATATCACATTATATGACACTATATAAAACACTGACCCAAGACGCTACAGCTGTTTGGACAAGGCAGCCGCCAGAGAGCGTCTTATCAGCTTTTAAATATGGGCACTCCAAAATCATAAAAGCAGTTCCAGTTGGATTCACTTTCTGCAAGTGAAATTTGTGCCACACAATGTGATAATTACTAGTAGAAAATTCATATGGATTAATACTGCTCCATTCTAGAGAAATTGTGGGATGGGAACCAGATGTCCACCGCTATAAGCCCCCTTTTAGAAAGGTAAATGATAATAAATATGAAAACTTTGTTTCATCATAGTTAGGATGAAAAACATCTTGGTCTATTTATTCTACTCTATTTATGGTGAAGGGACAGACGCAGGGCAATGGGGCAGTTGTGGGTTGGAGCTTAGGTAGTCAGCCTTGTGACGGGAAGGTGTCTGGATCGATCCCATGAACCAGCATGACACGACTGAAGTGCTCTTGAGCAAGGCACCCAACACCTGACTGCTCCCCAAGCGCTGTGGTAGGGCTGCCCACCACAAGTGTGTTTACTGCCCCCTAGTGTATCTGTTCACTAGTTTGAGTGTATATGTGGGTGTGTGTGTATACACTGCACAGATGTGTTAAATGCAGAGATCTTGAATTTCCCTCAATAAAGAATCTAACACCATCATGTGGGCAGAGTAGCCTCCAAAGAATGTTAAGCTTAGAATACACATGTTGGTTTCTCTACAGAAAAATGTTTCTCACCAGACCACTCTTAATCATTTTTTTCAATATTGTAATATTATTTATTATTATAGATTTTTATTAAATATATATTATTTATTTATTATCATGTTTAAATGACACAAAAATGTAATTAACCCAATTCAGATGCAATGAACTGGAGTACTACAGTACAAACACTGCTCTATGACTCTATGAGTGGATGTGCAGGTTGATGCTGGAACCACCTGTAGGATTTCCCCATCAGACTGAACATTCCCAAGTTTGGAATGGTTTGGATATCTTGTAAACTGTGAGGCAATTTAGTGGACAAAAATTCTGAACTGATTCAGTCTGATACTCATTGATGATCACAAATGCTTTCCCCAGTAGCTGATTTTCCAGATAAGTCATTCTAAAACCAACAGAAACGATAAGGAATCTTCTTTTGTACACTTGGGCTGTCAGTAGCTCCAGCACTGCTTTCTCGTCATATTCACTTATACTCAGCCTCTGTTTCTTGTCCATCTTCTGCTGTGCTTGTATTCTGCTTTTACGGGAAATCAGCCGTCAGATCAGCCAGAGATGTCCTGCTTTAGATGACAACAGGTCTTGCTGAAGAACTGCTTTCATACAACAGGAAATTTGCACACATCCAATAGCCACGTCAAGTCAAGTCAAGTGGAGCTTATTGTCATCCTACAGCGTACACAGTGAAACGCAACAACGTTTCTCCAGGACCACATGGTGCACACAAGGCTAACAGTGCAACACGATTAGATAATAATACAACAGTACAGGCTTCTATGGGCTGCATTACATTTGCAAATGTAAAAAATTTTCAATGACATCAAACACACTGGATGAGTATTTTTCATATTTACTGATATTTGTAAGCAAATTAATTGCCTATAAAGATATATATCAGCGTTTTATCTTACTGGGTTATTACGACACACACAGCAACAGTTTTGCTCAACGCTTCGGCTGTAATTTCCATCTCACAGTAAACTCTGAGGGTTTTTGTATATAAAATAAAGGTGTATATATACCTTTATTGCTGTCAGAGAGAAATGACATACAAAAACCCTCTCAGAGTTTACTGTCAGATGGAAATTACAGCTGAAGCGTTGAGCAAAACTGTTGCACTGCATTTGCCTTGTGTGTCGTAATAACCCAGTCAGATAAAACACTGAAATATGCAGTACCAAGCAAAACTCAGAGACCACCTTTCATTTATAACATTTCTGCTCAAAACAGTTTTTAAGTAAAAGATATTCATTTTTAGCATATGCAAAAAGTGAATGATAGAAAAAAGAGAGAAAGTCGAACATCAAGCTCTTGCAGAAAATGTTAGTCCGGCTGCTAAGACGGAAGAGAGTGGAAGCTGTAGTAAAGGTAAAAAATGGACACAATAAACACTGAAAATGAAAAAGATCAGAGGCTACAGTCTGTAAGTGTAGAACTACGAAGTGCTCCTATGTGGTAAGTGGAGCTGATAAAATGGACAATGTGTACAGATACAGTATAAGGAGATATTTTTAATAGTATGGTTGATCGGTGTGTATAGCGTACACAGCATGCAAGATCCAAAAATAACAAACAAACAAACAAACATTTACTATTCTTGTAACATTTGCGGAGACTGAAGAGGCGGATACATGCGCAGATAAAATTTATTAAAGTCCATAGTGACGGTCACAGATAACAGGCAACAAGAAAAAGAGCCGATCAAACAGCAAAGTATACGGGTAGACTATCAGTGAAACACAGCAACGTACACAACAAAATATCGAACGAAAGTCAGGGGAACACAGAGGGTATAACAAGACAAGAACATTAAACACCTGGACACAGGAGGGGTCACAGATACGAACCAGGTGGGGGGGCAGAGACACTAGAAGCACATGATCAAAACAAACACGAGCACATGGCTAACACGAGGGAACGACAGGACGGAGACTGGGAAACAGGGCTGAGCATAACAAGTCTACCAAACTAATATACTGCAATTATTTGGGCTATAAAATAATATTACATTTGTGGCTTGTTGTTGAGGACATGCTGTTTAAGACTTGCTGTTTAGGACTTGCTGTTTAGGACTTGCTGTTTAAGACTTGCTGTTTAAGACTTGCTGTTTAAGACTTGCTGTTTAGGACTTGCTGTTTAAGACTTGCTGTTTAGGACTTGTTGTTTAGGACTTGCTGTTTAAGACTTGCTGTTTAAGACTTGCTGTTTAGGACTTGTTGTTTAGGACTTGCTGTTTAAGACTTGCTGTTTAGGACTTGCTGTTTAAGACTTGCTGTTTAAGACTTGTTGTTTAGGACTTGTTGTTTAGGACTTGCTGTTTAGGACTTGTTGTTTAGGACTTGCTGTTTAGGACTTGCTGTTTAAGACTTGTTGTTTAGGACTTGCTGTTTAAGACTTGCTGTTTAGGACTTGTTGTTTAGGACTTTGCTGTTTAGGACTTGCTGTTTAAGACTTGTTGTTTAGGACTTGCTGTTTAGGACTTGCTGTTTAGGACTTGTTGTTTAGGACTTGCTGTTTAGGACTTGCTGTTTAAGACTTGTTGTTTAGGACTTGTTGTTTAGGACTTGCTGTTTAGGACTTGTTGTTTAGGACTTGCTGTTTAGGACTTGCTGTTTAAGACTTGTTGTTTAGGACTTGCTGTTTAAGACTTGCTGTTTAGGACTTGTTGTTTAGGACTTTGCTGTTTAGGACTTGCTGTTTAAGACTTGTTGTTTAGGACTTGTTGTTTAGGACTTGCTGTTTAGGACTTGCTGTTTAAGACTTGTTGTTTAGGACTTGCTGTTTAGGACTTGCTGTTTAGGACTTGCTGTTTAAGACTTGCTGTTTAAGACTTGCTGTTTAGGACTTGCTGTTTAAGACTTGTTGTTTAGGACTTGTTGTTTAGGACTTGCTGTTTAGGACTTGTTGTTTAGGACTTGCTGTTTAAGACTTGCTGTTTAAGACTTGCTGTTTAGGACTTGCTGTTTAAGACTTGTTGTTTAGGACTTGCTGTTTAGGACTTGCTGTTTAGGACTTGCTGTTTAAGACTTGCTGTTTAGGACTTGCTGTTTAAGACTTGTTGTTTAGGACTTGTTGTTTAGGACTTACTGTTTAGGACTTGTGGGACTCGACTTGAGCCTTGTCTGTTCAGACTAAGGACTTAAGTGTTGTAATTAATTTCTTCATATGACACTGTTGTTGCCTTTTAGAGCCCAAACTCTGGTGGCCATAGCCATAGTGTAAGCACTTGTACTTGGATCGGGTGCAGTTGGACTGTAAAATGGAGAAAAGAATAATGTTTTTACACAATTTGCCTCAATTGAACTGAGCCTTTTTCACCCAGTAACTAGGCCTCCTCCCAATACACAATGCTACCTAACTGGGAAGACTTGGCGCTCCACTACCAAACATCATTGGACAGTTTAACACACTTGAACGAGAATTCAAACTGCTAATTCTGTTATGTCAGCAATTTGGGGGACAGTCTCAGTCTCACTCTAATTTTGGTCTCTCTAATCACAGAGACAGGTTGGCCACTCAGAAGCTCAGTCTATTCTATTTGTGATACACAAATGACAGCCTTGCATTTGAAACACCAAATGGAAAGACTGATTGCCATAACTTTGTATGCTGTAAGCTTTACTGGTGTCTGAAAACGATTAAATAATAGCACATGAACCACCGCAGTGGAACACTGAGACCTATAGTTGAAAACAAAAACTACAGTGTATTTAGAACAGTTAGCACAGCTGACAGAATAGACTGTGTGGGGAGAAACCACAATCCTGTTATGTTCATTTGTCAGTGTTTAGAAGGAAGTCCTGGTTTGCAGGCATGGCTGGGTAAACCATTAGCTTTTTGTTCCACCCTCCTGGAGCCAAAAAACCCAAAGATGAACGTCTTATTGTTCATAAGAAGTTCCTCTACAGAAGGTCTACTACTGCTAGAACAGGAAGTGGACACACAGAGAAACACTTTGGTTTTGCTCCTTCTTTGCTCCTGTGTGAAAGTAGACAGTGCTGCTGGTAAAGATTAGATAAAGGCAAAGGAACAAAAACAACGACCGGAAATGAACGTTGTTCTCCACAAAACACAATCAACAAGTGCAAAGCCGTGCTGCAACATCAGCTAAAAAGAGACTCACGAATGACTAATGTTTCCAGTCGGTTTCACAGTTCCAATGTCAACAAGCCAGTCACTGTTGCACTTATTCACCAATTTATTCAACATTTCCATCCTGCGTTAGTGCTGAGCCAGCCTCCTCATGCACCCTCTGAGATCTCCGTATAGCTAGATGCTCTGGTACCCTAAGCATACCTTATATTTGTGTTGTTTTCGACAGAATGATAAACTCCTTTCTCTTTCTTTCCGCTGTCCGCATTGCTAGTTTGGTTTTCACCTAGTTTTACCATGTTACTGGTATATATTATTGTGTTGCTCTATGACAGCATACATCAATAGCAGGAATCCCCAGGGATCAGTGTTTAAAGAAGGTGTTCCCCAGGGATCAGTGCTAGGCCTACATCTATTTACGCTCTCTCTTTCTCTCTCTCTCTCTCTCTCTCTCTCTCTCTCTCTATATATATATATATATATATATATATATATATATATATATATATATATATATATATATCAGCGTGAGGCCGATTCCAATCTCTGATCACCTTTCAACGCGATCAGCCGATAACCGATACCGATCGAGGGCGGGGCTATATGCCACGGCAGGGCTACATATTATTAGCGCAAGCAAGTCATGAAACATGGTGGAAACTAGTTTATTACTATTTTTAATGAGTTCATGTGAAATTAAAACTAAATTAAATAAATTAGAAGTTGGTCTATGTGGGAGTAAAGTGCTTGATACAGCTCCGGAAGAGCCACATCTGAAAAGTATTTCCTACTAGGAACAGCAGAGCGGGGATCCAGGTGGAATATTAAACAGCAGAATGAACGTCTTCTACAGCCGAGAAGAGCTGCTTATCTAGAACTATAAACTCAATCACACTGGCTGTCGTTCCTTTAGATCTCTGTCTGTTGCTGCTGCTGTACTGTTTGTAACGGTCAGATCTGGTCTGAATAGTTCTCTGGGTTATTTGTTTTGTACTAGCTGTGCGTGCTAGCTCTGCTGTTTGCTGATACCCACTGTATTTAGCCGCGTGCTGCGCACACCATAACAGATTAGTGGTGTTAAATGTCTTTGTCTTGGTTCCCCAACGAGACACGTTGATTTCACAAATTTTACAGATGTTACAAACTGCCCTGGATGAGAGTCACAGACAGATGGCGTTTTCTATCCGCAGCTGAACGTCGTAAACTGTTCCCGTGGTGGCGCTGCTTTAGTCAGTCTGTGGAAAATGAAAGGGTATGTATTTCCACCTAGTGGTTCAGATTGTAATTGCAAGGAGCTGGTCGGAGGGCTCCTCTTCGTGGATGAAAGGCTAGCTGGAAATACAGAAATTAGGCTCATTTAACGTCATCGATCGTCTCTCGGGATCGGCTAATTTGGAGAAATATCGGCCGATCACCGATCACATATTTTGATTCAAAATCGGCTGATACCGATAAATGGCTGATCAATCCTTCCATCTCTAATATATATATATATATATATATATATATATATATATATATATATATATATATATATATATATATATGCCGCTTGATCAAATAATTTTAAAATCTAAAATCTTCCAATACATACACCAATCAGCCATAACATTAAAACCACCTCCTTGTATTTACAATTACAGGCTGTAGTCCATCTGTTTCTCTGAATACTTTGTTAGCCCCCTTTCACCCTGTTTATCAATGATCAGGACCACCAGACAGCAGGTGTTATTTGGGTGTTGGGTTATTATCAGGTAATGTGTGTTGTGCTGGTATGAGTGGATCAGACGCAGCAGTGCTGCTGGAGTTTTTAAACACTGTGTCCACTCAATGTCCACTCTATTAGACACTCAGCCTCGTTGGTCCACCATGTAGGTGTAAAGTCAGAGCTCATCTGTTGCTACACAGTTTGTGTTGGCCATCCTCTAGGCCTTCATCAGTCTTCACAAGATGCTGCCCACAAGAAAACTGTTGCTGGATGTCCAACACACACTAACACAACACCACCATGTCAGTATCACTGCAGTGCTAAGAATGATCCACCTCCTTAATAGCACCCACTCTTTGGGGGTCCTGACCGTTTAAGAACAGGGTAAAAGGGGATAAACAATGCATGCAGCGAATCAGAGGGACTACAGTCTGTGAGTATAGAACTACAAAATCCACCTATATGGTAGGTGGAGCTGATATAAGGAGGTGGTATTAATGTTATGGCCGATTGTAAATATAGCAGTTATTACACTTGCGCGTGCAAATGTTTTCACTATTGTTTATTTATTTATTTTTTTGTTTCATGTGCGTGTGTTTGTATTTTTCAGCGTGTGGGCGTCCTCCAACTCAGGATGGATCAGAACTCATTGGGGGGCAGCTTCTGTTCGAGCCTGGAACAGAAGTTTTGCTGAGCTGTAGCAAAGGATACGCACCCTCCGGAGGCTCCCGCAAGATAGTCTGCAAATCCAGCGGACAGTGGACTGAACGTACACTAAAATGCTCACGTGAGGTTAAACCCACACACAGCTCTTACATATACGTACCACAAGACCAGTGGACTGTGACTGACGACAAACCACCTCCATGCTAATGCTAGTTTCTGCTAGTGCCCCTGTTGCCTCTTTGTGTTATGTTATCACTAAACTCACAGTAACATTTCGTGGCTGTTCTAGATTAAACACTAGATGAAAGCTTGTAAAAGACATTAGCATATTGTAGAGTTGTCAAAGTATAATAAACAGGGGAGCCCATGATTTTGCTGCAAATAGTGATCTTAATTTAAATCCAGCAGAAAACAATATAAAGTGGGGAAGTTGCTACTAACCACAGACACACTACCGGTGCCCTTTCCACCCCATAGACAAGTCACACTAATTAAACTTACAACAATAAACAACACAAACAGCCCCCTTGTAATCTTCTAAAGGCCAGCGCCAGCTACATAGGACCTATCATTTAAGGCTGACCATACCAATGCTAAAGCCATGGAGCACTCACTCCTTGGCGGAGAGCATCCCAGTCCTCGCCAAGAAGCAAGTGTTCCTTGCCAGTTGGGCATTTCCACTTCTGACACCACTGTAGCATCAGTGTAGAGTAAGACAAAGGAGAGTCCGTGATTCTGTTTTGAGGAGTGCTCTTTATCAAACACCAACAGAAAGGCACATATAGAGCACTGAGCTTCATACAGCACCACCAACCACAGACTTCATACCGCCCATAAGCCTCCTAGTGTGGCCATCAACATAACCTTCTATAAGCCAGCATCAGCCAGTAGCAGGTCACTTAAATATATTAAACTTGATATAGCTCAACAAAAGTAAAGAGTCCTGCTGTGAAGCTGCCACCACTGCTATCCATTATTAACAACTACCTGAAAGCCTGTTAGACCATTATTCCTGGTCAGTGACGTATCTAAAACTTCCTGTCCAGAGGGCCTAGAGTGAGTTTTTTCCTTCTGACCAGTGCAAAACTGGTTCCACCCATCTTTCCAATTGCGTATGGCTCACTGTGTGTTTAGAAAGAACAGCCTGATTTGAAAAAAGAAAGAACATTGTAAAGATGGCTGTGGACAGAACTCTCTGTTCAGGAGATTTAAGCCATTCATTAAAACAAACAGCAACTAAGCAAATCCTGGATGGATCAATTCCTCAGTGGAAAAGCCTTATGCAATAAAGCACATAGAGACATGTTACCGAACCTTTGATCCTGCTCTCATGGAAAGGCCGAATGAGGCCGCCGTCAGGATGAGCACTGGCTCAGCGTTTATTATGAGAGGCAAGAGCAAACACAGATTTTCATCTAAAACCCATAGCCCTTCTTATAAAAGACTCTGCTGGTTTGATCTGTTTTATAATACACAAGTGTTTTAATTAGTCCCACAAGACCACTTTACATCATCAGTACCCAAACACATAT
Source organism: Megaleporinus macrocephalus (assembly GCA_021613375.1). Taxonomy (NCBI): domain Eukaryota; kingdom Metazoa; phylum Chordata; class Actinopteri; order Characiformes; family Anostomidae; genus Megaleporinus; species Megaleporinus macrocephalus. Next base: position 38,530,573 of record CM038704.1, on the reverse strand, counting down.
ACACATGCACCTCGTGCAGGAGAACCTACCTCATATACTATAATGATAAAACTTAGGCAGACAGTGTTTTAGGTCAACATGTGTGAGGTTTTATGAGTCAGAATTAGTTTTCAAATGATGATTTCCCAACATGCTGTGCTTTTTACACTAAATTTAGACTCTGTTCTGATTGGCTCATTCAAGAAAACAGCCGTGAATTACACATGAACTCAAATTAGGTGGATAAAATGTGGAATGGAGTTTTCCATGACATAACTCTTACACTATAAAGCTAATAAAGCTCTGGCCAGTAGGGAGAGATGTGCATTCTCTATGTGATCCTAGGCCAAATGAGGACATCTGCTGTTCTGGTTACCTGCAGAAGCTTTAGCTTTACTGGCTAACAAAACATTAGCTTGGAAGTTCATGATTAATTAATTAATGGTACATTTTATGGTTATGACAAATTATAAGCACTGATTATCTAAGGTGACCAGATTTCTGAAATAGGCATTTCCAGCTTGGTGCTTAATATAGCATATCAAAACACCTGATGTTGTCATCTATGTAATAAAAGGTCCAGTGTGATGTATTCTGGGCAGGTAACGGTTGTACTGTAATAAACTATAGTGAAGGCCGTACTTAGTAAACTCATACACTAGCCTCCATGGTGAGTGAATTTATGGTAAATTATGGAAACTACACTACATTTGTTTTTACTGTACGTTCATGGTATCCAACGTCACCTCAAGTTTGTCTCTTGTGGGTCTGCTCAAAGCTGCTCATGTTGCTGCTTGTGGGTATATACTCTCTCGAGCTTCTGACAAGAAACTGTAAAAGTATAAACTCTGTATGTGTTTCCTTCTTATTCAAAATATGAACTGATGTTATAAGTTCACAAATTTATAAGCTTGTCTATTAGGAATAGTAACAAGCTACTGATAGAAACAAGAAGTTTAGGAGGCCAGAAACCTCAGACCACCGTGTATATTTTAATTTTGCTTCACCCAATCAGTTAGATTGGCGTTTCATGAAAGTTTATGATATATTATGAAAGTTTATGAAAGTTTAGTGATATGCTAAATCATGACTACAAGTCAAGGATTCTTATAGAAAGCGACTACCACAAGAGATTCGGTGGTTGTTTGAGCTCATAATTCATATTCATATAAAATATATTGGCAGTAAAAAGAGATCCATGGCTAGAGCCCAGAGGAAACAGCCTAATAGCTGGACCCCAAAACACACCCCAGGGCTCGCTGTGTGTCATATAGGCATGGTTGAAAAAGTGATTGAGATTAAAAATGATGCCCTATTTGTAGACGACACAGCTTTTAAATTTAAATAGATTGTATTTCTATACATACTAGATTTGAATGAATACCCACCCCACTTCCCCCGTGTCTTGAAAAGACGTTTGTGGTGATGCTGCTGGGTTTCACTGCACACTTGCTAGCTTCTGCTAGAGTTTTGCACTGCAGTGTTCTCTGAAACTAGGCCAGCAAGTAGAAGTGGTTAGTAGTAAGCAGCAGCTCCCTCTGTTGGCTGAAACAAGCACAACAGGAGACGTCTGGCCGTCTACTCTGCTGCTGTTCTTTCTTAAGACTTTCTGGAGTGTTTTTAATTCGCTGTTAAAAACGGGGACATTTCTGGTACAGCGCCAGCTGGGGACAAGCCACCACAAACAGGAGCTGTCCTCATGTCTGCTCACCCAACACTTGTTTTCATAAAGCTGATCTGTCAATTGTGCTTAAATCACAGCTTGTTGTACAACATTGTTCAGACATGCATCAAGATTCTAGAAGTCAGCTTAGTGTCCAGCGAAAGCAGCTGACCTTTTGACCCTGTCCAATCCTCTGCACAGCGAAACGATGTCCCACACCGGACTCACCAGAGAACGGGAACATGCATGTCCAGGGCATTGTCTACAAAAGCGTCATCACATTTTCCTGTAATGAAGGGTAAACGTTCTTCTTCTCATAAATGATTGGTGTTTAGGATAATGTTGTATAAGCAGTTACGTGTGATGGTACGTCTTCTCAAATGATTTCAACCCTGTAAAACTGTTAAATGGTGAAAGATAATTGCGTTTGTGGAACTTATAAGCAGATTAAAACTCAGCTTGCTGAGGCGAGACAGCAGGCTTTCAGCATGGGCTGGTCTTCACCTGTGCTGTAAATGTTAATCCAAGAGTCCTGTGGCGTTATTTTATTGTTTGTCCAGGTTCCTCCTGCATGGTGCCAGGTCCATTGAGTGTTTGCACACCGGCCAGTGGAGCAGTCTTCCTCCAGAGTGCAAACGTATGTTGCTTCAATAAAAAACGTGAAATGTACTAGTCAAAAGTTTGGGATCATTTGTCTTCATAATTGCTGTTATTAAAGGAGCAGCGGTATATTATCAGAAATAGAATAATAATAATAGAATAATATACAAAACTAAGTCTTCATCAGTGCATAATTTACCTGGAACTACAAATTGTTGTGTGCCCATTAGCTTAGAATGAGCCCTTCATATCTACATAGAAGTGGCTTGTCCTTCAGCAGAGGCTGCCACCGCCATGTTTCAATAGTAATCCAGAACAAACAAAGATAGTTTTTCATTTTAAAATGTTTGTGTTTGTCCACCTTAAATGATGCAGCAGTTATTATAGCTCCATTTAGAAGTTTGAGAAAAATTTAACAAAATAAAACACAAGCAAAAAAGGGACAATCTTCCTTGGGATGCCATAGCAACCACCTAGCAACACGTTAGCAACCGCCTTGAAAAGGATAACAACCACATAGCAACACTTTTGCAAACACTTGGAACCCATAGCAACCACCTAGCCACAGCTTATAAAAATGGTATACCATAGCAACCACATAGCAACAGGGAAAAGCTTTTGCACCTCGAACACTATAGCAAATACCTAACAACACCTTAGCAACCAACTGGAATAACAGAACCCCCTAACAAGACCTTAGCAAACACCTAGGAAACATAACCACTTATCAACAACTTAGCATGCCCGTGGGAAAAGATAACCACCTAACAACACCTTAGCAACCGCCTGAGAAAGGCAATGCAACCCCCTTGGATACCATAGCGAATACGTTGCAACATCTTAGCAAGACCCTGGGATACCACAGCAACAGCCTGGCAGCACCTTAGCAACCATTTAAAAATTATTAACAGACATTTTCTGGTGAACCTAAAGTTCATTCACAAACTTGTGGTTTTATTTGCAGCTTTAAAAATGTTTAGTTTTTTTAAGACGCTGCAAAATATAAAACTGTTTTATATAAAAGAGTATATTCAGTAGTGTTTTTGTCAACTTATCTGTCTCAGTGTATCATCTCCATTTTTATATATGAAGCTGGATGTTCTGATCTGACAGCAGTGACTAATTTTATTTATGTATCTGCAGTAAAAGTTGCTTTTAGGTCAGTGGAAATGTGTTTTCTCTGAGCAGTGATTCCAGACGTCTGAGCAGTGTAGCTGTTACTCCGTCTCATATTCTCGTCCTGTTTGTCTCTTTTCCTCTAGCTGTTACTTGTGGGCTTCCTGATATCCCAGCTTACGCTAAAATAGTGTATGACCGGCCATTTAAAGGGAATGTCACAATGTTTGGTTTTGGAGGCATGTATGAGTGCCAACCTCCGATGGTTCTCGTTGGCAACAAAAGAGCAACGTGCGGAGCTGACGGCCTCTGGACTGACCCACCGCGGTGCAAGTGTAAGACCATAATAACACCAGAACTGACCTGTTTATTCTGTGGAGTTCTGATAGATAGATAGATAGATAGATAGATAGATAGATAGATAGATAGATAGATAGATAGATAGATAGATAGATAGATAGATAGATAGATAGATAGGCTGGCAGACAAACAGGCAGATAGATAGATAGATAGATAGATAGATAGATAGATAGATAGATAGATAGATAGATAGATAGATAGATAGATAGATAGATAGATAGATAGATAGATAGATAGGCTGGCAGACAAACAGATAGATAGATAGATAGATAGATAGATAGATAGATAGATAGATAGATAGATAGATAGATAGATAGATAGATAGATAGATAGATAGATAGATAGATAGATAGATAGATAGATAGATAGATAGATAGATAGATAGATAGATAGATAGATAGATAGATAGATAGGGACTGTGGGAAATCAGTTTTTATTTCCGGCCCAATCCCACCACTGGGGTATTTTAAACCTTCATACCTGGCTACAGAAGACCTGCCTCTCCTCTGGTCTGGCTTTTATTGCCAATTTTGACCTGTTTTGGAACCAACCTTCTTTCTATAGACCTGACGGAATTCATCCAAGCAGGCTTGGCTCACAGATTTTAGGGCATAACATATTTTACTCTGTTTCTAACTTTAGTTGACTGCCTAAAAATGATAGTACTAATTTAGTTTTTCCAATAGTCATTGTGTATAAACCTAGGACCAGCATTGTACAAAAACATAAGAAAGATAAAAATCATTTTAACAGTTTTATTAATACAAACAACTTAATATACATAAAGCCGTCTCCACTTACATTATGTCCCCTTATTAAATCCCCCATTGACCCTTTTAACGATCTTAATAGTTTTAAACTTAGAAAGGGGCTTGGAATTCTTCATTTAAATATTAGAAGCCTACATCAGAAACATAAAATGGATCAACTGAAAATTTTAAGTGCTCAGACTGATCCTGATATTTTAATCCTGACAGAAACCTGGCTCAGGCAGCCAGTAAGTGACGCAGATGTAGCTTTACAGAATTTCACACTATACAGAATAGACAGAATATCACGAGGAGGTGGAGTAGCGGCTTTTATAAAATCTAATATTGAAGTTGAAATTTTAAAGGCCATCTCTAAAGAAAAGTGTTTTGAGTTTTTAGCTCTAAAGGTATCCCCAGGAAAAAATGACTCCTTTGTCTTAGTAGGGATCTACAGGCCTCCTTCTGCTCCATCCTCTGCAACAGATGAATTAGCAGAGCTTTTATCTCACTATACAACTTCAGAAATGCTGGTCCTAGGGGATTTTAACCTGAACTGGCTTTCTAATGCATCCATTCACCTAAAAGAAGTTTGTGGGAATCTCATTCTTACACAGCTAATCACTGAGTCAACTCGGCCAAACTTAAAGGACCCTTCCAAATCCACCCTTATTGACTTAATTTTTTCAAATAGAACAGATAAAATCATTGCCTCTGGAGTTTTTGAACTTGGATTTAGCGATCATTGTCCGATTGGGTGCATTAGAAACAGTTCAAAGCTAAAAACAGGCTCTCGGATGGTGTTTAGAAGACATTTTAAAAATTTTAATGAACAGGCTTTTCTTTCTGATTTAGCAGTGAGCAAAATTCATTTAACTTTTAACAGTTCAGATGTGGATGTAGCACTAGAACATTTCAGGAAATCATTCCTCTCAGTGGCAAATAAACATGCTCCGTACAAAAAGCTGTGAATAAGAGATAGATCTAGTCCCTGGTTTACAGGTGAAGTTTCCTCACTGCTACAGTCAAGAAATAAAGCCTGGTCTATTGCCAGACGCACAGGTGAACGTGAGAAATGGCTTGCATTCAGACAATTGAAAAACAGATGCACCTCTGCAATCAGAAAAGCCAAATCAGATTACTTCCTCAGCCGAATTTCTAATTCCTCAAACCCACAGGATTTCTGGAAAGCAGTAAACCTCCTCAAGAACAACCCTCAACAACCCCCAACGAAAATTCTAGTTGATAATAATTTGATCTTTGGCCAGCAAGAATTATGCCAAGCTTTTAATGCACATTTTGCTGCAGCTGGTCAGATATTTAAAAACATTGACATAAACCTGCCCATAGATCAGCCTACCACCACCACTACTGCTTCCCAGAATCAGGATATCTTCACACTCCAGACCTGCTCCCCATACATTGTAGCTAATGCCCTTTCTTCTATTAATCCTCGAAAAACAAAAGGTGAGGACGGTCTGGACCCCAACCTTCTGCGTCTGGCAACCCCAGTTATTTTAGAACATGTTACATATATTTTTAATCTTTCTATTTTATCCTGCAGAATTCCCAGTATCTGGAAAACAGCACATGTTATTCCTCTGCATAAAGGAGGAGATGCGGCAGATTTAAATAATTATAGACCAATCTCAAAACTCTCTTGTTTATCCAAAATTTTAGAATCCTTAGTAAATAACCAGCTCAAATCTTTTCTGTATGAAAACTCAGTCCTGTCCACGTATCAGTCTGGTTTCAGAGAAAGACACAGCACCATCTCTGCCACCATGCTGGTTTTAAATGATCTTTATTTGGCTTTAGACAGGAAAAAGTTCTGTGCTGCCATTTTTATTGATCTCACAAAAGCCTTTGATACTGTTGATCATGATTTATTACTAGGTTCCCTACATAAGATTGGTTTTAGCAGTAATTCAGTTCTGTGGGCCCAGGATTACCTTTCTGGTAGGAAGCAATGTGTGTCTCTCGGTAACCATAAATCAGACCTACAGCCTATAACGAAAGGGGTTCCTCAGGGCTCAATCCTGGGCCCAGTTTTATTTAATATTTTTATCAATGAACTTGCCGTCTCTACCTTAGACTCCAAATTACACCTTTATGCAGATGATTCAATCTTATACTGCTCAGCAGATTCAGCTCATGCTGCACTAGATAAACTCCAACAACTCTTTACAGACTGCTCTATATAAACTTAAGCTGGTTTTAAATGCTAATAAAACCAAATTCATGTTGTTTTCCAGATTTTCAGATAGTGTTTTAGATTCCATAAATATTAATACCCTGACAGGATCTAGCATCGAGCGAGTCAGCGAATATAAATACCTCGGCATCTGGCTGGATGAAAAACTCTCCTTTAAATCTCATATAAGCAAACTCGCCATTAAGTGCAGACAGAAGCTCGGATTCCTTTATCGGAATAAATCCTGTCTACCCACGTACGCTAGGAAAAGAATAGTGGAGGCAACCATAATTGCAGTCCTGGACTACGGCGATGTAATCTATAATAAAGCGTCCGCCAGTGCCCTCAAACCGCTAGATTCAGTTTATCACTCTGCTCTGAGATTTATAACTGGTGACCCTTACAGTACTCACCACTGTAGACTCTATGATAGAGTTGGTTGGTCCTCACTAGCTGCACGAAGAGAATCACATTGGCTTATTTTTATCTATAAATCACTCTCTGGCCATTTGCCAGCTTACATCTCTTCTCTGATTTTAATAAATAACAATAATTATCAGACTCGCTCTAGTGGCTGGATCACCTGTCAGGTACCGAGAGTTTTTAGTGAACTGGGAAAATCTGCTTTTAGCTACAGTGCACCAGCGAGCTGGAACTCTCTCCAGGAAACTCAGCTCAGCTCGCTGGGATCACTGAACCATTTTAAACTTTTAGTTTCTAATCACCATCAGAAAGCCTGTGATTGTTTTAAATGAATAAATCTACTAGGATTTTATTTTATTTCATTTTATTTATTATTATTATTATTTTTTAAATTATTATTATTATTTATTTATTTTTTATTTTCTACTTTAATTTTAATTTTTTACGTTTGTTTTATTTTACTTTTATTTTTGTTATTTTTTATTATTACTATCTTTTTAATTTTTATTTATTATTTGTATCATTTTATTATTATAATTATCCATTTTTTATCGTGAATGTTTTATTGGGTATTTTTTATTAGCATTTATTTATTTATTTATTTATTTATTTTATTATTAACATTTCAACTTTCTATTATCTTGGTGTATGTACTATGTTTATTTTATATTCTTTTATATTCTTTTATAATGATTTTCTAACATTTTTTACATTGTATTTTTAATGCACCTATATTAAATGTTTATTTAAAATTGGTATTTTATTTATTATTTTTGCTCATTTTGTTTTCAATCCCTTTAACTGTATATGCTCGGCTGCATTGAAAATGAGGGTCATCCCTCAATGTATTTCCGAGATTAAATAAAGGTTGATTGATTGATTGATAGATAGATAGATAGATAGATAGATAGGCTGGCAGACAAACAGATAGATAGATAGATAGATAGATAGATAGATAGATAGATAGATAGATAGATAGATAGATAGATAGATAGATAGATAGATAGATAGATAGATAGATAGATAGATAGATAGGCTGGCAGACAAACAGATAGATAGATAGATAGATAGATAGATAGATAGATAGATAGATAGATAGATAGATAGATAGATAGATAGATAGATAGATAGATAGATAGATAGGCTGGCAGATAGATAGATAGATAGATAGATAGATAGATAGATAGATAGATAGATAGATAGATAGATAGATAGATAGATAGATAGATAGATAGATAGATAGATAGATAGATAGGCTGGCAGACAAACAGATAGATAGATAGATAGATAGATAGATAGATAGATAGATAGATAGATAGATAGATAGATAGATAGATAGGCTGGCAGACAAACAGATATATAGATAGATAGATAGATAGATAGATAGATAGATAGATAGATAGATAGATAGATATGCATACAGACAGACTACATATGGACTCTTTAGAGTGTTTAGTGTGTGACTTTACCTAAGTCTGTCTTTGTCTTGTCTAGTGGTGTCGTGTCCTGCACCCACCAGCATAGAGAATGGTTTCCTGTCGTTCGCTGAGAAGAGAGAGTATGGCTATAGGGAGACAGTAAGATACGGCTGTAACGAGCTGTTTGTGATGGACGGGCCGAGGGAGGTCGAGTGTGAGGAAACAGGCACATGGTCCAGAAAGCCTGTCTGCAAAGGTACTGCTGTCAATCATCCAACATCACTGAGAAACACCTCCTGACTGTAATCTCAATAATAAATATAACTAATGATTTTATACGGTATAAATTAAATGTATGACTACAGTCATGTGCTTTTATGAGATTCTGCTGGTGTGGATTTCCTCTATTTTAGTGTTGCACACAAAAAGTGATTTGAGTGATAACAGCAGCCCTATAAATAATAATCCTAAGAGTCCTCAGCCTGACAACCAGTTACCCCGTTCATCATTTAAGAGAAATCAATGATTTTAATTGAGTAATTAGCTTTATTCAAATGATCGTGATAGCCCTCATTTAATGCTACATATATGTTTTCGTTGTCTCTTGCTGTCTCAGCCCCGTGCAGCGTTAACATTCAGAGAGGACGCATTTTATACCGAGGCCAAAAGATTTGGATTGAAAATTTCAAGCCCAACCAGGTCCTTCACTCTGAGCTGGTAACTGTGTACTGTCTGAATGAGCAGAGGAAGTGTGGCTTACCTGCAACGACCAAGTGCGTCGACAGAGAGCTACAGATTCCAGAGTGTTATAAAGGTGGGTGTACGTCTACTAATGAAGCTGTCAAGCTCTCCTGTACCGCTGGTGGTCCTAGAGGAGTCCTGGTGTTTTCACTGCTCTACACATGATTCGAGTGATCAGTGCTCTGCCCACTATTGCATACTTCTATCATACTTCTATCATAACTGTTGTTAAGTTGGACATGTCTGATGTGTTCTAACAGCAGTGCTAAAATTGGTATCTTCTGCATCTTCTACATTTTTTTATTTATTTTTTTTTGCTGAATTTAGTTAATGCTTCTTCTAACCAACATTTTTAAGATCTACCTCATCTGCCATTTTTAAGGCCCCTGAAATACAATTTTAGTTGGGAAAAAAACAAACAAAAACAAAAACAAATTAATGGACAAAAAAGAAAAATGTGGTTGCCTCCATTTGCAGCTCTAAAGGGCTGGTCACGGCGGCCAGATCCTCTCTTCAAAATCTGATAGACCAACCCCCAGATGCCACCCCAAAATTTCTGCCATGTCATTGGCTCCCACTTCGCCATGGGGTGGGTGTTTGCATTGGTTTGCTCTACTCACAGACAGACAGACAGACAGATAGATAGACAGGTAGATAGACTGATATTCATACTGACAGACCACATATTGACTCTTTAGAGATTATTTAGTTAAACCTAAGTCTGTCTTTGTCTTGTCCAATGGTGTCGTGTCCAGCATAGCAGAGAGAATACGGCTATAGGGAAAGAGTAAGATACCTGCCTCCTAGGGGTGGCACAGACTTGTTGATTGTACTGATCAGTGATGAAGACTAAATCTTGATGTTGGCATGTCATGACCTGTGTAGTTTGGCTTAGTTCTAGCATTGCTGACCTACAGAATTTTAAAGGTCAACTAGGACTTTGATAAAGTGTCGTGTGTAGATGTCGAGGGAGCATAACAGTTTATAACGCTGTAATAGTTTGAAGCCAGTAATTTGCTTTTCTCACCGAGTTATGGAACTCTGGATATTTCCGGCTCTCTGAACCTCCACAGTGGACCAGCGTATTGGGAAAGCTGATTATTTAGATGCAGTTCCAGCAACTTTATCTTGGGTCCCCTGAAGGCCAGCGATGCTTGTCTTGCTGTACTGATCAGTGGGGTTTGGCTTCATCACAGATTTTTAAGGTAGAACTTGTAAAGATGCTTGTTGAGAAGTCAACATCGACTAAACTATTATCACATAACTGTCGATCTAAACATCTGAAGTTGCGCAACCTCTAATATAAACCCTCACAAGAGCTCACAGACATGCTGAGCTATATTTGTTGTTATTCAGAGATTATATCATCACCACCATCGCTCTTCCAATGCTCTAGCCCTGGCTTGCTGACTGTGTTCGTTCTGGTACAGCGGGTCAAGAATAGCATGTTCAGATGTATTAGTGTTCTACAGAGTGTATTCTGACCTGACACCCTCAATGGCAAGAGCAGCAGGGACTCGTCAATGGGTAAAAGGTCGGAGCGGAGATTTGGGATTGTGGATGGTGTGATATTGAAGAGTGCGATAACAGGGTTAGAGATGCTTACAGTGAGCTGGGAATGTTTCAGTAGCTCTGCAGTGATGGAATTACTGAAATAAACACTATGTATAATCTGATCTTCCTCAGAACCCAGCGTGGAAACCTACAAAACAAACGCCAGCTCACTGCCTTCCGAGATCAACATGTGCTGAGGAAAGAAGAACAGGAGGAGGAGAAAGGAGAGGATGAAGAGGAGGGAGAGAAGGCTCTTTTGTGTTTGAATCTTTAGAATGAGGGGAAACAACATGATGGTCTCAGTGATTCATTGCTGCATGAAAATCTCTCAAAGCTCGAAAATAAAGTGCTTTATACAGCCGCTGGTGTCCATCACTATATATATATATATATATATTATATATCATGACTCTCTCTCTGACACTCTTTTTTCTCTCGTTCTATGATTCTTCCTACTCCTTTCTCTGTCTTTCTTTTTTGCTCCCCTCTCTCTCTCTCTCTCTCTCTCTCTGTCTCTGTCTCTCTCTTTGTCTCTCTCCCTCTGTCTCTCTTTCTTTCTCTCTCTGTAATAATGATATGCCCGCTTGTCTGCAGATCCTCAAACACTGTACAATACCTGGTCAGTTCAATGTGTGATCAGTAGATGGCGCTCACTGCTCATGTTTCTTAGGCCTCCAGTAAAAATGAGCTCAAAGTGAATATTAGCACCTCTTAGTGGAGACTGCTGGAATTTATTGTATTAATAATAATAATAATAATAATAATAATAATAATAATAATAATAATAATAATAATAATAATCATCATCATCATTTGTATCTTTCTTCTTTTTCTTACTATTATTATTGTTGTTGTTGTTGTTGTTGTTGTTCTAAGGCACAATCTCTCATAAAGGCAGAAAAATGTGAGCAGTTTTGTGTCTGGAGGTTAAATTGAGTTTGATTGTTTGAAAAGCTGCACACTGCAGTTCTGAGTTCTGTAAACACCTTCAGCTTTCCTTCTCTTTCTCTTTCCCTTTGTTTCTCTCTCTCTCCCTCTCCCTCCTGTGAGCAACAGTTGAAGTAGTTCTGCTTCAGTTGCTGGTTCTTTCTCACTCATAGTCCGTCTGATCTGATCTGATCTCACCTCTGTTGTGTAAGACTCCACAGAGCACGGGCATGCTTTATAAATCAAAGGTGGTCTCGGTGTGTTTCGGTGGGAGGGAGAGAGCATCTGGGGGAGAGAGGCTTGCGTAAACTTCACGTCTGAAAAAGTCCTTCTGAAGAATCTCTTATCTCAGTCTGGAGCGTTTCTCCAGCGTTTGTTCTGAAGCGCTCATGCAGGCCAGACTGGGTCTCAGAGGGGCTTCGGCTGATTTATCCACTCCCTCTTTTTTACCCTCTTTTCCCTCTTTTGCCTTTTTTACTCCCTCTTTTACTCCATTTTTTACTCCCTCTTATACCTACAGGTCCAGCTCTCTGCCCGCCTTTCTCTCACACTGACTGTGTAGGACGTGATGTCTCACTAGGGCTGGGCGATATGGGAAAAAAATCTTAGCACGATTTTTTTCACATCAGTTGATATCAATATATATCACAATATACATCAAATCGCTATTTCCTTTTTACTTTAAGTAAAGATATCAAAATTATTTTTTGTCTTCTGATTTATTTTCTATCAGAAGATAGACTATATAACATTACACAACCATATTTCTATTAAATACACACACACACACACACACACACTCACACACACACACACATATATATATTGTAGGGGCTAAAACACTCATGAACAGTATTCACACACAGACACTGTGTTAAGCAGGCTGTTGCTGGTCCTTTAAGTTCGGGCTGAGTTAAGGACTGTTTATGTTCAGTCATAGCGGTGAGTCGATTCTCTGTCGGCTCAAATGGGGAGTTGGTTTAGCGGTTCTGTTTTTGTTAGAAAATAAAGTTTCCCTCCTCAGGATTTTTGGTTATAAAGTCATCTTGGCCTCAGTGTTCTCACTCGAACTCCTACAGTATACATGTTTATCTTTATCGATTACGAAACTACGTCAATTAGCATAACGTGCGACGATGTGTCCCAAAGATGGCTGTGCCTGCAGAAAGCATGGATTTGTACGGAGCGCGAGCTGCAGCTACAAACAATCGTTCGCGTGTATCTAAAGTTGTGGTAGTGTTTCACACAGACACACAACAGTGTGGTGCTCTGTCAGCTCTGCACAGTGGAGATGAGCACAACAGTACAAGCACTTAAAGCACAAACATCCTGTAGCGCCTTGTCATCACGTAGGCTGTTCTCATTGGTTCTCATTCTTGTTGTCACTTAAAACATGGACGGAACTTAATTCTATCAACTTTCTATCGACTACGTCTTATAGTTCTATTGAGGAAACGTTATTTCGCTTATCTCCGTATCCTAATGTGCTTTCAGTCCTGTTGGCTACAACTTTCTTTCTTTATCTCCAAACATAGCAAACTATTCATTTGTGGTGATTTTTTTTATTGAGATGAACAGGTATTAGACATAAGCACTGAATATCAAATTTTAGATTTTTCCCAGTAGCCCTCCCCCCACCAATACACAAACATACAGCAAATGAGCGGAATAAAAAATAAAAGAAAAAAGAAAAAAATAAGAATAACAACAATAATAATAGGAATAATAAGAAGAAGGAGGAAAAAGAACGACAAATGGATGGAAAACTCTGTGGACATTATTGATTAGTCACGCCACATGCGTTATTAGGATAATACTGGAGCTTAGTGGTGATTTTTAAAGAGCCCATATCATAGAAAACCAAAGAATTAGATTTCGCTCTTCACACCCGAAACAAATGTTGTTTTGGCTGAACTGCATGAAAACATGTACTGAAATAACACTGCAAGGCTAGAAAAGTCTATTTGCATTTACATAGTTAAATACTTGAAAGCCTCTGATTGGATAATAACTGCAGTGATTACTTTTTAATACTTGATAAAACACGATTTCTGAAACCTTGCTCCATTTTCTTAAAACACATTTTCACAAAATCTCATCTTCAAGCAGCATTTTACAAAACCGCTGACTCCTCTTGCAAAATCAAACTTCAAGTTTTTGCCTCAAAACAGATTTACCTGTACTCAAAACCAAACACTGCTCTCAAATCATAAACAACGCCATCAAAATGATATACACTATCAAGCTGTCAGTAAACAGTACACCAGAAGACAGAAAACACACTGTTCAAAACATATAATTCTCAGGGAGAAGAAAATTTGTAATCTCAAAACAAATTTCATATTTTGCTGTCATTGACTTTGATGAACGAAAACAGCAGCTCAACTGCAATTCTTGTTCTTTGTTGATATGAACCTGCAACCAGTCAAAATCTATTGAGCAGTCAGTACTGTAAACAAATGGAAAGTAGAATGTTCAGAGTGATGCAATTTGTAATTGTAGAGTAGACAGCCTACAATGCACTGTACTACAGTATACAGTACATGTATACAAAGGGACAAAAATCAAAGGACTAAACAGGCGATCAATGTGCTTCCTCTTGTCTTTGGGCCGGGTCAGGCCAGAGCACTTCAACGACATCACAAGCAATATTTTCCCTCGGGGTAGGAAGCCTCCTGTGTGCCGTATTCAGCCATGACATCAGTCCTCACCTATCCCCACAGGCTAAAGCCATGGCTTGCAACCAATATATTATCACATAATTTTCATAGACTACGTCCCTATGTACCTCCCTCCATACTCACTCCTCAGTAGGATTCAGGAAAGGTGAGTATGGAGGGAGGTACAAGTTCATAAACTGCCTATTGATGTTAAACCAGCTCGGTGGAAACTGCCGTTGTCCCACACTATCCCATAGATAGGAATGTGATTGGCATTTAGCTTTTGACCCTGCTGCTTAAATAAAATACCTCCTAGAGTGGCAAGAAATCTTAGAAGGTGATGGGTATACTATGGCCTGAGTATAACATGGTGATGTAAAACACTGTGGTTGCTGATAGCAGCAGAGATTGTGGCATTGCCATCTTGTTGACCAGGGACTTCAACAATGGCCTGCTGTCCAATCATGTTTCAGCCTCTCCTTCTCCTCTTTGTTAGATTGAAGCCTGCTTAATCAACAAAGATGAACTCATGGGGTCTGTCCAAGTATTCAAAGTCAAATATTGTCTGTGAAATACAATACAATATATTATATGCAGAGTTTTGTAAGTCGCACAGCTATTCATGCTATTTTCCATGAGAACACTGGGGCGGCCAGCTTTGTTTACTTTGTGTTAGAACTTCCGGTGCGGCAGCGAATACGCTGATACTAATTACAAGCAAAACAACAACAAACATATAAAATGACCAGCATAATATGTTCAGTTAGAGGGAGTCAGTAATTGGAAGAAAAGGAAAACTTGGTTTGAACAACAGTGTTACGAACACAGCACATAAAGATCAGAGTGTTGTAAAGCCGCCTTCCAAAGAAGAGAACCTGCGTCTCTGGCTGAAGCTCTAAATTTAAAACATCCACCCAAAACCTCTGTATGTCTGTTCTTACCATTCTGTGGAGGAGAACCAGCACCAGAGCATCCTTATCCAGAGAAATGTCTCGGTTATGAAGCTTCAAGGAAGCAGATGCGTCGCATGCTTGTGAGGCTATCAGTTCAGTAACTGTTTTATGATGTGTCCACCGGGCTAGGCTATCTGGGCTGTAGGTAACACCCACAGAGTGGCTCAGGCAGCCGGCTTGACTTGGGTTTAAACAGCTTTCAGAAATATAAACTCACCGTCTTTGTGTAGGAGTACACGGCCGACCTCCCACTGTGCAGATACTGATACGCTTCAGTACTTTTATAGTTTTTCATTGCCAAACCGTCTACACCCTCAGAGAGAACAAAATAGTTAAAAACGATGCCGTAGGTAACCTCAGACTGAGTGGAAGTTCTAACACAAAGGTGGAAGAAACACACGCTTGAAAGTGGGTGTGGTGAAATACGGTGAATACTGTAGAGTGCAATTAGGCCTGCTGTATGCACCTCTGATTCAAATACACTGTATGTACTGAAGAGTAATGCCATTCACATAGTATGTGGCAGTACAGTAGACAACCTGTATTACAGTAATTGTGTCTGAATGTTCACTTACTTGTACATACTGAGCTCGCAGTTCTTTCACCCTTGCTGAGTTGCACTCAAAAGGCACTCTGTATACTTCTTTTATTAGCATTCCTGTTACGATGGAGGACACAGTCAATTGTGGAAATGCTCACACTGTTGATTCCCTGGAAGTGTTTTTTGTCTTGTATTATCTTGAAGCACCATGCTCCTAAGTGAACATTGCTGTCTTTCCACTTCTATGTGACAGCCTTGCAATTGTACAAGTACATGTGCGGTTACAAAAAATATATATCTGTACAATACATACAGTGATGAACTTTTTTACGAATGTCTACTGATACAGCTGCATATACTGTAGTACAGTAAATTTGCAATTACAAAAATACAGTAGAATACTGTACCTGTTCTCTTCTCTGAGTGTCCTTGCTATGGTGGACAGAGGAAATCAGCTCAATTTGGGTTGCACTCTAGGTCCGGTTTCTCTCATGGCCAATCTATGGACAAGAAAATGGTCTATAAATGTTGCTCCAATTTCAACTGATATTTCCAATGTTTGTCTTCCTTTTCCTCTTCGTTTTCCTCTTTCTCTTCCTTGCCCTCCTCCTCTTGATCCTCGTCCCCCACTTCACATATGCACCCGTCCTCGTCCTCTCACACAGTTTCTTCTATTCGTTTTCAGACTTTCTCGTTCCCACCGTCAACAACCTGTTTGCTCTCTGAACTGACTTATATCGGTTGTGTCACATCTCTTGAAACAAGTGAAATCAATTTTGAGTGGTTGTGTTTAATCAGTGACGTGTGTGCTTCATTTTTTTTTATAATCGTTGCTGCTTGTGTTCAGCAGTATGGATGGCGTGTGCATTAGAGTGTTTGGAGGATAAGAATGTGTTTAGAGTTTGGCTGTAAAATGTGAGATCGGAAGATAGTGTGAAATGTTGACAACAGACTGAGCAATTAGCTAAATGATTTTAGGCAACTTGATGTTCAGCCATTGTTTTAACAATTGGGAAAAAACTCTTATATGTTTCAGCTGGAAACTGCTTTTTACACCCTAACTGATGTAGGGAGCAGCTTTGCTTTCCTTAAACTACCACTTGGGAAGACGTATCTCATGTCCAGACTGACCCTTGTGATGAGCATCTCAGGGTAAGAAGGGAAGCGCATGTAACGATGCACCCATGATGCATAGTGCACACTGTACAAGCCTCTGAAGGCAGTGTTATGATCTGTGGGGGCTTCAGATGAGCTGGTCAAGGCTTAGCAAGGTTATGTCATTATAAAATGGAATCAGCTAATAAACTGAATGACCAGATTACTGCACAAATAAAGTTTTATTTACCTGTCGGCGTGGGCATATTCCGGGACAACAATTCCAACAATCATCGGGCTCAGATTATGAAAGAGTTGTGACCTTAACCCCATTGGAAGTCCCTATTTACACTCTCCCATTATCGCCTGCTGAGTCAGTAGGTCCTAGATTGGAGCCAGTACGTACTGCTCGAGCGGTGGACTAGTAGTAGTTTCAGTAGGTTTTTAGTGTCCACGCAATCTTAGACACAATTTGTCTACTATTTTACCAATGTCCTGTGACGCACAATGTGACACTGACCTGCGTTTTTGTCTGAATCTGTACTCAGACGATGTTGCGGCAGTTCACCAGCGCTAGCCACACACACACAGCCGACGTACCGCTTTCCACAGTGTTTTTTCGTCTGCTTTGAATTCATCCACGCTGCCCCAGCGGCATTCTCCAGCTGAATTATGGTATAGCACAGTATGCTGCAGTTGCATACATAACAATGGCTCCCAATTCAGTAGGTGATCTTGGTACCGTTGCGTACTGCTAGATGACTACTAAGGATTCGGACATACTAGCTAATTTCGCCTACTGAGTAGTAGGCAAGACACATCCAATGCTGTGGTGAACCATAATCAAATCTAAAGACCAAATCTTTAGGCCAGGTGCTGTATATTACATCAACACAATCACTACTCTTGGACTGTTTGGACTGATGATGTCACACGTTTAAATTGAATAAACAACATTTTTTTAGGGAATGTCCCCAAAACTCATCAGTTGCTGTGATGTCACAACCATGTTTCCTAACGCCTCTTCCCTTTCTCAGTCCATGCTGTCCATATTCAGACATTAAACTGACAATAAAATGGTTGTGATGTCACAACCATAAACATTATTGAGACCACCATATTTGGAATTTTTAACCAATGTGTATTAACTGTCTGCAGTATTGTTTTTACTTTTGGAGCCACTGCCTTTACTACAACACCTCGCAGAGCAGTATTTTTTTAGTAGTGTATCAGCAGATCGGCCACTAGGAGTATTATTATCAGACAGTATTATCAACAGCAATTATAATATTCTATTCTATTCAGTAGTTCAGTTTTGTGTTAGATTGTTTTTAGTCACTTAATTCTGATAATGTGAAATCCAGATGGAGGGCAGGAAGTGAAAGAAACAATGAAACGAAATAGAGGCCTATACTGTGCTAGTTTAGATAATAGTACATATGTTGGACGTGATGTTTATGTCATAAAAAAGGATTTTGTAACTGAACTGAAAGATTAGTTGCTATTGAGGCAGCAAATATAAAAACTGCCATCTCTTCGAGGTGTCCTTCTACTCAGTAACACTAATCACAGCATATAGAAGTTTTGTAGACGGTTGGGTTGACCAAGGTGCTCCACAATGACTGTCATTTGGTTCTCTCTTATTGTCCTGTGGATTAACCAGCCACGAACACCCAAGGGCATTAACATTACCCAACATTAACCGCTTTCAAAGGTCCAGTGAAATGGGAATACTGGGGCAGATCATCGTGAAATAAGACAGACAAGTCATTGCAGGCGCATGGCAGGTCAGGTTATGTCTTTTGTGTAGCTGCTAACCACAGTTCAGTGTTAGTAGTGTTGCTTGTAGCTGTTGTTTTAAATCTATCCCTAGCAAAATACCGCACTTCGCTTCTTACAACCTCACAAAGCTGAAGTGAGCGCTTTGAAGAGAAAGCAGTTACATTCTGGGGCTTGCTGCACCGGTTATGGTGGAACTGGAAAATCCAAACAAGAAGCTGACTTCAGCCTCATACTGACCACAGCATTTTAGTCAATTTCTTGCATTCTTCCCCTCATGAACAACAGCTTTTGGGAACTTGATGAAAGCTCTTTGTGGTTTCTCGGTTAGATTGATTTGAGCGACCGTAAACTGCGCGAACCATAGACACGTTAGGAGCTTGTGACAGAGGACCATATGTATAAAATCACTTCCTGCCCTCCATCTGCAGTTCGTGCCACGGTGATGTCATATGCAAACAACCTATTAAAATTACATTTTGTACTTTCATTATACTTCTTTGAATTTACACCAGTGACAACAACACGACTGAGTATGCGATCAGATGAAACGTATACAGGCTGTACTTCAGCTCAGGCTTTGTTGAGAAGATGTAGCCAGAGGCGTCCTCTGGTATGCATGTGTGCAGGAGTGAAAGAGAGATCGGAAAGGTTATATGAGTTCTTTTGGAGGCTATAGCACACTCTCAGTGGTCCTGGTTCTTCAGTCACAGAAAGCAGTGCAGTAAACCAAGCCTGAACATGACTCTACGTTTTGTTCATTTCCTTCATTCCTAATTAGATACCAGACATGTTTACAGCCACTCCCAAAATCTGACTAGCCACCCCAAATATTCTGCCACGTCACTGGCTTCCGACTTGCTGAGGGGTGGCTGTTGGGACCATTCCTAGAAGAGCTGTTTCACCATGGACTCTCCACCTCCCCAGCAACCCCCACCGCCCAGCGCATTCTCTTTGTCAGTATGGCTCTACTGCCTTGCTTTGCCTATGAAAGGACAGTAAATTGTCCATTGCCGTTTGATCGAATTGTTCAACCAACCCCGGCCCCCCACTGCTCTCACGGGGAGTAGTATCTGGCAGAAGTTGGCAGAATACCCTCCTTCAACAATCACCTCCACCCCCTGCTCACGTTTTCCCATTGCCAGCTGCCCAAATCTATCTGA
This sequence comes from Megaleporinus macrocephalus, assembly GCA_021613375.1. Lineage (NCBI taxonomy): Eukaryota > Metazoa > Chordata > Actinopteri > Characiformes > Anostomidae > Megaleporinus > Megaleporinus macrocephalus. Next base: position 38,510,661 of record CM038704.1, on the reverse strand, counting down.
CACCCTGCTGCAAGCCTCCGGGTCAAATTTTTAATAACTGCCTCTAAAGAAGCCCCAGATAACCACCTGGAAGACCAGGTAGACCACCAGAACTGTCCCCATCAGCACTTTCGTCTTGGACAGCGAGGGGAAAATTAAGCTCCACTCTTGCTTCAGATCTAAAACATCCATAGGTGTTTCTGTCCATCCTTTCACTGTGAAAAGACCCCCAGTGCTATGGGTCTGTAAGGATGTGTAGCTGTTCAAGAAGCTCCTCATTGAGAAAAAGTGACATTCCTTCTGGTGTTTTTAGAATAATGGACTGACTACCCCAGAGTCCAGACCTCAACATCACCTTTTTATATTCACATAAAAATGTAAGTGTGTGTGAATGAAGTCAATTCAAAGCGTCACTCTTTCAGTGCAGTGAGAGTCACACATGTGGAGCCCCTCCCTCGTCCGGCTGTGGCGAAACGCTGAGAGGATTATAAGCAAAAATGTGAAAGAATCAAACGTCCAGCGTGTAATAAAAGTGTGTGTTGTTTGTTGTCAGCTACAAAGTGGAGATAAGTGAACTTCAAACGACATCTGGCCGCTGATGTAGAGGCACAAGACGTGTGGATAATACTGCCAAAGCCGATATAAAATATTTACACGCGCGCGTACACATGCTTACGAAGGCAATCTGAGCGGAGTGTAGAGTGCAGGCTGAAGAGTGCGCGTGTTTATGAGAGTGCAAAGCAATAAAGTAGATTTAAACAGTGTAGAGCAATCAAAGTCTGCAGTGACTAACCAGATCAGTTTCTTTCATGGAGGTGGCTTTTATCTGTGGTCTGTTATTTTTATTGTCCTTCTCTTTTTCTGGCAGCAGATTTTTGGACTTATATTGTCTTGGTATGTCAAATTAAGAACTTGGTATCGTATAATATTGACGTACCATGTTAGAATAACTTATTTATTTTAAATATTGATTCACTTTAGCTTACTTTCTTAAGATATTGACTTGCAATGTCAAAATAAGGATTTGTCATCTTATAATTTTGACTTACTATATCAAAATAGTGACTTAGTATCTCATAATAATAACTTCCTATATCAAAATACTGACTTATTTTCTCAAAACATTGACCTACCATGCAAAATAATGACTTTTTTTCTTGTTTCACTGTGGATTATCTCCTTAATATATTGGGTGTGTCTCAAAACCTACATAGGCAGCATTTTATGTCATAGTATGCGCTCCCGACATGTAGACTGTCCCAATTCTTATATACCTTAAACATGCTGTCTACTGAGACACCTTATTTTGGCCTGATTTTAAGAAAGCATCGAACATTTCCTCAGCCGCTAAGACAATCCTATGATGCAGTGAAGTCGTTTTAAAATGCAAGTTATTTTGATTCTCTCTGGTGTTTTAATGCATTTCATATCATATAATCACACAAAACAGTATTTTATTTACAGCTTTGTAACAAGTCGACCACTTTGCAGTTTCATTCTCGAGCCTTTAGCATTTATGCTAGCAGATTTTTATTGATTTGGATACTGTCCAGTAGCTTGGCAATCAGCTAAACCACCGGTCGCATGCTGCAGTGGGCGGGTACATGCCGTGACGCAGTTGTTCTCTAACTAGAGCGTCTCAGTAATCTGTTTTATGAGGAGAGATGGCAGAACGCTGCTACTTATTTTTGAGACACACCCATTGTCTTGTTTGTCTCAAACAATTTATTTCCTTAAGTTGAAATAATTTTTTGTTTTGACTTGTGTCCAAGAAAATGACAAAGTACCTCAAAATAATGACATATTGTCCAGAAGCAATTATTTTTAACAATTTATTTTTGACTTTTGCCCCCTATAATTTTTTTGCCCTCTTACTTTCTTAAGATGCTGACTTACGATGTCAAACTTCTGACTTACTGTCTCAAACATTTGACTTACTATTTCAGAATAATGACTTATTTTCTCAAACTGATCACTTACAACTTCAAAATAAGGACTTGGTATCTCAGAATAATTACTTCCTATATCAAAATAATGACTTATTAGGCATGTTAGAGATACAGTTGCGCCTGGCCTTGGTGGTCAGCGAGAACGGTCGAAGTGGGGAGAGGAGGTTAGAATAGAGCCTCAACGCGGACGGTCGCCACCTGCAGCCTACGTGAACAACGGCGGATCTTGTGGTGTTTGCTCTCTTTACAGCTGATGAAGTATACACAATAGAAAAATAGTAAAAAGAAAGAAAAGAATTTGAAAAAGTAGAAAGAAAAATAGATACAAACACATTAGTAATGCATTGCTTTTAAAGACACTCACAAATCATAAGAGTAAAAATCTAAGGCACTTTAGCCTTTCATGATCTGAAATAAGAAATATGTTAAATACTGCATAAAAATGAACTGTCATGCTACTAGATATGATAGTATTAGTGTAAATGTAGGGTCTTTAAAGATTTTTAGAGGAGATATATATTTTACAGTAAAAAGAGTCAAACGTCAGAGGTGTCCGCAGAGCTTTTAACCAATGAGGATTAAGCTCTGTCTTCATTAAGCTGTTTCTCGGCTCGTGAGGTTCATGGAGAGCAACTGGAGCGACTGTGTGTGAAGCCTGCAGCTGCATCGCACTCGCGAGATGTTAATGTAGGATGTCATCGTGAAGCAACGGTGGCGTCGACTTAAGTCAGACAAAAAAACTAGTTGAACACGCCTATTTTCTCAAAACATTGACCTACCATATCAAAATTGATCATTTTTGATCATTCAAAATATTGATTCACTGTGGCTTACTTTTTTAAGATATTGATGTACACTGTCAAAATTCTGACTTATTGTCTTAAACAGTTGACTTACTATGTCAGAATAATGACTTATTTTCTCAAACTGGTCACTAACAATGTCAAAATAGGGACTTGGTATTTCATAATATTGACTTACTATGTCAGTAGTGGCTTAGTATCTCAGAATAATAACTTCCTATATCAAAATAAAGACTTATTTACTTTTCACTTTTTGAAATGTTGATAAGTCATTGTTATATTTAGACAATGTGTCAAAAAAGCTATTTTTGTGACTTTATTTGTTAATTTAGATATCTTTGTAATAAACAAGGACAAAACACATTAATCAAAATTAATCAACATCATAATAAATGTGCCACATTTAGGCTTTTCAGCTGAACCTCCGCTTTAACAGGGTTGTTCCTGCTTTTCCTGTAGCAGCCGTTTAGTGCATTAGCTAAGCTAATGGTGAGCCATGCTGTTATTAAAATATCAGCTATTGTAGGTCAAGTAAATGAAAGGAGGTGGGCATCAAAGCAAATAAAAAAAGCACCTTGTAAAATAATCATCATCATCATCATCATCATCATCATCATGGGCTAAACAAACAATAGCATCAAAGCGTCACATGTAAGCGTCAAGGCTGATGTTTGTGAAGATAAAGTCCCTCTCTCTGTCTCTCTCTCTCTCTCTCTCTCTCTCTCTGGAGTATGTGAGCCAGGCCGGTCCGCTGGGAAAGTATGTTAGAGCGGCAGCACAATGGCTCTGAGTGGCCTGGAGTTATGCTTTTAGATAACAGAGAGGAAAAAGAGGAAGAATGCCTTAACGGATGTGCTTTGAAGTTTGAGTACATTGTTTGTAATAGATAAAAGGGGTAGTAGTTGTGTGTGCGTGTGTGTGTGTGTGTGTGTGTGTGTGTGTGTGTGTGTGTGTTAGTGACAGTTGGCAGACCATCCTGAAGAGGAAGAAGACTGTCACCACTTTGTCACTCTACCCTCTTTTTTTATTATTATCATCACACGCTCACATGCACTCTGGCTCTAACGGGAAGTGTCAGGTTCCCCTTTGGCGAATTGGAAAGAAGAGATGCCGTGTGTCTTTGATGATGTTGAGCAACGCTTTCCCACTTTGATGACTTCACCTAATTCCTGTATTTCCAAAGAACAGCCCGAATAAAAGCTAAAGAAATCTGCACTTCCCTTCCCCAATGGCCTTCCCGCACTCATGAAAGGACAAGCTAACAATAAACTGAAAAATAACATCAGGGTCAGCGTGGATGCGGTCTGAATAATAGTGTGTAGGATCGGTCTGCCTTTTAGAAGCATGTTCATGGAAACGGATGCTCAAAAACAAGTCTTAAAGGGGAATGCTGCCTGTTTTTCCATCGGGGGTCTCCACAAGCAACCGTTTCTGCATAACTTTCACACTGAGATGTAAACATGAGACATGCAAAATCGCCTACTAAGTCAGTACAGGTACTAGCCAGTATGTACTGCTTGAGCAGTAGAGCAATAGGCTGCTTCAGTACTAGAGTGCTAAAGGCTAAGCACCACTTATAGACACTCCTGGTGATTTCACATTGTTTTAGCGCTGCTTCTTCAGATTCTGATGATATTTCTAAACTTGAATTTGAAAGAGCCTGTAATATAGAAATAGACCACCATATCACTTAGTCCTGAGACTTTCAGTCAAACCACATACACAAAAGCAGCTCATCCTGAGTGTAAACAGTACCTGGCTAAATAACCAACATTATTCATGACAACAGCCTAGCAACCAGCTAAACTCAAATATAAAGGTACAGTTATTGTTGTAAAATATGATCAAAATCAAACTCTCACTCATACCACACCATAAATTTTCGTAAGTCAACTATGTTAGCTTAGTATAACTTAATATATAACAAGCCACAAAACTTAACAAGTGAAGCTAATGTTAGCTAACATCAGCTAAAGCAGGTGAAGTAACTTCGCTTACCTGGTTTACCTCCACGTACACGGAGGCTCTTGAACACCTTTTGCTGGTTTTCTTACACGCCCATACTCTTGGAAAAGAACCTTAAGTCTTAAGAGCCAGTCATCGTGTAAGCCTATGGAGTGAGAGGATGCTCCTTTCCAGTGTGCCTGTTTAAAGTTGACAGATTTAGTCCACTTTTTGGATATTTAAGGGTCTTTGGGCCGTTTGAGTGCGGGGGTTCCACTGTACATTGAATTATTGCAGCCAAAAACAACAACCCTTTTTGTTATTTTGTATTACTGTAAGTGCATCTTTCAGCGTGTTGTTCACTATCTACGTCACACTTATAATGCCTATGGCAGTCTCCGAACAGCGGGCGGAGCTGAACAGTCTTTTAAACTGCATTCCTTGAATTTGTAAAAAAAAAAAAAAGCCCAAATTCATGCCCAAATTCGGCCCACTTTTTCCATGAAGGAGGAATTTTAATAAATGAAACAGCAGCTAGCTCTTACAGCACTTTTTTATTGGGTATAAGTTTAGGTATATGTTGGTAAGTTAACAGAAAGCACTTCACTTAAACATGTTCGTTCTAATTTAAATCAGATAAAGATGTACAAGGTGAAAAATGTGATAAAGATGAAAACGTATTTATATTTATACATAAGCAATAAATTGAAATGTAAATAATTTAGAGGTGCTCTACTGTTAGATTTACACTAAACTCTTAAGTAGGTTCACTACACGCATGTAGTGACGTAAGCATCAAAAGCCTCTTAAGCAGTGCACTGGTTTCTGCAACTTAATTAATAACGAGGATTTCCTTTTCTGTGTACATTAACATTAACACAATTTAACGTATATCACATATATTTTCTGTGTTATATTTTACATCACAGATAACTATCTTAGTTATTATACAGAGCTTAAATAACTCTGTTAGACTATCCTCTACCTGTCCGTTCATTAAGGCCAACATTCGTTTGGCTATTAATATTTTGTGATTAATGGTGTGTACTGGGCTCTACAAAATAAACTACGCTAAGCTGTCATTGCAAACGTTGCGCAATAGCCTTACACTAACAATACAAACGTATTATTTCCATATCTCTGTTTACTGGCTATAACTGGGGTCTGTTCTCCAGAAAACAGGCCTGTTCATTTTGAACATTTGGCCGCATCTTCTTCCATCTTTCTTTTTTAAGCTGTCCTTTTCGGCTTCACCTGCCCTCTTTCTGCCCTCCATCACCACCGACTGACGCTTGGCGCTATTCTGTAGCTATGTTTCATTTTACCGCTCCAGAAAAGCTAACTCGTGGGCGCAACCAACTTAAACATTTCTGGGGGGAGAATTCCCTCAGATGGTAGAACCCCCCTAATCTACTGCGATGTAGGGGCTGTGCTGTCAGATTAATAGAGAATGAATACGTAGTTGACTGGAGAATGAATGCAAGAAGATCAGATAGGTGACTGACATGTGTCTAAATTATTTTTCCCTTCCAACCGGCCCAAACTTGAGATTGACATGAGCCGGCCCATCGGGAAACCTTTCTAATCTCCCGATTAGCCTCTCCGGGCCTGATTATGGGATAGCACAGTGTGCTACGGGCGCCTACAGTAGGCCATCCGGGTAACGTTTGTGTACCGCTAGATTAATACTGAGTATTTGGACACATTAGCTGCATTTGCCCATTGATTTCGCCTACTGAGTAGTAGGCAAGCAGGCGATTTCGGCACACCCCCTGATTTCTTTACAGTGGTGGTGATGGGAGCCATAAGTTACCATCTCTACAACACACATATAGCTATTTATATATAAGATAGCTATTTACTATCCAAACTCACCAGTAAATCTGGACGTGGTTTTTGAGGTTTTATATGGAATGTTGATGATGGTTCAATAGGGATAAATCTGGTAAAACAAGTTTCATTTGGGAATATTTGACAACACTCTGCATGTCCCTCTCCACCATGGACGGCTTTTAAAAGTGTGTTTTATTTCATGTGATGTTCTTTGAAGTAGATTTTAGATGCATTCAAAGCCGAAACAAACATCTGGGTCCTATCACAAGCACTGTAAACAAGTTCCTCTAAAACAGAGCATTTCACACCAAACCACTCCGAACGACTTTGTTTACATCGTAATCATTGGGAAAAAATCTGTGAAATTCCTCGCAGATCATATTTACACGATTTCTGCACTTTCCACAGATGTGGTCATTCAACCAAGACAATGTTTAGTGTCCAAATTCTGCTTCATTAGATTAGTGCTGAATGTACAAGTCTACAGCTAACAAACGCTAGAAATCAATAGTCACTGAAATTATCTTCTGTAAATATATCCCCAAAACTTCTCTCGTCCCGCTTAAAGTAGTTCCAGGTCTTCATTAAGGTTGTATGGACGTGTCAATGTGTTTTAGAGCACATCATGATTTACTATGAACTATGTAGTCTGGTATCATTAAACTTCTAAATAAGAGTATAGAAAAAATGCAGTTGATATTATAGAACATACATTAATACCATATTTTAAACTGTTTATTTAAAGGTGACATTATACTGTATTGAAATAAATTCTCGTGACAGACTAGAACTGGTGCTTCAGAAACTGTTTATGTTATATATTGTTGTTGTCTGTAAGTTTATGTATACATGCTTTATGTGTTTTGGGATGTGGGGTTATTGTGTGGGTGTTTTGTGTTAAGTGTTGACCGACGGTGACCTGTGCCAAGGTTTAATTTCCTTCCACTGTGTGTTATAAGAGTGCTAATTGTGATAGAATCATGACTTCCTGTGTGTCCTACGCTCTGCTGACCCTTCAGTGATGTCAGAAGTGGGATTGCAGTAGCGCCAATTGATCTGAAGTGAAATGGTGCTTTCACAAACTTAAGAAAAAACAGAGCCCGCAGTGAAAACAATGCAGTAAGGTACCATAAAGAAGGCAGTCAAGTGAGGCTTAATGTTGAGACTTGACAGCAAAGCTAGTGGCTATAGCTGGCATGGGAAGACCTGATGATAGAGCTGGTGTGAGGAGACTTAGCAGCTCTGCGGCTCCACTGGAAGCTAGAGATGGCATGGCGGCGCCACCAGAAGTAAAATCTTCAAAGACTTCAGCGCGAGAGTGCCATTGTGAGCACCAGAGCGGATGGTGAATCAGCACTGTGGGGACAGAGAGGACATTGTGCCAGACTGTGCCGTGAGCCTGCAATGCCAGGTAGACAGATGCTGACCAGGAGGTCACCATCAAGGGAGAGGTGTATGGCTAATGTATGTTCCTCTGCATAGGCTTTTTTACCCGGTACAGAATTAAAGATGATTTCACAGCATAGTATCATTGTCTCCCGTGTGTTTTACTCTCTGCTCACCTTACAGAATACAGTTGATATATAATTCTCTCTGCATGCAGAGAGCAGACTGTTTCTACAAACATTTATGAAAGAATGGGTCGCTCTCAGGAACTCAATTCCAGTGTGGTACTGTGATAGGACGCCACCTGTCTAGTCGTGAAATTTTCTCACTACTAAATATTCCACAGTCAAATGTCAGTGGTATTATTACAAAGTGGAAGCGATAGGGAATGACAGCAACTTAGCCACAAAGTGGTAGCCGTGTAAAATGACAGAGGCATTGCTAGTGAGTACGCTGTGGCATTTTAGCTAAGACATAAGAAAATTAGCCCCCCACAAGCAGAGAGAGAGCTTTTTTTTTTTACCATTTTTAAATAGCTTGCAATTGCCTTCTTTGAATTGAACTACATAGCAGCTACCAGCACACTACAAAAGATGTAAGCTAATTAACCAGTGGCCTACCCTTTACAGCTCTTCTTCTTGAAAACTTCACTGATTATGTTTGCTAGCCACTACAGTGAAAGACTACTACTCTAGCTAGATAGCCAGGCAGAACAGAAAGCACAGCTCAGCAAAGTATCAATGTATCAGTTTTGCCATCATATTGGCCACAAGATTCAGGCTATTAATAGCTAAGGTTAGCAATAATGCTAGCTAGCTATGAAAATTGAGACTTTATAAGAAATTCTATGAACTAAATAGCCCATAGTTGAGTTTTTTTCCTCCAAACCGATTTATATGCCAAGCAAATCATGTCAGCTGAGCGACTGACATATTATGAAACTAAGTGTGATTGGCTGGCTAGCTAACCTCCCTCAAACAGAGAGTTGAGGAGGGACATTAGTACTTTTAGTATTAGATGCTCTTTTTTAATTAATTTGAGTATTTCATAGCTGTGTTCTGAAATACAGCACAAGTACAATCAAAATAATGCTTCCACCTTAAAAGCTGCTGCAGGAGAAAGATATTGGGTGACTATTGACTACTAGTGTTTGCTAATCACTTTGTAGCTCCACATTTTCTTGTCTACTCCACTAAACATAGTGTTTCTTGTCTACTCCACTAAACGCACTGTAAATGGTGCTGCAGTTACATTCTGATGCCAGTGCACCGTAATGCAACTGTGGCATTGTTTAAGGTGGAGCGAAGAAGTGGAGGAAGCTAGTGAATATGAAGCTAACTTCAGTAAGTCCGAAACTTATTCAGTACTTCAAAGTGAATGCAGTGTCTATGTATATATGTCTATGGGAGAAATAGTTGAAACCCTTGACTAGTCTAACTATGTAAATACCAGTCCATACTGAGGAACTCGCTTCCCAGTAATCTGAGGAATCTGCATGTTTTAATGTTAAACAGGGTAAAGAAGGTACCATGGCGAATAAAAAATACATGACTGTAGCTGCTACACTGTCTTTCGAGTGTAGAACCCCGGGGATCAGAGGTTGTTTGATGTCCTGTCCTCCTCTTCTTGAGCCTGTATAGTTGCATCCTTCACTGAGGATATCTTAATGCAAACATCTCTGTGTGTTAAAAAAAATACTCCCACATTTTCAACCCAAAACCACAACTGAAGTGTGTTACAAGTCAGAAGGTAGTAAAATAAAATACACAACCTCTACAAATGTTAATGCACTGTTATTTTATACTTGATAAACTCTTGTAAAGTCATTTGTTGCAGAGTGTTACCTTCTTCTGTAGCTTTAATCATGACCATCATCAGCAATGACTCCACTTTTATACACTACCGTTAAAAAGTTTAGGATCACTTTAGAATTTCATTTCATGCAATTTTCATGCAATTCATGCAATTTACAAACAATATTGTCCATTTCACAATTAATTTATATGTATCATCTGCCTAAGTCTCCTGGTACGGCCGCCAATCCAAGTTAAGGATGTTATTATGCTAATTGGTTGTTAGGACACTTGCTCAATTGTGATGCACAGCTGAAAAACATTCTACTAATAAGTGAGCATAAAAGGGAGAACAACATTCTAGGTTAGTTTAGTATCTGAAGCATCAGCAGTTGATGGCTTGCTGACCGACTCAAAATGACCAGAAAGAAACAACTTTCTTTAGAGACCTGTCAGTCCATTGTTGTGTTAAGGAGGGAAGGCTACTCCACTGAAAACAAGAACATTTCACTGTGATCCCAAACTTTTGAGCAGTAGTGTATCTTTCATCACTATCAACTGTCAGATTGTAGAACTCATAGTATTAACCTAAATTAGTAAAGTGCACATAATAAAATTCTTATTACTTTCACTTTTTAGGTTAACCCAATTTTACATAGCTGTGCATTAACATTGATAGAGAACACATTTATCAAGCATTATATATTATTCTCTGATGTCTACATAGAAGGTATGTGAATTTGTTTGGGGTGAAAAATGTCTAGATGCGATTTTACATGCCTGTTTACAATCTGTGAATGAAAAGAGCTGTTTTCCCTTTCATGGCAGGCTTATAAATATTTTAATGAGCTCTGCTCTGATTGGTCGGTTTAGAAGCAGCATATCAAAACAGACACAGACTGGAAAAGTAATAAACCTCAACATCTAGTTTAGTATGAAACCTTCAGTTTAGGATTATATGCATTAACAGTGATCAAATCAAACAGCATGGCTGCTACTTATAGGTTACTGTTGGGGTTCTGATGGTAATTAAGGTGCAGAGCTTTATCCTTCTCTTCTCTGTGTGCAACTGCTCGGTAATGTCCAGAATTAAAGAAACTGTCCAGAGTGAAATGTGCAGACTGAACATACATCTCTGAATTAAAGCTACCTGGGATCCTGTTTGTCGGCTTGATTTGGGAATTTTCTGTTCTACCTTAAATGCTGCTGCAGCTACATTCTGGCACCTGAGCAAGCTGTGGCGTTTAAGGTGGAATGGAACATTTAAATAAGAGGCTGGCGAAAAGGAAGCAACTTCAGCCTCGTATAAGAATGAACATCAGTCATGCCCACTGACAAATGACTGGAAATAGTATAAAAAGTAGCACACATTCCCCTCACATCCTGGAATAGTACCTAAGTGCACATGTAATGCTTTAGATCAGGGGTATTTAAATAGAACTCAGTAAGTTCCAGTTAGAGGAAATTTCTTCATGCCAAGGTCCGGATCGTCATCATTTCTCACTTGTGTTATGATTCAGTGCCGTATCCTGTATACTGAAGTAGCCTAGTATCAGCATCTTATACCATCAGCTACTGAAAGACAAACAACTTACAAATACCGTTCAGTATATTTCAATTATATTTACTGTTTAAATGCTGAACTGAATGAATTATTTATAAAACTACAACTAAATGTTTCCTCACTTCAAGTAAAAACAAGAGCTACGGTAAAGAAAACAGTGCTTTGACAAAAGTGCATCTTAAATTGTTTGTTTATAAAAACAGTAAATAAATGTACGTCTTCTTGTTAACTTGATTTCACACCTTGCCATGTTGGTTTGGAGTTGCTGGTGGGAAGAATAAACATATATGTCTCTTCATTCCTGCTTAAACAGTCAGTGTTCACCATTGACTTTTCTTTTTTAGAGCATGTTATTCTTTCTCTCCGACTCGCTTTATTCTCTGACTCACTTTACTTTCTGACTTGTTTTACTCTCAGATTGCTGCTTGCTGCACAGATCTGATTGGCTGAGGAGCGCCTTTAGTGATCTTACAATGCACGTGATTGGTCTGTGAGTTTACTGCACCGCAAAGCCCGTGTAACCAAAGACAAGAAAAGTTTCACAGCTTAAAATAAACACTGTCTAATTTAAATCGTTCTCAAAACAACAGTGTTTAGGTTGTGTTTATTTTACTTCACTTCAAAGGTCAACAGAATATGTCATTGGGCCTGGGGTGCATGTAAGTGTTAGAATGGTGGTCTGCAGCAATCACTTGCGACAGATTGGAATGGAACGTGCTGGAGTATTCCTTTAATGGTGCTGTGCTCTGTTTGATATTCTTCGACTTCACAATCCAATAGAATTCCCTCCGGCCACATTCAAATAATCACATACAGACATAACTAATGGAGCTCGAGTGCAGGGTAAGTGAATCAGTCTTTGTTAATCAATTCCAGCAAAATTGTCCTAGAGTGGGAGAGGGAAATGAGCAAGATTAAAGGCTAGCCTGGAGCAAAACGAGATGGTCCATGAGAGCATCTTTCTCTTTCTTTCTCTCTCTCTCTCTCTCTCTCTCTCTCTCTCTCTCTCTATATATATATATATATATATATATATATATATATATATATATATATATGTCTCTCTCTTACACACACTTTCTCTCTCTATGTCTCTCTCTCTCTATGTCTCTCTCTCTCTTACACTTTCTCTCTCTATGTCTCTCTCTCTCTCTATATATATATATGTCTCTCTCTTACACACACTTTCTCTCTCTATGTCTCTCTCTCTCTTACACTTTCTCTCTCTATGTCTCTCTCTCTCTGTATATATATATATGTCTCTCTCTTACACACACTTTCTCTCTCTATGTCTCTCTCTCTCTTACACTTTCTCTCTCTATGTCTCTCTCTCTCTGTATATATATATATGTCTCTCTCTTACACACACTTTCTCTCTCTATGTCTCTCTCTCTCTGTCGCTCTCTTTCTATCTTTTTCTCTCTTACTTTAGCTTTTTCAGTCCTCTCTCTGGATCAGCTGATTTGGAATAAACTGAATGAACTGAATTTAAAGTAGAACATATATCAGATGTTGAAAATGAGACATATTTCCTGATTATTATTAGGTAATTTTGAACTTGATGACAGCAACACATCAAAAAGAAAAAGTTGGAACGGGGTCTTCCATTGTGTAGCATCCCCTCTTTTGTAACAGCATTCTGTAAACATCTCTCTATCTTTTTCCCTCTTACTTTGGCTTTTTCTGTCCTCTCTCTGGATCAGTTGAGTTGGGATGAATTGAATTTGAAGTTGCTTACTGCTTGACATGTAGTGCCGTAGAAAGGGCACTATCTAACCTGGAGATGTCCTGAGGGACCATGACGCTGATCTACTAATTACTGAGCCCTTCAGCAGATGAACTCTGTGAGATGAAACCCTGGTGGTGTAGATCCTCCAGGACCTGAGGTTGACATATCTGGTCTAAATGCTTCAAAGAAGCCATGACGTTTAAACATGAGGGGAAAAAACACCTCAGCAATAATACTCACGTCTTCTAGCACCCCTATGGGACTCTAGTAGTATGTAGCTCTAAGCTAGCAGCGATTAATTTTATTTTTTTTAGACCGTTCTAGATCACACATAGACATTTGAAGCTTGTAAAAAACATTTCATATTTTATGTGGATCATTTCATTTGTGACTGACTTTGGAGCCTGTGAAGTTACCATTTTAGCAATAAAAGGTCCTAGAATAATAAAACTGAGTTCCCGATTAGGAAACAATTACAGCTTCAGCAAACAAGACCTATTTTACTGGCTGCTATGTGCTTGACTCTGGTTAGCCTGTTAACAGAAACGTGTCATTGAGAAATTTAATACAGAGTTAAAAGCGCTTAGATTGTCACAGCAGGGTTCCTCTCTACAACACACAGATATAATCCTCAACTCACATCCTAGGGAGAGAGAGAGAGAGAGAGAGAGAGAAAGAGAGAGAGAGAGAGAGAGAGAGAGAGAGAGAGAGAGAGAGAAACAGAGGGCCTGTGGGTGGAAGAGTAATAGAAAGAGTGGTATAACAGAGAGGAGAAGGAAGAAGGGAATAAGTGGAACATGTGGATAGGGTGAAGAAATACATTGCTAGACCAAAGACAGTAAGTATTAAACAAATAACAGGTACTGATTAATAATAATTACTAACAATCAAATTAACACCAGAATTTAAGATTATAGTGTGCTATTGGCTCGTGTGACCCATGGGCACAGAAAATCTTTCAGGAAGCGCTGGACTCATAGGGTGTGTCTCAAAATCTAGAGAGCTGCCTACATAGACAGCTTCATAATATGCATGCTTCCAGCACGTAGGTTGTTCCAATTCTTAGATATCTATGTCTACTGAGGCATCTTATTTTGCCCTGATTTTAAGAAAGCATGGAACGCTTCCTCAGCCGCTAAGGCAATCCCATGATTCAACGCAGGCAGAACTTTTTCCCAACATGGTGGCCAAAAGTGGAGCTACGAGCAGAGAAGTCATCTTCAAATGTTATTTCGATTCTCTCTGGTGTTTTAATGTGTTTCTTGTCATATATTCACACAAAACAGTATTTTATTTACAACTTTGTAACGAGTCGTTGAGTATTTTTCCGTTTTATACTCAAGCTGATTTTAGCAGATTTTAAGCCTCGGGCTATTGTTTTGGATAGCCGGACGGTAGCTTAGCAACTAGCTACAACACCGGTCTCGTGCTGCAGTGGGCGGGAACAAGCCGTGACACAGTCTCTCTCTAACTAGAACGTCTCAGTAATCTGTTTCATGAGGAGAGATGTCAGACAGAACACTGCTACTTAAACAGCTGCCTACCTAGACAGCCTACTTAGACACTCACTAGGTTTTGAGACACACCCAGAGTGATGAAGTGTTAAACTGTAAATTGTGTTTTGTTATGGACATTATTTCTGCATGTGTGTAGTTTGTATTCTGTGCTGGTAGGTGGGGTAATGGTGCTGTGTGTGTCTACCATCAGGTTGCGGTGTATTGATGACTTGCCTGCTATCTTAGCCACTGGCGTTAGTTTCCTTATTGCTGTGTTCAATAAAACAGCATTCGAGCATCCCCTTCTGTTGGGGCAGCATGTTGGCTTGGTAGCAGCAACCTTGTTTAGTTTTCCACAAGATATCACAAAGCCGTTAGCCTGGAGTGCTTCCTCATTGAAAAGGGTTCTATGTAGCACCAGAAAGGCTTCTGATCTCCTTGTTTTGATTTTAAGGTTGTAACAATAGAAGAACCATATCCAACAATGGAAGAACCAAGTTCTATATCGTCATTATCCAAAGAAAACACATCTTCACTTTTGCTGGTTTTTATTTTTCCACATCATGTCAGCTGCCTTTTACATTATACTAAATTTTCACAATGAATGGACCAATGGAAATGCTCCAAAATGGCTTGGAAAAAAAACTGGTTCGATTCCCCTACACTAAAAGTAAAGACTGTTTTTGTCCTCTCTTGTAAAGTTGCCATTTTGGCGATACTTGTGTTTATTTGGACAGTGACATCACTTTCACCATGCAAAGAATCATTTAAGCTTCCTGAATCTACAACCCCAATTCCAAAAACCTTGGCAGGCTGGGTACAATGTAAAAAAATTAAATAAAAGCAAAATGTAACGATTTGCAAATTTCATAAACACCTAATTTTATTCACAATAGAACATATCAGATGTTGAAAGTAGGACATTTTTTACATTTCATGGTTATTATTATGTCATTTAGAGCTCGATGGCAGTAACGCATCTCAGAAAAAAGTTGGGACAGGGCATATCCTCCATTGTGTAGCATCCCCTCTTCTTTTAACAGCATTCTGTAAACGTCTGAGAAGTGAGGAGACCAACTGCTGGAGTTTTGGGAGAGATATGTTTCATTTCGTGATGCGCCAAATGTGACTTCTCTTCTGTGAAGCCATGCTGTTGTGATAGATGTAGTATGCGCTTTAACTTGTCTTTCTGAAGTTGTCTTCCCTAAAAAATACATTGTCTGGATGGGAGAATATGTTGTTCTAAAACCTCTATATTCAATTCAGCATTAATATTGCTTTTCCAGACGTGTAAGCTGCCCATGTCATAGACACCAACGCAACCCCATACCATCAGAGGTGCAGGCTTTTAACTTGTATACTGAAAACAAGTTGGATGGACTTTGTCTCTTCTCTTGAGTCTGTAGAACACGGCTTCCATGGTTCTGATACATCTGACCATAGAACAGTTTCTATTTTGCCTCAGTGAATTTTAAATAAGCTTTAAATAAACTTTGGCCATATGACATATGACAGTTGCAAATTGCTCCTCCAGCTGTTATTAATCCCACTTATTCTTTCAGCCTTTTGTTGCCAATCTTAACTCTTTGGAGATGTGTTGCTGCCATCAAGGTCTAAATAAACTATCATCATCTGATATGTGTTCTATGTTTCATTGTGAATAAAATATGGACCTATGAAATTCGAAAATCATTGCATTTATTTACATTTTACACAGCGTCCCAACTTTATTGGAATTGGGGTTGTGTATAGAATGTATATTCTTCCCTTCCTATATTCCCTTTAGGAAAAGCAAATGTAGTGTATTTTTATAATATGTGTGTGTATTTTTCTAGATCAGACAATGGACAGAGTAACACGATGTTCATCTAGAGAAATAGTAGGAAGATGGCTGGCCTGGACATTTGGTTCACCTCAGATACACCAGCCTGCTACAATCATTACACACAGCATGATGTCATCACTGAGAGAAATCCAAGAAGTTGCTGTGATGTCACAGCTCAGTGGGTGGCGGTGTGATAAACTGTATGGAATGCTGAGCCGACCAATCAGAAGCAGCGCAGTCATAGTCACCCCCTTCCAGAAATCTTGACCTACATGTTTATTACATTATCTCACACACGCAGTATGTATGTGTGTATGTGTGTGTGTATTGCTGTATATTTAAAGGAGAATACTTTTTTAATTCAACAAAACTCAGTGGTGTAATGTAAAATGTAAAATGTAAAAGTGATTCTAGGTCAGTTCTATGTTCTATTCTATATATCTAGAAGGAAAAGGGTTCTGAATAGACTTGATAAGCAGTTCTGGATAGCTGCTTATTGATTCTGACATTTTCATTGATTTTATATAATAATATCTGGTGGTTACCAGGCTGTTGCTATTGTATCCCAAGTGGTTGCTAATGTGCTGCTTGGTTTTTGCTATAGTATCCCAGGTAGTTGCTAAGATATTGTTAGGCAATTGCTATGGTATAGCAAGTGGTTACTATTATGTTGCTAAGCCACTGTTATAGTATCCCAGGTAGTTGCTAATATGTTGCTAAGCCATTGGTGTGGTATGGCAAGAGGTTATTAATACATTGCTAAGCCATTGCTTTTTTGTCCCAGGATATTACTAATGTGCTAGTCTAGACAAAGTCAAAATACTTGATTAGCAGTTCTAGATAGCTGCTTATTATTTCTGACATTTTACCTGGTTTTATATAATAATATCTGGTGGTTGCTAGGCTGTTGCTGTGGTATCCCAAGTTGTTGCTAATATGTTGCTAGGCCATTGCTATGGTATGCCAAGTGGTTGCTAATATGTTGCTAAGCTATTGCTATGATATCCCAGGAGGTTACCAATATGTTGCTAAGACATTGCTATCATATCCCAGGAGGTTACTAATGTGTTGCTAAGCCATTGCTATGGTATCTCTGGAGGTTACTAATATGTTACTAGTCTGGACAAAGTCCAAATGCTTGATAAGCAGTTCTAGATAGCTTTTTATTGTTTGTGACATTTTACTTGCTTTTATATAATAATATATGGTGGTTGCTAGGCTGTTGCTATGGTATCCTAATGGTTGCTAACATGATGCTAGGGCAATGCTATGGTATCCCAAGTCATTCCTAATATGTTATAAAGGCCATTTCTTTGGTATCCCAGGTGGTTGCTAATGTGTTGCTAGGTCTTTGCTATGGTATCACAAGTGTTTTCTGAGATATTGTTAGGCAACTGCTATGGTATCCCAGGTGGTTGCTAAGGTGTATCTAGGTCTTTGCTATGGTATCCCATGTGATTGCTAATATGTTGCTAAGCCACGACTATGGTATTCCAGGAGGTTACTAATATGTTGCAAAGTAAATGCTGTGGTACCCCAGGTGGTTCCTTATATGTTGCTAAGCCACTGCTATGGTACCCCAGGTGGTTGCTAATGTGTTGCTAGGTCTTTGCTATAATATCCCAGGTGGTTCCTAAGATACTGCTAAGCCTTTTTTCCTCACAGTTTCATAAAATCCTATTAATATTAAACTTAATACTAAACTTAAGCTGCAAGCATCTGACCCTTCATGAAACCCTACAATTAAAAAGGATTAAGAGGGACTTTTGATTTATTGTAAAGTGTTACAAGGTTTATTATGGTTTCAGGTAAACTTTAATCTCAGTAACAGTTAATAATCTCTAAGTAGTTTTAGATACAAGATATATTTGTGGTGAAAAAAGTGTGTTTCCCTTTGAAGATGACTAAAATGACCTAACTTCTAAAGGACAGAACAATAGAATAATAGACAATCATATATGTTAGTATTTACTGGGCAATCCACAATGGTTACTAAATAATTCATAGTATGTGCTGAGTAATTTATAGTAGTTACTGAATGCTTTCGTTGTAAAAACATGGGTCATCACTGGCCCACTAGGAGATAAATACCCACTCACATGTTCCCATCATGCCTTTTTCCTACTCATGATGTATGCATGTTCCTTTCATACATTTTTCCACTCATCCCCAAATCCAGACACGTGCACAGATGCTCTCGAGTACACACTCACTTCACCACAGCAAGTAGTGAATCATAAGCTTGGGATGTCTTACAGACAGATTTGACCTCCAGATGTTTCCATCTGCAGACCCAGAGGATATTTGCACCTGCGAGCAGAAAACCCACCCACACATAAACACTTACACGTTCATGTCCGACTCTCCCAACATCAGTCGGGCTGTTCTAGAGCTGGTAGGCTGGTACTTAAGCAGCCAACACAAATAGAACCTGAAGCTAGAACGCTGAGAGAGGCAGCACACACACATAGGGCAGGCCTGATGAGCTGCAGTCACTGTTGGTGAATTTCAAGAATTTTTACACACACTTTGTCTTGGATGAGCGTTTGACAGATGTGACGTGCTCCAGCTGGACTCTGTAGAGCTTACAGTTAATGGACAGTAAGTCCCTGTGCACAGCAGTGTTCTTTTATTAATGTATTTTAACTGCTTAATCTTAAAGTTCAAACCTCTTCACTCTGAGAACTGCACAGAAGGAACTGATACTAAACAATTCGGAGAAGTGGATAAATTATTTATTGTAATTCTTGAATCAGAATCTCTTTATTTGAGCAAGTATGTTACACATACAGGGAATTTGTTTTGGTGGGAGCTCACATATATGAAACGCCTGTAAACAGACCACACAGTCACAGACTGTTAAAATTACACTAATACACTAATTAGAGTAAAGGCCGCAGTGTAGTGGATAGTGGATAGTGGTTAGCACTGTTGCCTCACAGCAAGATGATCTGGGTTGGATTCCCGGTCCGGGCCATTCTGTGTGGAGTGTGCATGTTCTCTCCGTGGGTTTCCTCCGGGTACTCCAGTTTCCTCCCACAGTCCAAACACATGCATGTTAGGTTGATTGGTCACTCTAAATTGCCCATAGGTGTGGATGTGTGTGTAAGTGTGTGTTGGCCATGCGAGTGACTGGTGTCCTGTCCATGGTGTACCCCGCCTTCGCCTGATGACGCTGGGATTGGCTCCAGTCCCCCCATGACCCTGACTAGTAGGATAAAGAGGAAGATAATGGATGGATAATTAGAATAAAGAATATAACAAATTAGGAAGGGAACAAAAGAGATGTGAATATTGGTATGGTTATACTATTAATATGCAAGACATAAATTATAAAAATTATTATTTACATGATTTATGAATTGATTGCTCCTGAACAGTTTGTTACTGAATTTAAATAAGGTGCTAAATAGGCAGCTAAAAAGCAACATAGTCGCCAAATAATGTATCATTATTACCAAATAATTGTATTATTCAAAGCAGATAAGTATCAGTTCATCATAGTTACTGAATTTACGGGTCACTATTGGTCCTCGGGGGTGTTAAAGGTCCAGCTGGTCGGTGTTAAGAGATTCCTGGCTCTGGTGTTTCTGCTTTGACGCAGAGTGTTCAAAAAGAAGCTCAAAACATGTTTGAGAAGATTGTGATGCTATAGAGACAGAGATTTCCCATGGGGCTCAAACCCTCCCCCCCATCTCTCTCTCTCCTGCCTGCGATTGAAAACAAAGAACACCTGTAAAACTGTTCTGTTGTTCCTCCAAATATAGCCCCCCTCACCCCCCAAGAAAGATCATGAAGAGAACATGAGGGAAGAAAGTAGAGTAGAAAAAAGAGATGATCCTCCCCTCGTATTGATCCTCATATTAATGCGCTACATCCTCAGCGGAACACATGTCAGGGGTGCTGTGTGTTTTGAATCGACGTTTATAATAAAAATGCAATAAGGTGTGAGAAAAGGCCTGAGCGTGAGTGTGTGTCCTGGGGGGGAGTGTTGCATCACTTGCTGCACTGATTCATGCGGTGGAATTTGTCTGAAGTGGTTTTAGGTGGGGGAAAGGGAAAAAAAACATGTCTGTTAAAGACACATTTGAAGATGTTGAAGAGGCGCCCACATGGGTTTGTGTTGGTGGAAGTTGCTTTTGTGTGCTGATCCGAGTTCAGTTCTGCGCTTTATCTTATCAGAGTAAAGGTTGGGATTTGTGTAGGTGGAGCTGGAATGAAAACTCAGAGCCGCTAACTGGATGTTGTTTCAAGGCTTTCTCTTCTGTGGAGGTTCAGAAAAGTTATAAAAGTGCACGGATGAGCAGGAAACATTTCAAAGTCTCAAATTATTCCTGTCCTTTTTTCAAAACATTCAGTACACAACATAAAATTACCACCACAATTAAAAGCTGCGAGGGACATAGAATCAACAACCACCTGGAAGAGCAGCTTTCTGCTTTGTTGCTGATGCTGAACAATAAAGAACTTAGTACAAAATACAAAAGGATGGTTCTTCGAGGGTTCTTTCGTAAAGGCAGTGCTTCTTCTATTGGCTGAAATGGCTCTTTGTAAGGTGAAATGGTTCTTCAGATGGATGGAGAATCAATAATATAAGGTTCTATATAGAAACATAAAAAAAAAGCACCAAAGATGGGCTTCTCTGCTATTACAAGCTTGAGATCGTAACCAACGCAGAACACTTTTTCTGGTTTCTGGACTAGTGAAGTAGTGCAGTTAGAACCCTTGGCGAACTTTCATGTGTACTTGTACTTAAATTAATGAAGGGTGGTCTCTGACTTTAGAGCAGTACTGTGTATAGATATTTTTGTATATATATGAGTGGGGAACCGTCATGGCCCTCTACACCCTCTCAGAGGGCCTAAAATATTCTTAACACACACACACACACACACACACACACACACACACACACACACACACACACACACACACACACATATATATATAATTTTATTTTATCTACTTACAGTTTGACAATCAACATCTAAACAATGACAAAAATATAGGGAAATAAATTATTTAACCGTGTCTATTCAATCTGGAAGCTTGTGAGCCTGTGAGCCTGTGTCTCCTATATATATATAGTCAATCAGTAGATAGACAGATGCTTTATTGATCTCAGAGGGAAATTCAAGATCTCTGCATTTAACCCATCCATGCAATGAAACACTAACATATACACCCACACTAGTGAACAGACACACTAGGGGGCAATAAGCACACTTGCGACTGCACCCAACAATATATACACTTAGTATAGTATAATGTATAATAATGCTGTAAATCTGAATCTAATTCAGATTTAGCTGAAACTTTTAGTAATGTATCACTACTATTAGAACAAAACTATGTGTTATCTTTCATTTTTTAGTATGATTTGAAAGTATCTGTTGCTTTTCACATTGTGTGAAGTTCATAATCAAACAACCATACCAAATAACCCAAATTTGGTTTACTTTCAAAATAAAGTATGGTTTTTTCAGCTCCTGTAAAGTTAGTATTCTGGTAATACAAGATTTGTTTTTTGGTTTTTTAGTTTTTAGTGTAAGCGCAACCAGAACAAGGGAGCTACATCAGTGAATATGTAGCTTTGGGCTTCACCTGTGAAAACTG
Source organism: Megaleporinus macrocephalus (assembly GCA_021613375.1). Lineage (NCBI taxonomy): Eukaryota > Metazoa > Chordata > Actinopteri > Characiformes > Anostomidae > Megaleporinus > Megaleporinus macrocephalus. Next base: position 38,488,744 of record CM038704.1, on the reverse strand, counting down.
AAACGAGTTGTTTGTGTTGCTCTATGTTTTTTGCTCAGGGGTCTTTACAAATCTTTAAGCCCCAACAGTTTACACTATCACTTGGAGACTAAACACACTAAGAACTCTGTTTGCAGCTTTTTTCTCCTCAAGGCTGAAGTTGGCTTCTTATTCGCCAGATTCTTCTTCAAATGTTCTTATTCCACCTTAAATAATGCTGGAGTTACGGGGGCTTGAATGTTTCCTCTGCTCAGCCTGACAGCTTGCACTCGATATCTGCCAAATAAGCCAAGTCTGTGTGACACATGGAAGCGTTTGTGGTGGTTTTGTGTGTGCAGTTGCAAAAGTTTGGGAACGCTTTATTCTGGTTTTGTTGATATTAATAATTCGGCTTCCTAGTTGTCCTAGATGGACGCATTGCACTCGGCTGGTCTTGACAGCAGATTTCCCAGTCCACCTTAACCCAAGACCAAGTCCAAAAAAGCTTATTTATGGTCTGGAGATGTGTCCTACAACAGTAGGGTATATAGTTTATTGTACACAGTAGCTTCTATGTAGTATCTACAGCTAGTATTTACCTTCATCAAATGATGACTAATCATCTCTCATCACATTGAATGCCTCTTCACTTAGTCAGATAGCATTTGCTCCACTTCCGGAAGCAGAGATAAGGCAGTCACAAGAGGGAATCGTGTTACATCCCAAAGTCTGTGTTGGCAGCTTTTGGGCCTTGCTGACTCCGGCCGAATCCTCGGCATAAACATGAAAGAACTCGAAAGAGTGTGAACAAGCGCAAGATCCACTCTCTCTCTCAAACCCTCCAATCATCAGCAACATTTGTCTGCCCGAAGTCGGTTTCAGAGAAAAAAAAAAAAGGGCGGGGGGCATAAATAATGAATCTGTAGCTGACGTAAATTTTTTATTGATTTCAGAATTACAAACAGCATGTAAATTGTTGGCTGTGTGAAGAGGGGCTGGGGATCTGGAGCTGCTTCCTTTCATCCAGCGGCAGATTTATTGCTATTGAAAGAGTACTGATGGAGGAAAAAAAAGAAGAGATGAATATTTTACACAGCAGAATCCATATGATGTGTCAGAAAGGCCTACCAACTGATAAATGGGTGTGCTTGTATGTCTCCTAATATAGGGTAAGTATTATATACAGATGTGGTGTATATACAGATACATGTGTATGAGCTTTAGTGATATTCCCTGCTGATATTCAGTAAGGCTGGGCCGGCGGTCTCCCAGTGCTGCCTGTTCAGTGAAAGAGCATTTGCCTGTAAGTGCAAGTGCATTTCTCATGTCTCTTTCCTCACTGATGCTGCATTGGTGTCAGAAGTAGTGCCACCCAAGGCACCTCAGAAAGAAGAGTCTGGGGGAAGGCAGCGAAGAAGGCGGCAGTGGAGCCCGGCAAAGAGGAGCTGCTGCACATTTGCCTCCTGCTACAACAGCAAAAGCACCTTCACTCAGCCGCAAATGTCTGCCCAGCATCACGGCTGGACAGAGGTCATCACTGCCCTGGAAAGTAAAAGCACTGCAGGTGTTCATGAGGGGTTAAACGCACTGCAGTAATACTATAGTATCCATCGTTATGTAGTTGCAGGGCTATTCTTGCTGTTCACTTCATGCATTGATATTCTCAGTCATGTACTGTTATCCTCTGAATGTTCCTTTTTTTCTTTTTCACGCAGACAGGGTTGGGGGTTGTGAACTGGGGGGACCAGGGGGTGAAATGCAGTAGAAGGTGCAAGGGGGCGAAATGAAATGGAACACATAGAGAATTGGAAAGAAAACACACAAAAAAACCAAACAAACAACAAAAACCTATGTATACACACATATATTCATTTATACCTAAACAGAAGACAGAAATATGAACACAACATTTTATTCAACAATGTTCACCTATTTATTCATGTGTGTATATTTTTTTTGGCTATTTATAGTTATGTTATTTACTGTAGTGTTTGAATTAGATGTTTCCAAACTGGGTCTGAATCGGTGTGTCTGATGGGTTCTGGGAGTGTTTCTAGATAGTCTGTTAATAGATTTTTCCACTGGATGATGTTAATGTTATTTTTTTGTTTTCCAGAGAATGATTTTCTTGGCGATGACTAATGACATCAAGAGTATTCTTTTATTTTCTGTGATTGTATTAGTTTGATGTTTAATGTGTCTCCTTATAGGCAGAGTAATGGTAGCCCTCTTTTACAGTCATTCAGATCTTGACCCAAAATTGAGGTCAGCTAGTCTAGCGTTTGTATATCTGCCATTAAGAGAAGTGGGAAATTGCTGAATTGTATCATGTCGAACACCTGTCTGGAAAAATCTGCACTCGTTATGTTTCTCTACTCATTCAAGTATTCATACGTGGGTCTGGCATGAAGTTGGCTGCATGTGAAAAGCTGTACACAGGAAAGGATTCTGGGCCAGTGGTGATACAAATTCTGCCTAAACATGCGTGTAGTGTTGCTTAGTTTCCTACAAACATGTGTCCCTGGTTTACTAATAACTCCAGCGTGTCTTTACAGAGTGGACTTCAAAGCTTCTAGATCTGAGGATGTTGTTATTTTCTCAGGTGTCTTTTCAGTGCTGGACAGTGGAGTTTATAAACAAGAGAGGAGGGAGGTGTGTACTGGGACCGACCCCCTAGAGCGAGAGCTGTGGTGTGGAAGAAAGATGGAGGAGAGAGAGAGAGAGATAGAGAAAGAGTGACACATTCTGTAGATAGATAGATAGATAGATAGATAGATAGGCAGGAAGAGAGGGATAAAGAGAAAGGCAGTCTGAAAGAGAACATGATGAGGGGGAGGGGGGATGATGTGAAAGTAAGAGAGAGTAAGAAAGTAGAGAAAAATTGTGAGAGAATGAGAGAGGGGGAGAAAAAAGGAAAGAATAAAGAATAATGTAAATAGAGAGGGAAAGAAATTAAGAGAGAAAATGAGAGAAGGAAGAGAGCAAAAAGAGAGAATGAGAGAGTGAAAAAATAGGTAATGTTGCATCTCAGAGCAACACTTTGTTATATAAAATGCTTGCTAATTTTTTAGCCCCATCACTCACATGCTAGTATGAGGTGTCCCCACCAATATCCAGTGATTATTAAATTATTTGATCCCCTCCAAAAAAAAACAACAATCTGTCAACGTCTCATTAACCTAGAGGTGCAGAAAGGGTTAAATCACATTCTCTACTCAAGTCATGCCTCCACGTAACACATATGGCCATTGTGATTGGCTGTGCCTTTCCGTGCTGTCACGTGACACTCTGTAGTTATGTTTGGTTGTTAGCAGCGGCAAAACTGGAAAGAAAACTATCCAGTCATATGCGAGACTTACTGTGCAAGACTCAGGTGCAACGTGGGAGATACATTGGGGTGAAAAGCGAGTAATGATGGCAGCAAAAAAAGCTTTTTTTCAAAGAAACATGTGTAGTTCACTAATGAAATGAGTCCATCATAATAACGTTAATGGCAACACTCGGCACACAGCATACAGCAGGCTTACCTCGTCTGTAGTTTGTGTTCCTACTTTTATAGATGTTAATGTTTTAGAGATATCAGTTGCACTATGGCTGAAGTAATGTGGATAAGTCTTTAGATGTAAACTCACAGTTTACTGGTTTAAACTGGCTGAAACGAGTCTATGTCTTGTAGTTTAATTGAGTCATTAAGAAAGATTGAATTGTTTTCTGGGATTGTTACTTTGTTTACTTTGGTTTTGTGGACAACAGTACCAGGTAATGCAGCGCTCCATGTATTAACCCTGATGAGACCTGTTTCATGGATGTCCTCGGGACCTGTTTTTGTTGGCTGGGCTTTCATTGACACATAGAGAGAGATTTTCTTTTCTGTAATTGTTACTTTGTTGGTTATTATAATGTATTATTCTGAGTAGATGAAAAGCACATAGTATAGCATCTGTTCTATGTCAGTCCTTTATGGGGCATGGCGATTCATAGGTCACCACCAATGTCAAGAACAAATCTACGCCCTTGCCGTAAAGTCCTGCTTTGAGGGTCTCATCCAGGAACAAAATCTCTGGACGTGTAGCCCCTCAGTACAAATGCTTTCTGCTAATTCCTTATCTCGGTTTGTTTCTCTGAAGCACTAAAAATGAAAAATGAGATAACATGAGGTCACGTTAAAGTCAGTGTTTCTCTGCGCGCTGTTGGAAGATTATATAGCTGAAAGAGCAGGAGAGCTGCTACAGCGCGCAGTGTGATCTGATCCTCCTGTTGATCTACTGATTTTCTCTCCTTTTAATTCCTCAGTGTTAAGTAAAGTAAAGCTGGAGAGTTCAGGAAAATGACTGTAGACGGTGCGAAGTCTTCAGAAAGAGATTAACTTCTGCAAAAGTACTCTGCCTCTTCGAGGGGAAGCTGTAATAAACGCTTTACCGCTAAATCCCTCTTTCAGATGAAGAGGTTTATAAAAAAAATAAATATATAAACTCATTCAGTGGCCAATCTAAGTGGTTTATCTCCTTTCATCTCTATATGGCTGCTGAGGCCTAATCCCGACTCTGTCTGCAGTACAGTAGCGGCTTTGCGATGCGACGGATCAGAAAAAGCTCATGAGGAGTCGTTGGAGCTGTTGAAACAGGAGGGTTCCTTCAGCTGCTGTTTCAGACCTGATTCGTTAAATGCTGTGTCTATAGAAGTAACATTGTGTGTGTATTAGAGTGGAGACCATCTTCCTCAGTCTAAAGGGGGCTGAGACATTGTCAAAACTGAGTCTAAATGAAAGTAAGACCAAATCAGCATTCCTAATGAATGTGGGAACAAGTCAAGAGCAAATGTGAATGAAAGTGAAGCCGAATCGGGACCGAGTCCAAAGGAAAGCGAGACAAGCAAGAGTCAAGACTGAATCTAAATGGAAGATAGACATAAACATGTCAGAGTCAAAACAGAGGCATGACTAAATCAAGACTGAATCTTAATGAGAACAAGTCAGGACTGAATCCAAATAAAAGTGAGGCAGAGTCAAGATTGAATGTGAATAAAAGGCAGCAAGTCCAGACTTAGTCCAAATGAAAGCCAGGCCGATTCTAGACTGAATCCAAATGAAAGCTAGGTTGAGTCAAGACTGAGTCCAAATGAAAACAAAGTCGCGTCAAGACTGGATCCAAATGAAAGCCAGGCCGAGTCATGACAGAGTTCCAATGAAAGCGAGGTTGAGTCAAGACTGAGTCCATATGAAAACAAAGTTCAGTCAAGACTGGATCCAAATGAAAGCCAGGCCGAGTCAAGACTGAGTCCAAATTAAACAACTTCGAATCAAGACTGATTCCTATTAGAACCAGGTCAGATCTAGACTGAGTCTAAATGAAAGCAAAGTCAGTTCTAGACTGAGTCCAAATAAAAACATTGTCGAGACTAGACTGAGTCTAAATGAAAGTGAGACTGAATCAAGACTATTTTCTTATGAACGCACAACCGAGTCAAGACCAAATCCAAATAGAAGTGAGACTGTATCAAGACCCCATCCAAATAAAGATGAAACCCAGTCAAGACCAAACCCAAATAACAGCTAGACCTACATCTGAAAAAAAATCTGACTGTGTCCAAATGAACAAGAGACCAAGTTAAGACTGAATCCAAATGAAGTTCTCCATTGTGAGGAGCTGGAGAAATATAGAGAAAGCTCTGCTGAAGACCTTTGGGATGAATTTAAGTGATGTAGGGTTAAAGCCACATTTGACTTCCTCATCAGTCCACTTGCATCTTCCACATTCTACTATGATTTTCAGCGACATCAACAAAAACATCAGTCACAGTGACTTAATTATAATCCCAGTTACATCACCCACTCACTGGCTCTGTTTTTATTGGTTAAAATGTTTCCACAAAAGTACAAACATTTAGACTGAGTTGAATTCGTAGTAATGTCTGAAAAGTCTCATTTGATATGTCGAATACACATAATAATACAAGTATATATTAACTGATTGATTTCAAATCAAATGTGCTAATAACATAAATCCGATATAATCATATAACTGCATTCGCTATTAGTACATATGCTCTCTCTCTCTCTCTCTCTTTATTTCTTTCTTTGTCTTTTGCAACATCCTTTCATGCAAATGAAGACCAGTTCATTGGTTTGGCTCCTGGTTCCATGTTGCCATGACAACAGTGCAACAAAGCGTGTAAAGCGTATAGCATCTTTATCCCAGAATACCTTTGAACATGGCAGGTAATCATCTAAACACGGAAAGACTGCAGGAGCTGTAGAGATGCTGCATGTGTTCCAAATAGCAGATTTAACCTGTTATATTTCCGCACACTTAAAAACCATGGTTCTATAAGGGTTCCTTCTCTTTAGAACCATCTGTTTTCTACAGAACCTGTTTGCATGCTTAAACGATTCTTTGTGTTGTGTCCTGCTGTCATTACAGGTTTCACATCATACAACCAAATTTTTTTTGGTGTTGTAGAGAAGTATATTTAAACAAGATCTATATAGAACCATATATAACACATTCTCCATCAATCAGAAAAAATATTTCACTATGCAAACACTATTTAAGTTTACTTACTTATTATTAAGTTCTATATGAAATTCAAGGTTTAATAGTTATATATGAAATTCTATACAGAATCATTGTCTTTATGAAATAACCCTTGAACAGCCTTCTTTTTAAGTGTGTAGCACTGAAATTATGAGATTGTGTTATTGTTCAGGTTAGAAGCAAGAATAGCTTTCTTATCTTCTATCTTTTCCTCAGACGTTCAGTTTTTTTCTGATTTCTAACACTCAACCTAGTCTGAGTTTTTTTTTTCATTATAATTATGCCATGTCTCTATCTGCACAAGGTTCTGTTTGAAACCAGAAAGCAATATAAAAGATGATCCAACCTGTCAAATTTATAATCCAAACAATGGGCAACAACATATCACCAGAATGTTGTGGTGGCCACCCCTATTACAAGAAACACAGAAATGCACCTTCTTACTCTTCACTTCTTACCAGTCTAGAAGAAACATCATGAGTTCACCATTAAACTACATCACTTTACTCTCCAGCAACAGTATTAACTCTTGTTCTGCTTCTGTTTATATCACGTCTTTGGTTTGCTGCTGAACATGGTTTCTCACCTAGAGTGGAAGGCGGGAGTTGTTTACCAAAAGCTTTAGCCATAGTTGCAATTACCCTCCTTTCATTGGCTACCTGCCCTTAAATTATCTAACCAAGAGCTGCACCTTGAACATGATTGACAAGAGGTTAGAATACACCGTTAGGGCAACACTACTTCTTCATCCTCTCATGTTGGACTGATTGAACTCTACACTACAGTATTGCCTCTTGAGGTACAGAGTGGTATTACAAGGCAGGATAGGCTGAGGCTAGCTTGTTAGCATGCTACCTTCTCTATATATATCTGCAAATAGATACATAGATGTCTATGACATACCATCAAAACTGTTATTTCTTCACATTCTTTGAATTATTTTAGTTCATTCTGGAATGTTTTTAACTATTAAAATTATTAATTATTAATTATTATTATTAATTGCTCCTTAAATTAAACTAGATATATCTAGTACCAAACCAAACAAAAGGTGGTAAAGAGCCCTTGGCAAAACCTTCATTTTTAAGCATGTAGGTAAGCTGAAACACAAAATTATGTTTAAGTAATTTATTAAAAACAAATGCTTGACTAACAAACCAATTTTTTTGAAGACCACTGTGTGCAAAGTACCAGGATGTGTAAAAGAACTGCTGCATTGTTCCATCTCAAGACAGATGAAAAGACCCACTGGGCATATTAAACCATCCAAACCAAGATTAAAATGCAGCACATGCTTACATTAGCCCCTCCTTTCCAAGTCAGTCTTAATGCAGGTTGGACACATGAAGCATTACAACTAAATATACCATGAGATTCATTTTCCAAAGCCGGCACATGTGATGGTGGAAACAAAGCCTGAGCTTTGATTCCATCCTTGCAGTGGGACTCTTTTGATTGGTTGAGATTTCTTTTCCCGATTGGCCGGTGTGGAAATCAATGCTGATGCTCATTTGAAGCTTTCTTATCTTTCTCCTCAGGTACAGGAGATGGGGGGATGCAGGACAAGAAGGAAAATGAGAGGGGTAATAATATTCTATACTGTACGCTGGACCCTGATGTAATGGAGATTCCATAAGACTTCTCTTGAATATCATCTTATATTTGTATTATTATTTTATTTTTTAAACCTTTGATGCACAAAGTGACCCAACTGTGATTTTATGTTATATATGTTTTATATATCATTCAAGCTTCCATAAATTCCTCAATTTACTCAATCATCACAAATCCTGATTTCAGTTTATTATTTTTTTCCTTTATTTAACTTTTTTATTTTTGTATCACTGCCTTCTAACACACAATAAGGGTCAGAATTAACTCATGTATTCACTGTGGAATTTAATAGAAGCTATTGACGCTTGTAAACATTCACAGTCAGGATCATGTTTTTGTTCATAACAAGTAAATAAATAAAAATAAAAATAATGATTTAATGTCAAAAACACAATTTTCAATTAACACTGGGACATTAAACAATAGATATATCAAAGACATACTATCAGCCAGCCCTCTATATTAGTTATCAGACAGTGTTATACCCCGGACCTCTGTATCAGTTATCAGACATTGTTATACTCAGGACCTCTATATCTGTTATCAGACACTGTCATACTCTGGACCTCTGTATCAGTTATCAGACATTGTTATACTCAGGACCTCTATATCTGTTATCAGACAGTGTTATACTCCGGACCTCCATATTAGTTATCAGACACTGTTATACTCCGGACCTCTGTATCAGTTATCAGACACTGTCATACTCTGGACCTCTGGATCAGTTATCAGACACTGTCATACTCTGGACCTCTGTATCAGTTATCAGACATTGTTATACTCCAGACCTCTGTATCAGTTATCAGACACTGTTATACTCTGGACCTCTGTATCAGTTATCAGACATTGTTATACTCCAGACCTCTGTATCAGTTATCAGACATTGTTATACTCCAGACCTCTGTATCAGTTATTAGACACTGTTATACTCTGGACCTCTGTATCAGTTATCAGACATTGTTATACTCCAGACCTCTGTATCAGTTATCAGACACTGTTATACTCTGGACCTCTGTATCAGTTATCAGACATTGTTATACTCCAGACCTCTGTATCAGTTATCAGACACTGTCATACTCTGGACCTCTGTATCAGTTATCAGACATTGTTATACTCCAGACCTCTGTATCAGTTATCAGACACTGTCATACTCTGGACCTCTGTATCAGTTATCAGACATTGTTATACTCCAGACCTCTGTATCAGTTATCAGATATTGTTATACTTCGGACATCTCTATCTATCTATCTATCTATCTATCTATCTATCTATCTATCTATCTATCTATCTATCTATCTATCTATCTATCTATCTATCTATCTATCTATCTATCTATCTATCTATCTATCTATCTATCTATCTATCTATCTATCTATCTATCTATCTATCTATCTATCTATCTATCATAGGAAAGGAACACACTAACCTGGCATCCACCTCCCCCACCGAAAGATATATGAAATGGCTATAAATATGCTGCCCAATGTCTGATGCATTGTTTCAACATGGTTCTAAGATCAGCTTTTGTCCTAAAATGTATTTTTAATACATGTGTAGATTCACTGATGGTTTTGGATAGTAGATCTATATTTGTGTTGCAGTCATGGCAACCCATGCCTCCCGTCAGTACCACGGTAAAGAAATCTGAGCCTAAGTTTCTCTATAATTGACCGCTTCACATCAAAAAATGAATCTCAACCACTGAATCATTTAGAAATTTTGAAAGTAAGTTTTTTTTTCCCCACTTCTTCTTTCTACCTTCTTCTGCACAGTTTCAGAGATAAGAAGTTTCTGCACGAGTAGCATTTCAGTTTAAAAGCGATAAGACCAATCAGAGCCACATTAGGGACACACATGGACACGGTGTGGCAGAGTGACCTGTGGCCAAATTGCAGTCACACCTGCCCAGATGCCTCTTTCTGATTGGATGAATGAAGCAGGCTCTTATCAATTGATCTGCACCAGTTATTCATGCTGGGCATGACGTAAAGTAATGTTTTAGTGAAAATCAAATTTACACCCCCATCCCCCATCCACTCCCCCAAATGTAGTTGATCTTCCAAACATAGTTTTAGCAGGAATGTGAAAGGTGTTTTAGGTTCAAGGTGCTGAAACTTTAAGTAGTGCATATGTGATGTAGTAACTATAGCATTATGCAAAAGGGGTTTTATATATATATATATATATATATATATATATGTATATATATATATATATATATATATATATATATATATATATATATATATATATATATTTATATATATATATATATATATTTATATACATACACACTACTGTGCAAAAGTCTTAGGCACCTAAGCTCTTTGTTTAAAACAATTTATCTTAGCGATAAATGTTTTCTCACCAGTTAGAACACCAGATATCACTAGAACAGATAACATAAATATTATATAAAGTTTTGTTCCGGATTTAAGTTTTTTAAGTTTTGTTCCAGATTTCTCCTGGACGTCCCCAAACTTTGAATTTCATTACTATTATTTTACACTTTGCACTTTGTAGTTCTACAGACTGTAGTCCATCTATTTCTCTGTATACTTTGTGTTATCTGGTTCTTCAGTGGTCAGAACCATCACAGGACCACCACATACCAGGTATTATATGGGTGCTGGATCATTCTCTGCCCTGACACTGATTTGGTGGTGGTGGTGGTGTGTTAGTGTTTGTTGTGCTGGTCTGTGTGGATCAGAATCAGACACAGAAATGCTGCTGTAGGTTTAGACACCAACTAAAACTATTCAGGCCTCAGTTTCCAGAGACCACTGGGGAAGGACTGGAGGATGACCAACACATACTGTGCCACAACAGATAAGCTACTGTCTCAGACTGCATCAACAAGCTGGAGCAACAAGGTAGGAGTATCTAATAGAGTGGACAGTAAGTGGACACAGCTTCTACTGAGCATTGCTTCCGAAGGGTATTACTGTGGATTTTGTATTCCTTCGTTGCAGGCTGGAACATTGCTGGGGGGTTTGATTGCATTTAGCTGCAACAGCACTAATGTTGGATGGAGCTCCATCACTCAGATCAGAAGCTGTTCTTCAGTCTCTCCAGCCGTGCAAGCATCTGCTCACCGCTTCAGCGGCACTACAAACCTGACCCTGCATATTCCACAGATAACGGCGCTCTAATGAAAAAAACACCGGGAAACTTTTGAGTGCCACCCGCCTAATCAACCTCTCTCTCCTCAGTCTCCGGGCAGCAGGAGCGCTCAGAGGTGCGCAGCAGAGGTGAGCCCAGCGCCGCCCCCCTCTGGGCTGGAGCCAGAGCGGTTCACCAACCCCATCTCCAGTCCCTGCTGGAAGGGCAGAGCCCTGTGGGGCAGTGCTGGAAGAGGCCACAACCACGGACCCAAAAGAAAAGAAACATCTTTCAGAGAGAAAGAGAGAAAGAGAGACAGGTCCTCCCACCTCTGCTCCCCAGAGTTAATGCAAAATACACAGCAAAGAAGAAGGCCGAAGGTCACGATCAGTTTTAGCTTCCATCTTTTTTTCTGCACTCGCTGGAGTTTCTCTTACCCGGTTGCTGAAGTTGAGACGCAGAGTTTATGTCTTATTAGGGAATTATTATTAGCTTACGATACTCCATGACAGGGTCACCATTCCAGTCCATTACAAAGGAGCAAAGCAGCCCACTGCAAATTCTGGTGCTATAGAATGCTTTTATTTAGCATTTGAAATTGTCCTCTCATCTACATGCAAGGTATGCAACTTCAGTCGGGCTGAAAAATGTCCAGGTACAGATTTATATGCCCATTTATATCCTATGACTTAGACCTAGAATGAAACGAGCTGTTTTGTCTTTTTTGGCAAGCTCATGAATAATTAAATGCGCTCTGCTCTGATTGGCTGGTTTACAGTGAGACACCACAATGTTCCCACAGAAGCTACATGTCGATACAAACAAATTTAATAAAAGAGCCTCTGTGTAAATAAGCTCCTCCATCATACTATTATGTGAGCTTGCTAGTCATTAATGTTACACATACTGTGTTTTAAATCCCAACATTAACACAAAGCAAATTAAAGTTTATGAAATATTCCTGGCTACTTACAGGTTGCTGCTGGGCTTGTGATGCTGATAAAGCTGCGGGATTTATGTTTAAAGGAAGAACAACTGTGTTTGTGTACTGAATTCTTATTATTCAACTATAACAATGTGTGTTATACACAAAATACAGTTTTCCATTCTAAGGCACCATTAATGTTTTGTGTGACTTCAAAAATAATAATAATAAAAATAATAATAATAAAAAAATCCATATTAAACCTATCCCCAGCCGATAGCCGTTTCACCCATGCTCGTTCATGCTAAGCATAGGTGTTATAAGGAGAGCTCAAACCAATAGCCCATTTATTGATGCAACATATAGGGCCAACAATCAGAACAGAGCACACACACACACTTACACACACACACTATATATATATATATATATATATACTGTATTTATAGCAATTTGTAAATGTGTTGTTTTTTGTGACATCACAAAGACGGCAAATGCAAAACAGGCAGTTTTTGCCATTTGTTTTCAATATATGGATGGTGGAGTGAACAGTCTTGAAACTTTAACAATGTTAATGCATAATACTTTAAACTTATTTTAAGGAACACATAGTTTTCCATGAAGGGTCTTTTAAGGTGTTACAGTAAGTTATGCTCTTTGGACAAAAGTAAACAAGAAATAGTAGTATTTCTCACACGTCTGTCCAAAATACCAGTGATATGTGTTTGTGATAATAAATATAATTGGTCATATCTGCTAGAAAAAGATACAAGATAACTTGCATGTTTTCATTCACAGTATTAATGCAGAGTTATACATCTTTATTAATGTGTAAAACAAACACTTGACCTTTCGTTCTCAATAAGAGTTAATAGTTAATTAACCAATCACATGTCCACATATAAAACTACTGTTATTATAAAATTGTCTTTCCGCGGGCGTGTTTTTAAGCACTACTCTGCAGTTTCCCTTCAAGAAGGCCTTTTTCTTTTGCGCATATCAATGGAAAAGGCTACCAGCTGTTTTTTTTTTTTTGTTGCCTCCCGAGGAGCATCTGAAACCATTTAAATCAAACCCAGTCACAGTTTCCACAGCGCATTAGAGGCATTCCGGCAGCTCCGTGCTCCGTGCTGGGCCTCGGCGCTCCATGGGGGGGGCCGGAGGATGAAGAGGGCTCAGAGAGCACAAATATTGGCACCCCGCCGGAGCCCTCAATGAGGAGAGGCGCTGGGACGGCCTTCAGAAACGCCCCCCTCCCGCCGGCCCGGGTCAGAACCTTCCCCGACTCCGATAAGACACTGCCCTTTTTTAGCTCCTTTGTGTACTTTCTGGGTGAGGGAGAGGAACAGAAGAGGCCGAGGGAGGGAGAAATTTAAGGGAGCGAGAGAGAGGGAGAGGGAGAAGAGATGAATCGGAAGACTCCCAGGCCTGGCACACCCCCGTGGTGATGCGTTCACTCAAAAGTCAGCGTGAAAACAAACGCTGGACTTTTTTTTTTAGGTGGGGGATCACAAAAAAAAGAGAGAAAGAAAGAAAAGCAGCGTGAGACGCTGGCTGCATGACAGCCGTGGATTAAGGTCTGTAAACTATGTGAACTATTTTTTAGCCCCCGGAACACTTTTAAATTCTAAAACTAAATTGTGCATCATTTACGCATGAATGAAATACCTCACCTCGGCACGGTTGTAGATAAAAGTGAGTAAACAGAGAGACAGCAGTGTCTTAACATAATTCAACATTTTGACTTAAATATGCAAATAATGAGGAGCCTTTGATTGGATAATTACTGAAGTGATTACTGTGGTTCAGCTCTAACAATCCTTTAACCCTAACCAATGCAGTGAGTGCCTTCTCATCCCTTTAACAACCATGTGGGAAGACGTATCTCGAGGTCATGGAAAAGATGCTACTGTGTTTCAAAACAGTCAAATGATTGTCCTGCATCAAGCAAAGACAACAACTAAGCAGAAGCTGAAATGACTGGGACTGATTTTGGAACTGTTCAGTGCATCATTAACACATGCATATGTTCAGGGTATTTCCACATTACCAGAACTCACAGGATTGGGACTATTCAGCTGTAAAAAACCACTTGTTAGTGAGGCTAACCAGAAAAAAAGGCTTTGGTTTGCTAGGCAGCGTAAAGACTGGACGATGGGATACGGTCATGTAGTCTGATGTGTCCAGACTGACCCTATCCTAGAGTGATGAGCACATTAGGGTTAGAAGGAAAGTGCATGAAGTGATGTACCCATCATGCATAGTGCCCTCTGTACAAGCCTCTGGAGGCAATGTTATGATATGGCTTCAGTTGGTCAAGTCGATGCTCAGCAACATTATAATAAGTGAAAATATGATAAAAACTCAGATGCTCATTAGCTGGGAGAGGTTTGGTACACTAAAGTCAAGCTTCTGCAGACCAGGAGGTTAGGAGTTTCATTATGTACTCTGCCTAATGCTGTTGTTAGGAACTGCAGGTCTAATGCCTGGCTCACACCACAGGATTTAAAAAAGTGGTAGAAACCATGAGACCCCCCACACATAAAAACATTTTTTACAAATGTTTCTCTGCTTCATCGTTGTAAGTGCCCACACTACATGATCCGTCCTGAACAAAACACCACACACTTTCAGATTTCTCACACCCGACTGACGACTCCGATCCTCAAAGCCTCACGAGAGCAGGCGGGAATTTCTCGCGAACAAGATGTAAATAAACATGGAGGATGACAGCGAGACCATTGCTGTGGTAGTGAAGAGAAAGCAAAGGATGTGGATTAAACCACATCTTCCACACAAAGAAGTTCCGTTCAGCTCAGCTCTCATTGGTTGACGGTCTTTTAGGCATGACGTTAACGTTATGTTTCACACCCGAGTTTCTGCCTCCACCCCATGCCTCAGAGTCGGAAATATTGAACATGTTTTATATTTACGATTCACAATAGGGGCAGGAGAGGATCGGAGGAGTAAAGATTGGATTATTGACTCTCCACACTACAGGATAATCTGGGAAGATAATCTTTAAAGATCACCCTAAAACTGGGAGACCTCTTGCGATAGTCAGTAGGAGCAAATCGGTCTCAAAATTGGCCCGATTATCCTGTAGCTTGAGCCAGGCTTAAGCACATTTCTCCATGGGAACAACAAATCGTTGATCTTTTAACTAAAAAGTTTCAAGGCCAGCATGTATTCTTGCTAGATCTTAAGAATGATCAAATAATGCTACGTTCACACTACAACCAAGCTAACACTCCTGATCATTGAAATGCTTTTTAACCCATACACACCAACTATAAATGCTAGCCTTGTGGTAATTAGAATGAATCACAGTCAGGAGGATGTCTCAGAGCCAATAATATTGTGTTTGGGCCAGTTACAGCAAGTGGAATTCTCAGAAGAGACTATGTGGAGTTGGGCCAGTCACAGTCGGGGGGACGTCTCAATAAAACTATGTAGTATTTAGGGACAAACACAGTCAGGTCTAGATTTTTCTATAGGAAAAATGTTCCAAGGTCAGTATGTTTTCTTGCTAGATCCTCTGAATTATGAGGTCAAATAATTCTACATTCATGCTACAACCAAGCTAACGCGGATCACGGAAAGTATGTCACATGTAAATCAACGATTAAACTTTAACACAAACATACCACCAATAAATGCTAAAGCAACAATGCAATGATTACAACCAATCCAAGTTAAGAACAGGTCTCAGATGAGACTATGTGGTCATGAATCACAGTCAGGAGGAGCTCTTCTTGTGGTGATTAGAACCAATCACAGTCGAGGGCAGGCCTCAGAAGAAACTACGCAGTGATTAGGGCCAATCGCAGCCAGGGGAAGATTTCTGAAGTAACTATGTAGCAATTAGAGCCAATTATAGTCAGTAGTGAAGTGATTAGGGGTTTTGTTTAGAAAGCAGCACAAACTGAACCAAATTAATTCAACCCACTTCATAATTTTAACCAAAAAGATTTTATTTTGTGGCACCATGCTCATTTGGATATCTGGGACTAAAATTAGTGTCAACAATTGGGAAGTCAGTTTAGCCCTAATTTGGGAAACATTCAAGAATGAATCAATAAAAAACAAGTGAAAGAATGACCACAAGTTCATTTCCAATCACGCTCCTGCAAAGGTTAATGAGGCTTCTGGACCTTAGTACCATGAAGTGCCTGTAAATCGAATTATCTTGAGTGGGCTGTCATCGAAAAGCTGCGTGTCCTCACCAACATCTCTTCTACTTGCTCAGAGTGTCCTGGCGCCAAGCCCCCCCCAGGGCCAGGACGCACATGTGGTGCTATTGACAGTGATTGAGAACAGGACAGGTCAAAAGGTCACACCGTGGGTGCCCTCTAACAACTGCTGGACGCTGGGCCTGCTTGCTGCTCTCCATTGCCGGGCCAAGTTTAGGCAAACACATGACGGGCCTCTTCAGGCCTCCCCTCAGGACGGTGTCCGTCCCTGGTGGTCCACTGTCATATCATCTTTCACTGGACAAAGGGCTCAGGAAGGGTCTAGAGAGACATGCATGCTGCGGGAGAGCATGTTAACCAACTCTTTGCTCACAGCACCTCTGAACTCTGCCTGTGGTCCCTGCAGGTCCTGCCCCACAGCTGCACCCAACAGGGCCACTCATTTGGAGAATGTAGCATATCAACCCCAGTAAGAATCCAAAAAGAGTTCATGCTGTGCCTACAAAGCTACAGTTGCCAGTTTGGACATTTATATATGTTTCAAAAATGAGTTCCCTAAGAAACTCCTTAATGTAAAGAAACCACTGAGAAGAAGTATGACTCAAAATGAGAAACTCCTTGTGAAAATGAAGAAGCACTAGGAGAATCAAAACTCATTAAGAGCATGAGGAGAAACTACTGAGAACAACCCAACCAAAACCTCTTGAAAAGAAAAAATCCCAATGAGGAAGAATCACTGAGAATCAAAAGGAGAAACATCATGAGAGCATGAAGAGAACCTACTGAGAAGAGCCAGGACTCAAAATGAGAAACTTTTGAGAAACTTTTAAAAAAAGAATCTCAGACCATGATGAAGACCCACTGACAGGAACCAAGTGGAAACTTCCTGAGAGCATTCCTTCAATCTAAGGAGATCTGAACATTCAATCAAAGAAGAAACTTCCTGAGAGCATGAGGAAAAACTACTGAGAAGAACCAAAACCCCTTGCAAGGAGAAATCTCTTGGAGTATGAGAAGGAACCACTGAAAGGAGCCACGGCCAAGGAGAAATTTCCTGAGAGCATGTAGAGGAACCTCTGAGAAAGAACCAAGACTCAAAAGGAGAATCTCTTTAAGAAGACAAAGAACCACTAAGAAGAGCTTAGAGCTTGAAGAGAAACTACTAGGCGGAACCAAAATCTCTCAAAGCCTGATGAAGAACTATTGGGAGGAACTAAGACTCTAAAGGAAAAACACCCTAAGAGCATTTATTCAATTCAAGAAGATCTGAACATTCAACCTATCTAAAAACGAGATAGAACCACTGAGAAGAACTGTGACTCAAAATCAGAAATTCTCTAAGAGCATGAGGAAGAACCAAAATCCACCAAGACTCGGAATCTTCCTGTGGGTTACAAAGAATTGCAAAACATGTCACATGCACTTGAGAAGGTCTCCCCATGTAATCAAGCTAACATAAGCAAGGTGGCATACTGACCTGCCTAGTTTCTATTAAGTACAATGAGGTAGTCCAGTTTAGTATCTCAGTATGTTTGCATGCTGTATTGCATTTCCAACAGTTGCTATGTAGAAGCATGCTTGTGATTGGAGTATGGTCTGAGTACATTGAATACATGTTGTCTAAAGCACCTTCAAGAAAATCCACCTGATCCACCAACAGGCTTGAAGAAGTTCCAAATGTGCTCACACCGTGCTGGCAGACAGTTCGTATTTGAATAAAGTCACTAAAAAAGTCTTCACGATTGGGAAAAAAATGATGCGCTCAAGTAGGTGTTCCTAAACTTTTGACCGAATCTGTACTTACAAATAAATAAATGACTTGCAGCTAAGCTGAGAGCTGGAGCTCCGCCGGCGTGTGAAAAGCATCTGGTTTTGTGTGTGTAGAGCTGATGCTGTGTGTGTTTAGCGGGAGGAGTAAACAGATGGAGGCAGGAGAATCTCGCTGAACAGCACATTCAGGAAACGAGGGAGATAAATGGAGGTGTAGAGGTACAATGTGAGTCATAATATCAGGGAATAAGCTTAATACTGGATTATAGCGCTTCATTCCTGCCTACTGTACAAAACAAGCAGCAGAGACGGAGACGGCTCTCAATCTGTCTGACAGACACACACACACACACACACACACACACACACACACACACACACACATACAACATGTACAAATATACGTACATGCTCTTGTTTTTATACTTTATCAGGACATGGGTCATATACACTTCTACATATTATATATTTGCAACTTTCTATTTTCA